>CAKNYM010052730.1:181024-293124 GCA_932195095.1 Andricus curvator | reverse complement strand
ATTTTTTGGGTTGAAATTTTTATTTTATTTTTTATTGGTAAAATATTTATTTTTCTGACTGAAACCGTAATTATTCTGTTTTTGGTTGGAAATTGATCTTCTTTGGTTGAAAATTCAACTATTTGGTCGAAACTTTAACTAATTTGTTGAACAATCATTTTATTGGTTGAAAATTTAGTTTTTTTTAATTTGTTTTTTTGGTTTAAAATTAAGTTTTGTAACTGGAAATTTAAATATTTTATTATAGATTGACAACTGGTCGCTTTTAGTTAAAAATTACAATTTGGTTGAAAATGTATTCTATTAGTTGAAGATTCATTTCTTTGATTAAAATTTTAACTATTTTGTTGAAAATCAATTTTTTTGGTTGGAAATTAAATTTTTGGTTGAAAATTCATATTTTTGGGTTGAAAATTCAACTGTTTTGTATTAAATTCATCTTACTGGTTTAAAAATTCAACTCTTGTTAAAATTCCTCTTTTTGGTTAGAAAAATCATCTCTTTTGATAGAAATTTCTCATTTTACGGTTAAGGATTTAAATTTTTGTTGAAAAATCGTCTTTTTGAATAGAATATTCTGTTTGTTTTTTTTGCAGAGAAGTCATTTTTCTGCGATGAAAATAATAATAATTTTATTATTAATTATAAGTTGTTCTTTTTGAAAATTCAAGTATTCTAAAAAATTGGTTTTTTGAGCTTCAAAGTTCAACTATTTGGCTGAAAGTGCAACTATTTATGATTAAAATTGAATCTTTTTTGTTTGAAAATTCGACTATTTGGATGAAAATTCATCTTTGTAGGTTGAAAATTCTACTACATGATTGAAAATTTAATTAGTTTGTTGAAAGTTTAATTTTTGTGTGGAAAATTCAATTATTTTGTTGAAACCATTTCTGGTTCAAGTGCAATGTTTTTTTCATTGAAAATTCGACCCTCTGGTTGAAAATTCATCTTTTTTCGTTGAAAATTCAAATATTTGGTTGTCAGAAAAACGGTTTGGTTGATAATTAATTTTGTTCCTGAGAATTCAACTATTTGATTAAAAATTCATCTTTCTTGAGTGAAAATTAACATTTCTATTGAAAATTCATTGTTTCGGTTTTAAGAGTCAAATTTTTTCCAAAACATTCGACCTTTTAGCTTGAAAACTAAAATCTTTCAAAGCGTTACATATTAAATGTAATATAGTATCTACATTAATTTTATTTAAAAGAAATTATTCCTCTATTTAAAAAAAATCGCCCTATTCCCCCTCTTTTGAGAGCATTTTCGGCTCTGAAGTATGTTTATCTTTCTCGAAAAATATTTTAGAATAACTTTCCTTTTATCGCAAAAGCTATTTTAAAAAGTAAGCTCTTATAAAAAATGCAATTCATTAAAAATGGAGACCTATATCGAATCAGAGTTGGGATGTTTAAAAATTCAGAATGAAAAGTGCACTATCATTACGCTGATTCGCGTGTCGATATATGCCTCAATGAAATATTAAATGATTCCTCGCGAGGTGAAATGAATAATTTGTCGAGAAATGTTAGTAACAGGTCATTACCTGCATTTCGCCTCCACCTATGCAATTTTCTCCCCTTTGGCTGATTTTCCCTTTTCTTACTCGCGTTGGAAATCGACTTCGGCCTTCTCGTTAGTTCGTTCAGTCGTGACATTTCGTCGAGTGGCTTTTCGAACTAGGGCAATTCGAATTATTACGAGGAGCGCGCTCCCTTGCCTTGGTACCAAAGGATATTGCGAAAAAAAGAATCGGGGAGAAAACGAGAGTCACTCCCCATCTTTACCCCTCACGACGACGACTTTATCGACGTCACCGGCACGCCGTTTCACTCACGATAAGATCCCGTTTCAGCGATTTCATTTCGTCATCGCGACTCTCGATCAAAATCAAATGCATCTTACGCTCACTCACGTCGCAAAAATCTTTTCAATCACATTAAAATCCACTTCACGCCCTTCACTTCCCTTCCCTTTCTTTTCAAGCTTTTCTTTTACCTTAGGGGTTGTGAATAAATGACGTAAACTTTTTTTTGAAATTTTAAATCATCTTCGGGGGTTGCTTCGCACTGGACTTGTCACTAAATAGGTACCCTCGAAACGTAAACAGTCAGGGCCGCCTGAACCGTTTCCAATTGGAATGCATAATATTGCGCAATATACTCGACTGAGTACTCGCGCACCGCGACCCTTCCAAGGCGGGAGTCGGAACTGTCTCTCGCCCTGTGCGCTGAGAAACTGCGTGCGCCAGCAGTTCTAGGAATTACAAAACCGGACCGGCTTCTATGGGACCTGGAGTGTAGTTTAAATTTCAACCAAAGAGGATCAATTCTCAACAAACAATATGGAAAATGGAACCTGGAATTGAAAAAGATTTCGGCCGCTGAAACATTTCTGTTGGATTTGACCGCTTGCTGAAAGCTGACGCAAATAACGCGTTGAGAGTACTGCCCTCATGCTGTTTGTCACGCTTGATTGAACACCACCTTTCTTTCGCTCCCGTGTTCCCCGTATCACCAAAATACCCAGGACTTATAATCTAGGAATATCATAAATCAGGGGTTCTTAATTCCAGGTTACAGTATAGTTGCTAATCGCTGGGGGATTGTATTGACCTTCAATAATTACTTTTGTAGAAATTGTTCATGTACCTTGTTGGCAGTTACAGAACTCTTTTAAAAATATTGTTTAGCGATGTATATTTATTTGAAAAAAATTTTATAATAGTTTTTGGTTTTGTGGCTTTGGGGTCCGTAAACGATGAAGAAGATTTAGATTTCCATCAGACGTTTCGGTTTTCATCATTTATGGACCCGAAAGCCAGGAAACCAAAAACTGGTGTGTTACTGAGTATCGCAGAAAGCCATGAACGAAAATTTGTATTTTACTTTTTTTTAAACAATATTTTTTTTGTATGAGAGAAATAATTTTTAATAATGAATTTTCTTTTATCATGAGGAATTATATCTGTGAAAGTAAAATGTTATTCTCTTCAAAATTGCACTGAAGTAAAAATACAAAATTATCAAAAAGCCTTCTAGTAAAATGATTATTTAAATATTCTTCAAACCATTTTTTTCCTTATCGACGAAAAGTTGATGAACAAATTTTGACACAATGGGAAGAATAAAAATACTCAAGAAATATTGAATTAAACAAATTTTTTCCTAACAAAGTTTTCTAACGATGTACGTTTGATAAAAAACTTTTTCCTGTAATTTTTTGTATACAAATTTTTCTTTAGGAAATTTTTTTATTTAAATTTTTTTTTTTAATTTGCATTTAAAATTAAAATGTACTGAGTTTTCTGTTACTAATGAAAATTATTACTGTGAAAGTAAAATAATTTCAAAAAATCACACTGTAGTAAAAAAAATATAAATTTTTCCCTTCCAAAATCATACTGTTGTCAACATACGAGATTATCAAACACATTTTTTTCTGAAATAATTATTCTAATACTCTATGATTTTTTTCCAGTAAGGAACATTTAAGAAAAACATTTACACCGTAGTAAATTTTTTTTCAAACTAAAAGCAAATTTTTAGGATTAAAATCAAATTTTAGTAGAAATTATCTAATCAAAAAGATGAATCTTTAACAAAATAGTTAAATCCTCAACCAAAAAATATCATCAATTGTCAACCAAACTGTAGGATTCAAAACCAAAAATAAAAATCAAATTTTTACCAAAAGAGATGAATTTTCAACAAACCTGGAATTAGGAACGATTTGGGGCCCGGCTTATTGTTTTCAACAAAATACATGAATTTTCAAACAAATAATTCATGTTTCAAATAAAAAGGTCAATTTTCAATAAAAAAACTAAAAGTAAAATTTTAAGTTTAAAAAAATATAATTAAAAAAAAAAGTTCAATTTTCAACCAAAGATGAATTTCCAACTAAAATCATGAATCTTCACGCAAAAAGATTCAACCAAGTCGTTGAATTTTTAACCAAGAAGATTAATTTTTGACTAAAAAAAAACGAATTTTTAACTAAAGCCGATCAATTTTCAAAAAAAGATGAAATAGTTGAAATTTCCGTAAAAAATTAATATCCAACCAAAAAAAGAATTTTTAACCAAATAATTAAATGTTCAAACTAAAAAAGATCAATTTTCAACCAAAAATACAATATTTAAATTCTTATTAAAAAATATTAATTTTCACAAAACATCGCATTTTCCAATCAACAAGACGAGTTTTTTACAAGAAAGTTAAATTTTGAGCCCGAAAATATGAATTTTCATCAAAACGGTCATTTTCAAGCAAATTTTTAGATTTTCAGTTAAAAAAATTGATTTTCTACAAGAAAAAAAAATAATTCGGAACAAAATCCATCAATTAGCAATCAAACATTTTCAACCGAAAAGATTAATTTTCTACCAAAAATACGATTTTTTAACAAAATACATGAATTTTCAACCATATAGTTCACGTTTCAACTGAGAAAGATCAATTTGCTACCAAAAATGGAATAGCTAAATTTCCAGTTCAAAAAATAAATTTTTAACCAAAAAGATGCATTTTCAACGAAAAATGTAATAGTTGATATTTCATCAAAAAGAGATTTAAATTTCTACAACAAAAATTTCAACGGAGAACATAAATTTTTAACCAAATAGATGAATTTTGAACCAAAAGAATTAAGTTTCTACAAAACAAACAACAAATTTCCAACTAAATATTTCAACAAAAAAAGATAAATTTTCTACAAAAAAAAGAATATTTAAATATACAATAAAAAGAAAAACAACAAATTCTCAACAAAATAGTTTAATTTTCGACTTTTAGTCATAACTTAAAAACCTGTTAAGATTTTTAATGTTTTACTGGCTTAAATTAAGGATAAGATTTCAAACATTGCATCCTGCAAATTTCAGATTTTTTTAAAATGTTTTCTACGTTCTAGGATATGAGAAATTCATGATTTTTTTTTTAATTTAGGGTATCTACTCAAATTCTGAAAAAAAAATCCATGGAAATTCTAGGCTTTTTCCAGGTTAGTCCAAATTAAAAAAACTTAATTTAAGGGTCTTCAAGTCATGCAATACCATCTATTACATACCAATCCGATCATCAAATTCTATTTTGAACGAGAAAATAATCCACAGTATGAGTCATACGTACCTGAAACACAAAAAAAAGGACACTTTAGTATTTAGTACAATAATAATAATATTTAGTTAAAATAAAGTATCACTGATTTTGAAAAAAATCTCTGACATTTCCAGATTTTCCAGTTTAGACATCCTGATTTAAAATTTTAATTTTTAAAAAATTCCCTGAAATTTCACAGTTTTTCCAGGTGCCTAAAAATTCCTTGACAATTACAGGTTTTCTAGGTAAGTAAACACCCTAATAAAAAGAAATAAATTAAAATCTGGTTCAAACCTGGAAATCAGATTACCAGAAACGTTTTCATCGCTCCTATAAATATTTTTCCCCCGATCTTCTCGAGAAGGAAGTCCTCGACTAACAATAAACAACTGGACTCCCTCAATTGATCAAAAGCCTGAGATTGAACAAATAAGAAAACGGACCCTTTTTCTACGATAATTGGTAAAAAGAATGATATACAGAAAATAGAATCTGGAGATAAGGATGGACCAAGGAGAGGGGAAAGAAGATATAAATCAGTGGACAGGAAGATGAAGGGGTTGTTTATACAGGATGACCGAAGAAATTTCAAACTTATTTATTTATTTCATCCAAAAAAGATGACTTTTCTACCAAAAAAGATTCATTTTAATCCAAAAGAACGAATTTTCAACAAAACAGTTGAATTTTTGACAATAAAAATGACTTTTTAACAAGCTAATTAAATTTTCAACGAAATAAAATGATTTTCAAACCACAAAGATGAATTTTAAACCAAATAGTCAAATTTTACAACAAAAAAGATCAAACGTGAACCAAAAACAGTTGCATTTTCAATAAAATAATTGAATTTTTTAGAAGACAATTGAATTAATAACCAAATACTGGAATTTTCTTCCTACAAAGATATTTTTAAACACAAAAGATCAAACTTCAACCAAAAACCGTTAAATTTTCAACAAAAAGATGAATTCCCAACGAAAAAGATAATAATTGATGATTTAACGAAAGAAAAGATTTTTCAACAAAATAGTTGAATAGTCAACAAGGTGATACTTTCAACCAAATAATTGAATTTTTTCGACGAAAGTTGAATTATTAACCAAATACTGGAATCTTCTTCATGCATAGATTAATTTTCAACTAAATAATCGAATTTTCAAACAAAAAAATTAAACTTCAACGAAAAACAGTTAAATTTTCAACAAAAAAATAAATTCATCACAAAAAATAAATTCATAACAAAAAAATAAATTCATAACGAAAAAGATAATAATTGATGATTTAACGAAAGAAAAAGAATTTTCAAACAATGAGTTGAGTTTAAAAAAAGAGATTATGTTTCCAACAAAATAGTTGATTTTTTAACAAAATAGTTTAATTTTCAAACTACAAAGATGAATTCTTCACGGAAAAAGACAAATTTGCAATTATAAAGATGAATTTTCTACTATAAAGAAAAACTAATTTTAAACTAAACAAGATAAATTTCCAACCAAAGATGGAACAACTGAATTTTCAGTAAAAAAATCCTAAAAAAAAAGAATTTTCAATACAATAGTAAACACTTTCAACAAAAATATACATTTTCAAGCAAAAAGACGACTTTTCTACACAGAATTTGAATTTTCAACTCGCAAATAATAATTTTCTACGAAAAGACGAATTTTCAAAAAACAGTTTAACTTTCAACCAAAGACATGAATTTTCAACTGAAATGATTAATCTTCAATAAAAATAAAATGAATTTTCCGATCAAAAAGAAAAATTTTCTACAAATAAAGAATTTTCGAAAGAAATGCACCCTGCTAGGTCACGTTTGGCAGAAGCATAAAAATTACACTTTTGAAATTTCAAAAAAAAAAATAGAAAAAGTTTTACTAAAAAATAGCTTGGAGAGAAAAAAAGAGTGTGCGTCTTGTTAGCTTTCTCTGGTTTACGTTCGGGCTTATGCGTAAACCAGAGAAAACTAACAAGACGCACCCTGCTAGGTCACGTTTGGCAGACGCATAAAAATTGCACTTTTTTATTTAAAACAAAAAAATAGAAACAGTTTTACTAAAAAATAGCTTGGAGAGAAAAAAAGAGTGCGCGTCTTGTTAGCTTTCGCTGGCTTACGCTCGGGTTTATGCGTAAACCAGAGAAAACTAACAGACGCACCCTGCAAGTTTGCCTTTGGCAGGGGCATTGAAATTTCACATTTTCAATTTTAAAACAAAATAGAAACAATTTTAATAAAAAATAGCTTGGAGAGAAAAAAGAGTGTGCGTCTTGTTAGCTTTCTCTGGTTTACGCTCTGGTTTACGCTAGGGTTTATGCGTAAATCAGAGAAAACTAACAGTCGCACCCCGGAAGGATGCCTTTGGCAGGCGCATCAAAGTTGCAATTTTTTTATTTTAAAACAAAATATAAAAAGTTTTACTATAAAAGCAGCTTGGAGAGAAAAAAGAGTGTGCGTCTTTTTAGCTTTCTCTGGTTTATGCTAGGGTTTATGCGTAAACCAAATAAAGCTAACAGACGCACCCCGGAAGGTTGCTGTCGTCATGCGTATTAAAGATGCAATTTTTTAAGTTTAAAACAAATTATGAACAGTTTTACTGAAAAATAGCTTGAAGAAAGCAAAGACTGTGTGTCTTGTTAGCATTCTCTGGTTTATGCTTTGGTTTGCGCTCGGGTTTTTGCGTAAACCAGAGAAAGCTAACGGTCGCACCCTGGAAGGTTGCCTTTGGCAGGCGCATTGAAATTGAACTTTTGCAATTTGAAAACAAAATATAAACAGTTTTACTAAAAAAAAACTTAACGAGAAAAAATAGTGTGCGTCTTGTTAGTTTTCTCAGGTTAACACTCAGCCTTATGCACAAACCAGAGAAAGCTGACAGACGCGCATTAAAGTCGCACTTTTTTAATTTAAAAAAAAATAGAAACAGTTTTACTGAAACATAGCTTAAAGAGAAAAAAGAGTGTGCGTCTTGTTAGCATTCTCTGTTTTACGCTCGGGTTTATGCGTAAACCAGAGAAAACTAACAGACCCTGGAAGGTTGCCTTTGGCAGGCGCATTAGAATTGCACTTTTAAAATCTCAAAACAAAATAGAAATAGTTTCACTAAAAAATCTTTTTCACATAAAAAAGAGAATAATATTTAGAATACGTATGCACACATTTAGACCTAAATATTCAACCGTTCGGGCGTGAAATCTGACCCCGCAAAACCAGATTCTGAATCTTCCTTAAGGAAGGTTTCCCACATTTTCATCTTAATGAAGTGCCCTTTATGTTGAAGCTCAAACTCATAGAGAGGAAGGTGCGCTCTACCAGGAAAGGTTGTTAGATCTAGGTGGGTAGGTATATAAGTTATGTAGATTGTAGGTAGTATCTACGCGCAGGATCAGGATTTAAAGCACCGCCAACGAGTGCAAGGCGCGATGTTTCGAGCCTTCCAACGCGACGCGGCGACGCTAGAGTAACCCCAAGTAACGAGGCGTCCAATTATCGGCTCGTCGGGACGTCTCACCCTCCCACACCCACCCCAATTCGCTTTTATTTTATTTATTTTTTTCTTCACTTCTTATCCACGTGCTTCCAGTTCATTTTTTTTTTACCCAGACTGAAAATAGTGGATAATATTTCGTTTTCAGATAAAATTCGTATTGGTCTAGTCAAATTAGGATTTCTGCGGGGAAAAAATATATTCAGGGTTGCTACCGAAATTCGGTTTAGAAATTCCATGACTTTAGTAGACCAATCAAGGAATGATTTCTTGTACAAATACTTGTCAATAAAAATGTTAAGGGCTTTTCAATAATTACTGAATTCGAAACAATTCTCATTAATATTAGGATAACATTTTTTTAAATTTCGAATATTATCATATTATTTTCATTATTAACAAATTCAATTCGTATATATTACTAAAAATTGTGACATGACTCCAATTCAATTTCAGCACATTCTACTGTTCGTAGAATAATTTACAAAAAAAATGTACGATTAAAGATTGATCAAGGGGGCCACAAAATTCTTTTTCAAAATTCCCTGATTTTCCCTTAACCAGTATTTCATTTTCCCTCGTCATTCATATTCAAAGACCATCATTTTAATTTTGTAACAATTTGAACATAGAATCTTTTATGAACGAAATAAAACAATTTCAGATTCAAAACTAAAATTTGTTTTTTACTTTATTTATTTCAACCGCAAAAGATGAATTTTCTGCCATAAAAGTTGAATTTTCAAACCAAAAGGACGAATTTTCAAACAGAAAAGATTAAACTTCAATTTAAAAAAAAAAAATAATTTTTAACCGAATAGTTGTATTTACAACCAGATAGTTGAAATTTCAAGCAAAAAAGACGAATTATCAACAAAATAGTTGAAACAAAATAGTTTTAACAAACCACTGGAATTTAAGACAAAAAAAAAGACTTTTTAATAAAATATTTGAATTTCCAATCTAGAAAGATCAATTTTCAACCGAATGATCGAATTCTCAATTTCATTTTCAACACAATAGTTCAATTTTCAACCAAGTGGTTGAATTTTTTTATCAAAAAAGATGACTTTTTAACAAAATATAAGCATTTTTAGCAAAACAATTAAATTTTTAGATGAATAGTTAAATTTTCAACGAAAAAGATGAGTTTTTCACTAAAATGATGAATCTTCTACAAAAAAGAAATGATTTTACAATAAAATGGTTTGACATTCAACCAAGTAATTGAATTGTTAAAAAAAAAGATGATTTCTTAGCGAATAATGTAATAGTAGATATCTCAACCCAAAAAGATTTTGATTTGAATGAAAACCGAAGAAGATTAATTTTTAACCAAAGAGTTGCATTTTTAACAAGAAAAGATTACATTTCTAACAAAAGAAATGAAGTTTTAGACAGAAAAGACAAATTTTTACAGAATAGTTGCATTTTTAATCCAAAAAGATTTCAGTCGAATCGTGAACCCAAAAATATGAATTTTCATCAAAAAAGTTAATAAAAAAATTTACAGTTGAAAAAAAGAACCTTCAACTAAAATAATTAATGAATATTTAACATATTAGTTCAACTTTTACGTAATTGAATTTTCAATTTAAAAAGAACAATTTTCAATTAAAAAATATATATTTTTTCAACAAAATAGTTCAGTTTTCAACCAAAGAGATGAATTTGAAAAAAAATGAATTTTCAACCAAAGCGATCAATTTTGAACCAAAATTGGACCTTCAACTGGAATAGTGAAAGTTTTAATTAAAAAAATTAATTTCTACAAAAAAAAATTCAAACAAGGAATTTTCAACTAAAATAATGAATCTTCAACAACAAAAAAACAGATTTTTCAACAAAGAGGTTGATCTTCAACCACGTAGTTAAATTTTCAACCAAAATAATGAACCTTCAACTGGAATAGTTTTAATTTTTGAATTTCAAATTCAAATTCAACCACTTAGTTAAATTTTCAGCCAAAAAAGAAGAATTTTTAACCAAAGCGATGAATTTTCAACCAAAATAATGAACCTTCAATTGGAATAGTTTTAATTTTTAATTTCAAATTCAACCACTTAGTTAAATTTTCAACCAAGAAAGAAGAATTTTTAACCAAAGCGATGAATTTTCAACCAAAATAATGAACCTTCAACTGGAATAGTTTTAATTTTTGAATTTCAAATTAAAATTCAACTACTTCGTTAAATTTTCAACCATATGATTTATTTGCAGACAAAAAATTAGTTGCAATATAATCATAAGAATAAACAGTAGCCAATGCTACCCTCAATGAAACTTTTTCAATTTTTGGTATCTGTTATAGACAAAATTCAATAGTAGAGAAATGAAATGTGCCGAAACTTCTTTTTATTTTACCTTTCTCTATCAGGAATCGAACTCGTCACAACTGGTATGCGGTAAGAAAACCAAGCACGCTACCACTTGAGCCACGCTCGCTCCATGAGCAATAATGCATACAAGACCTTCGAGATTTCAATTCCATTATTAAACCTATCCAACCTTCCAAATAAACGATCTTCCAGCATAATTTTTTCCCCAAAAATAATTGGCAGTCGGAAATAACGTGTGACATTTATCGAGAAAAATCGACAGAATTCGGCATCCTTAACCTTGAATCTGCAACCGGAAACCTTATCTGACATAATCGAATCCCAGTGAAGCGAGACGACCCTCGCCATTTGGTTGGTGGCCAAATCCCCGAGGTCGTTATTCGCGAAGGCTGTGGGACCTCGACTACCATATACGATAGGATACGATAAAATAGGGACCACCCTGATACCGAGGTCCGGAAGTCCAGACCAGTAAATGTGCCTGCGATGGTTTGCTAATTCATAGTCGACGAATAGTGGCATCGAAACTACCCAGTACATTCGATGGCTAGGGTAGAATGTCTGCCTTCAACTCGACTGTCTCAAAACCGGTTGAACTCGAGAGGTGGTTTTCTGCAGTTTCCCTCTCCCCTGGCTGAACTTCCAGGCAAGT
The DNA here is from genome assembly GCA_932195095.1 of Andricus curvator. NCBI lineage: Eukaryota > Metazoa > Arthropoda > Insecta > Hymenoptera > Cynipidae > Andricus > Andricus curvator. The sequence goes on along the minus strand of CAKNYM010052730.1, from coordinate 281,540 downwards.
GCGAGTACTTCTAATAAAGTCTGATGCAGTCGTCTGGCGGTATATTTACTCATGTTTAAGGCTTCATCAGCAAGAAGGAAGAGCCTAACAAGACAATAACAATGATAATAATAATAGGATAAAATAGGGACCACCCTGATATCGTCCGGAAGTCTAGACCAGTAAATGTGCCTGTGGTGGTTTGCTAATTCATAGTCAACGAATTGTGGCATCGAAACTACGCAGTACAGAGAACTCATCTCCTGTCTGAAGGCTTTTCGTCGCACTTAAATGTCAAATTTAGCGTCGCGACGTCAACGCGACGACGTCGCGGCATTAAAATCGGCGAACCTATGTCGACACTACTCGTTTGAGGGAACCACAGAGCTGCTACAGAAAACCAGAAAATTATAAATTAAAGTAATTTCAATTTTAATATTCCAGATCTCAGAGGCCATAATGCTCTCTAAACACGGTATAAATAGGGGTTTTTCACGAAAATAGGCATTAATAGGGGAATACAATCTTTGAATTAAATTTAATGTAAATACCATTTTGAACTTAATATGAAACACTTTAAATTCCTAACTAGATAAACATTAATTTTTTAAGCAAAAAAAAATTTCAACAGACTAGTTAAATTTTTAATCAAAAAATGAACCTTCAACCAAAAATGGAGAAGTTACATTTTCAATTCAAAAATTTAGTTTTAAACCAAAAAAATGAATTTTGAACAAAATGGATAAATTTTCAACTAAAGAGACGAACATGCAACTAAAAAGTTAAAGTAGGTATCATATTGGACTTAACATGAAACGCTTCGAATTCCTAAATTTTCAAGTAAAAATATTGCAATTTCAACAAAATAGATAAATTTGTATCTAAATAGTTGAATTTTTAACAAGAAAGACAACATTTCCACCAAAAATAGAATAGTTACATTATCAGTTTGAAAAAATTATATTTCAAAAAAAAAAAGAAAAAAGAATTTTCAACCAAAAAGATGAAATTTTAACAAAAAATATTTATTTTCTACTATAAAACACTAATGCTTACAAAATACATGACTTCTAAACCAAATAGTTGAATTTTCAACTAAAAAAAAAAAAAATTTTTTTAAAAATGAAATAGTTCAATTTTCAGTTAAAACCTTTAATTTTCAACAGCAACAATAAAAAATTTCAACAATATATTTCAATTTTTATACAAAGATATGAATCTTCGAAGAAAATGATGAATTTTCAACCAAGTAGTTGAATTTTCAACTAAAAAAATGAATTCTAGACCAAAAATGGCGAATATTCAACAAAATAGTTCAATCCTTAACCAAAAAATGTTGATAATTTATAACCAAACAGTTGAAATTTTACGGAAAAAAAATCAAATTTTTACCGTAGGAGATGAATTTTCAACCAAATAGTTTAATTTTTAACCAAAAAGATGATTTTTTAACGAAGAGGATCAAGGTTATACTGGAAAAGACGAATTTTTACAAAATATAAGAATTTTCAACCAAATAATTAAAGTTTCTACTGAAAAAAGATAAATTTTCAATGAAAAATGGAATAGTTGAATTTTGATTCTAAAAAAATTATTTTTCAAGAAAGAAAACCAATTTTCAACCAAAGAGATGAATTTTTAACTAAAATGATCCATTTTTAACAAACAAAATATAATTTTTAACAAAATAGTTGAATCCGCAACCAAAACAGATTATTCGTTTTCAACCAAAGACCTGCATTTTTAACCAAAAGAGATGAAATTTTTACCAGAAAAGAGATGATTTTTTGACAAAAAAGTTCATTTTTGACTAAAAGAGCTAATTTTTCAAATAAACCGGTGAGTTTTCAATCACAAAAGATTAATTGACTTTTAATCCGGAAAAGATGAATTTTTAACAAAAAACTTGATTTTCGACCATGAAAGATAAATTATCAACCTAAAAGTTGAATTTTCAAGCGCAAAAGACGAATTTTTTGAAGTCAGTTGAATTTAAAAAAAAAGTTTATTTTCAGCCACGCAATATCACTTTTCTACCAAAAAAGATGAATTTGCTATCCAAAAAGAAAAATAAATAAATAATTAAATTTTTAATCAAAAACGATGAATTCTACAAAAATATAATAGTAGACTGTTCAACAAAAAGAATGAACTTTTAACCAAAAATAATTGGATTTTCTTGTTTATTTATTATTCAAAAAAAAAAAAAAAAGAAGACAAAGGATAATTTTCTTGCAAGTAAGGGGAAAAGAGGAATTCTTTAAAAAATGGAAAAAGAGGAAAAAATTCAAAGAGAATTCCAGGTTTTTAAGGTTTTCAACCCGTACATTTTTAATAAGCAAAGAATAAAAAAATTATAAAAATCCAAGGTTCTCATGGAAAATTCAAAGAGATTTCGAGCACGAGCTCTTTGAATTTGAATTTTTTACTTATAAAACATTGTAAATGTTTTATAATCAGAGAATAAAAAAATAAAAAACACGATTCTGATGCAAAATTTAAGGCGGTTTTCTATTTTTCATGGTTAAAAAAATGAAGAATAATTCAAGACTCTTAAGGTATCCAAGGTCGCTAGACAGTAGACACTCTATAAATGTTTTATGAGAAAACTATAAAAAAAGTATAAAAAATTCAACTCTCTTATGGAAAATTCAAGGAGATTTCCAGGTTTTCAATATGAAAAAAATTGAAGAATTCCAGGTTTTCAAGGTCGCGAGACACCATGCTAGGTGCACCAAAACTGAATCTCGAGGCCTCTTCTCTCCCTCATCTCACACGCATTTACGAGCCAAAAGTCATTTTTACGTCTGGGATTTAACGTAAAGTACCGTGAAAACGCCTAAACTTCCCACGTTCTCTGAATGTTCAACGAACTAGAGAGCTGCATATTTCACCACAGACGCCCCTTATTTTACTCTTAATTAAAACGAAATGTCTGTTGAAAGCTGCATTTTAAAATTCTATGCAAAAATTTTTTAATTTTCAGACGATTCATAGAAAAAATTGTCTGAGGAGTCCCTCCTAAATTATTTTAAACTTCATCAGTGGTTAAGATTCTAAATCGTTGTTGTCAATAATCCGCTTGCGGCGAGCAGTGCTAACGGACGTCTTTCTTGTTCGCTCCGGAAATTCGTACTTGATTTCTTAAGGCGTCACCAATTTTGGACCACCTTTCTCCCGCCACTTCTCGCCGACGACAGTACTTTTATATTGCAACAGGGATATTAGGGTAATTTTTAACAAAAATAGGGCAATAAAATCTGTTATGTAACACGAGTATGGTTTCCTCATTTTTCTGGGCGTGGTTTGGAGCAGCGAAGTAGGTCTTTGTTATTGGTGGGGTACATACCGGCCGAGGCCGGTAAAGTGCACTTTATTGTCCGCGTGACTTGCGCGTGCATGCGCTTTCGGTACTTCGACCCACGCGCACCGTTCTGCGCAGTATTTGTCCCTTTAAACTAACCTCAAACGTGAGACGTAATATCATGAGAAAACTCGGAAACCATACCCTTATGACATAAAAAAAACGTATGTACCGAGCAAAGAAGTCTTTTTACGGTCTCGCTTGTTTGCAAAAACTCACGCTCGGCCGTAAAAAGACTACTTCGCTGCCTTGCTGCACAATATGCTATTAAATGAAATTAATGTAAATAACATATGCCAAAAAGACGAATTTTTTCAAAAACAGTTACATTTTCAACAAAACAGTTCATTTTTAAACAAGAAAGATGACTTTTCTATCATAGAAGGTGAATTTCCAACTCAAAAAGTCAAATTTTTATGTGAACAGTTGAATTTTGACCAAAAAAGACGACTTTATCAAAATATCTGAATATTCTACCTACAAAAATGCATTTTCAACCAAATGGTCGAATTTTCAAACAAAAAATTTCAAGCCAAAAAAACAAATTTTTTAGAAGACTGGCAAAAGATGACTTTTCGATCAAAAGACTCTTCTATTATACTGAAATTTTTATTTTCGAAGCATTTCCAAGGATTTGACTGATTTCAAAGGAAAAAAAAATTAAAAGGAAATTTGAAGATTTTTTCAAATTTGACTAAACACAGGCATTAAGACATAGATTTTAATTTTGTTTTTCTTTAAGTTTGGTTCTTGGACAACTCTGTAAAAAATATAACTCATCGCTTTATTTTATGCAGTTTTAAAAATTCCACGTTGCTTTTCACAAATTGTCTTTCCACTGCCTTTATCTCCATTTAATAAAACATAAATCTTCATAATGTTCAACTTCCAATGTTCCAGTAAAAACTCTAAAAAAAAGTCACGAAGTCTGAAAAAAACTTTGTAAAGTTCGAAGCTATTTTCCGAGTTTGAACAATTTAAATTTGCTAACTTGGACGCTTCCAAGCTTGAATGTTGTATAAAGTTTGATCGAAGAAGGAATATGATGCAAACATTTTTAAATATAAAATGTGTTCCACAAACTGCTGAAATAAATTTTGTTTGAAAAGTGAATTATAGAAAAATCATCGCAATATTAAACTGAGTTCCTTTTTATTCGTTGTATTTGAAAAAAATGCTTGAAATTAGTCATTTTCGTAAACGTGAAAATGTCAGTAATTAATGATTTTGAGGTATTTACAAAAAATGTAATTTTTTTCAAAGATTCAAAATCAATTAAAAATTAAAAAGATTTCAAGAAATTTTAAACAAAATGTAGAATTTTCAAGACTCTGAAATGAAATTTTGAAACTTTTTAGGAATTTTGAAAGCTTTTACGATAATGAAATTTTGTTCTCAAGGTTCCGAGAAAATTTGTAATTGATTTTATATTTGGAATACTTGATTTCAAAAAAATATTTCATGATATTTTACGACATTTGGAATGATTTCCTGAACTTTCGGAACGGAATGTAGAAGATTTTAAAGGGAAACCTTAAAATTTTGCAATATTAATTTCAGAAATATTTAGAAGGTTTGAAAAAATATAAAAAATATTATTAAACTTGAAAATATTCCAAAAAAACTAAAACAAAATGTAGATTTTTGATGATTTCAAATAATTTCCAAATTTATTTTAGGAGAATGTTTAAAAAGTTTTTAAAACATTCCAAAATATTTCCAACATTGTCAAAAAGGAATCTGGAAGATTTTTAGGCAATTTTGTTTTTGTTTTGCGGAACATTTTTCAAAGTTTTAGTGAAAATAGAAATCATTTTAAAAGATATTTAGAAGTTTTGAAAAAAATCAAAAATAATTGAAAATTCGAAAATATTTTTAAAAACTTAAAATAAAATGTAGATTTTTGAACATTTCAAAATAAAATTTTGAAGTTCTTTAGCTATTTTGAAAGGTTTTAAGACAATAAAGAAAATTCTCTAAGATTCATGGGAATATTTAAAGTGATTCTTTATTAGAAAAAAAAAATTTTGAGGGAATATTCTAAGAAATTTAAAAAAATTACAGAAAAATATTTTTCAATTTTGAAAGATTTTCGAAAATTTATAATATATTTTTTTAATTTTCTCAACAAGCCCAGGAAAGTTATATTTATATAACCTTACAGCAAATAAAAAAATAAAATTTAAAAATTATAATGCAAAAATTTATAATTTTTATTTTGTATCAAAAATTATTTTTTTCTTTAAATATAAACTATTACACTTTTCGTTGAGAATTCATCTGTATTGGTTAAAAATTCAAGTATTAAGTTTAAAAAAAACTTTTTTGTTGAAAATTTATATTTTTGGGTTAGAAAATGAAACTTTTTTGTAGAGAATTCTCTTCTTTTGAAAAATATATCATCTTTTTTTATTAAAAATACAACTGCTTAAAAAGTAACCGTTTTTGGTTGAGGATTTAACTATTTTGTTGAAAATTTGCCTTTTTTGGATTATTTTAACTGTTTTTTATTTAAAATACAAAGCTTTTCAGATTGAAATTAACCTAATAGCAAATAAAAAAGGAAATTTAAAAATAAATAATTATTAACAATTTTTATTTTGTATTAAAAATTATTTTTTTCTCTGAATATAAATCATTACATTTTTCGTTAAAAATGCATTTTTTTTGTGTGAAAATTAAGCTATTGATTTGTAGATTAACTTTTTTTTGAAAAAAATAGTTATTCGAAACAGTTTGAAAAATTTTGAAATAGCGAACATAATTTTTATAGTAATTATTTTGAACCCACTAAACTGTGCTTACCTTGAAAAAAATAGTTAACTTATAAAGGCCCTACTTAAAAATAAATCATCCAGATTTTGAAAGCCTATTATTTCAATTTATAGATATAATGTTTATAAACATATAATACAAAAACTGTTATAAACAAATAATTTATATGACTCTACTTGAAAAAATTGTGTTTCATGTCTTATTTTCAAAAATGCCATTTCCTGATTGTATATAATATTTTCAGCAAAGAGCCAATATAATAATATTCAAAAATAAATTCGACGGAAAGATCGAAAATGTTATATAAAAATGCAGATTTTTGGAACACAGGGTAATAATTTGAGCCATAATCAAGAAGCCTAGATCCGACAAAGGTAGGCAATTAGAGGACGATCGCGAACCAATGCAGGTGGTTGTTAATTGGGTTCTAATTACCCCGATAAATCCCGCCACTTTTTCGGCCTCGATGCTTCCGCATATGACTGGCTGAAACTGAAACCTCAAAGGACTTTTGATTTAGGGATACTCTCGATTTACGAGCGGATCATCGAAAAATTGCTCTTAAAAAAAATGAATAATATAAAATGCTAATTGGAAAATATATTCAGGGTATCTAGTGGACCGGGAAATCGGGAACAACCCGGAAATTTTATTTAGGATCGGGAATTTTGTTATTTTATCAAAAAATTTACTTTTTTCTACTTTATCCGGTTCTAGATGAAGATTTCTACCTTACCGACATCGAGAACATTCTACAGCTGAAGTGGTTCGTGTCCGTGCTAAGTTTCTATAATGTTTTGGATTACGTTAAATGATACTGCGTAATTCTGAAAACCTAATTTTGCGTCAACAATTTCAAGGCTATTTATCATTTCAATTAATTTATTTATGAGAAAACAAAGAGCGATTTATTGCTTTCTTATAGATAATATATTTAATTGAAACATTCCTTTCTTTATTTATTAAATGGGTAGAAGATGCAGGTGTACGTATGTAATTTGATATCGGGGTAAGTGTTGACGCAAAATTCGTTTCTCACAATTGTGCAATATCATTCCATGACGTCATCTAGAAAATTTTCGAATCTTAGCACGGACACGAACCACTTCGACCTAAAATGTTCTCGATGTCGGTAAGGTAGGAAACTTGATCTAGAACCGGCCCTACCTATCTACTTGAAATGTATAGAAAATGAACCAGGATGAAGGCATTTTATCAAGTTTAAAAAAAAATTATTGTAAAAAATAGTGGAAATTTCAATCTTTTCTTAAGATTTAAATAAAATTCATATTTTTGGAACAAAAAATTTGGAAAAATTCTAAGACATCTCATCTGTAGGAAACTAATAATAAAAATTAAATGAATATATATTTTAAATAAATTTTATAGACACCTCATGATTACTCATTTCATATATTTTACAAAAAAATATTTCTGTCAGCAAAAAAAAAACATTTAAATTTTTCTAATATTTTTGTTTCGACTTTAAACATAATTCAGGATTCAAACAAAAATTTTCACAATGATGGTGATAATTTGGTGCGATTTTATAGAAATTTACATTCAAAATTATCAAGAAAATTGAAAAATGTTTATTATATATTTTTTAATTATGACTTTTTTGGTTGAAGATTCATCGTTTTAGTTCAAAATGTTCATGAGTTGAAACTTGAACTATTTAGTTGAAGATTCATGTATTTTGTTGAAAAGCGTTATTTTCGGTAGAAAATGAATGTTCTTGATTAAAAATTCATCTTTTTGATTGAAAATTCATTTATTTGGTACAAAATTCATGTATTTGTTTGAAAATTTGTCTTTTTTTGTAGAAAATTTATATTTTTGGATTTTGGGATGAAAATTTGACTATTTGATTTGTGATTGAAAATTGGTATTTCATCAGTTGAAACTGAAGCTATTGAGTTGAAAATGCATGTATTTTTTGGAAAAGTGTCATTTTCGGCAGAAAATAAATTTTTTTGATTAAAAATTCGTCTTTTTGATTGAAAATTCATTTATTTGGTAGAAAATTCATGTATTTATTTGAAAACTTGTGTTTTTTGGTAGAAAAATTATATTCTTGGAAAGAAATTATTGTTTCTGGTTAAATTTTTTTTCAAATTTCATCTTTTTCAGTAGGAATTTCATCTTTTTTGGTTAAAAATCCTAAAAGTTTGGTTGGAATCTAATAATTTGTTTTGGTTGAGGATTCAACTATTTTGTTGAATATTCTCCTTTTTTTTATTGAAAATTGAACTATTTTGTTAAAAACCAATTTTTTTTATTGAAGATTTCTCATTTCAGTTAAAAGTTCATATCTTTCTTTGAAAGTTTAACTGACTTGTTGAAAACAATTTTTGGGTTAAAAATTAATTTTTTAAACGAAAAATATAACTATTGTATTTTTAGTTAAAAATCTATCTTTTTTAGTAAAAAATTCAAGTAACTCATATATTTTGTCGAAACTCACCTATTTGTTTGAAAATTGATCTCTTTGGTTAAAAATGTAAGTATTTTGTTGAAAATTCATTTTTCTTGGTGAAAATTAATTTTCTTTATTTTGCTCTGCAATTTTTGATAAAAAAATTTTTGAGTGGAAACTCAAACTATTTGGTATGAAATTAATGTATTTATTTAAAAATTTGTCTTTTTTGGTAGAAAATTTATATTTTTGGATTTTTGGATGAAAATTTGACTATTTGATTTGTGATCAAAAATTGGTCTTTCATGAGTTGAAACTTAAACTGTTTAGTTGAAGATTCATGTATTTTTTTGAAAAGCATAATTTTCGGTAGAAAATAAATGTTCTTGATTAAAAATTCATCTTTTTGATTGAAAATTCAACTATTTGGTATAAAACTCATGTATTTATTTGAAAATTCGTCTTTTTTGGTAGAAAATTTATATTTTTGGATAAAAATTATTGTTTTTGATTCATTTTTTTTTCAAAGTTCATCTCTTTGAGTAGGAATTTCATTTTTTTTGTTTTTGTTGAAAATCCCAAAAGTTTGGGTTAAATCTAATAATTTCTTTTGGTTGACGATTCAACTATGTTGTTGATTCTTCTTTTTTTAATGAAAATTGAACTATTTTGTTAAAAACCAATTTTTTTTATTGAAGATTAATCATTTCAGTTGAAAATTCATATCTTTCTTTGAAAGTTTAACTATCTTGTTGAAAACTATTTTTTGGTTCAAAATTAATTTTTTAAACGAAAATGTAACTATTGTATAATAAGTCATGTATTTTATCGAAAATTAATCTATTTGTTTGAAAATTGATCTTTTTGGTTGAAAATGTAAGTATTTTTTGAAAATTCCTTTCTTTTGCTGAAAATTAATTTTTCTTATCTAAATATTTTGCTCTTTGATTTCTGATTAAATTTTTTTTGTTAGTTGAAATTCAAACTATTTAGTTTAAAATTCATGTACTTTGTTGAGGATCGTTTTTTTCAATGTAAAATTCATTTTCTTGGATTACAATTCATCTTTTTGGTTGGAAATTCAACTATTTGGTGAAAAATTAATCTATTTTGTTGAAAATTCATCCCTTTTCTTAGAAATGTTATTTTTTTCTAGTTTAATAATCATAGAATTTGTTTGAAAATTGATAATTTTTTTTGGTTGGCGATTCCACTGTTTTGTTGAAGATTCGTATTTTTTAATTGGAATATCAAAAATTACATTTTTTGTCAAAAATTTATCTTTTTTGGTTTAAAATAGAAAATTAAAACAAAAATTTTGAAATAAATTATTTCATGAACTTCAAAAAGACATATTTGAATTGGTCAGGGAAAAATTCGTTTCGGGAAAACCCCCGGGAATTTCAAATTGACAAAGGGAAAATGCAGTAATTAACATTAAAATGAATGCAATAAATTATTTTTGGTGATGAAAGCGCGAAATATGAAATCCGCAGACGAGCTTTTGTGTCCTGAATAGAATATTATAAGTTTAATTTAGTCCACGAATTTCGAATCTGTGACATTGTTCATTGTTCGATTCGTGCAATTGAACGAAGCTGATTAAAATCCAATTGTGGCAAGAATGAAAGCAGTTGGATTGTAATTAGTTTTAGATTTCAAGTGGTAAGAAACGTTCGGTTTCCAATTACTTAAGGGTAATTCGATAGACCGAGATTCGGTTACGCTGGACCGCCTTTCGAGTAAAAGTAGAAAGCTATGTATATCTTTCTCTCCGCATTCATACTCTCTCCGGATTATTTATCGCCATTCTCTATCGCGAGAATAACATCTTGGATTTTCTCAATAATTGGAGAAAACTATATTTCAATAATTCTCTCCAAGATTTTAAAAATTATCCCTAAATTAGGTAAGGTGGTTTTTTACCCCCCCCCCCCCTCCCAAAAAAAATTTTGCGGCAGGAAGATTTGATTAATTAAATTAGATTTTAAGAAGAAAATTTGTCGATGACGATCAGGTCATACAAATCTAGAATTTTACAATCTATATATTTTGTCCTTACAAATTTAATTTTTTGGTTTAACATTTAATTCTTTGGTTTAAAATTTAAATGTTTGGTTGGGAATTTTATTATATTGTTGACGATTCAACAATTTATTTGAAAAATCATCCTTTTTGGCTGAGAATTTAACTGTTGAATTGAAAATTCGTCTTTTTGGGTTGAAAACTCAACTATTTGGGTAGAAAATTCAAATATTTGGTAAAAAATTGAGTTTTTTCTTAAAAATTGATATTTTCAGTTAGCAAATTCAACTGTTTTATAGAAAATTTGTCTTTTTGGCCTGAAAATTCAACATTTTAGGTAACAAATTTTGTCCTCATAGACTGAAAAATCTTTCTTCATTAAAAATTGAACTCTTTTGTTAAAAATGAATCTGTTTCTGTGGAGGATTCACATGTTTTGTTGAAAATTCATCTTTTTTGCTTGAATTCGACTGTTTTTAATTTAAAAATTTAATCTTTTTTTTTGCTTCAAATATCAACAAGTACATTTTTTGTTGATAATTCATCATTTTTGGCTGACAAAAGAAAAATCAAACTACTTAGTTAACAATTAATTTTATTTTGCAGATTCATAATTTTCGGTGAAAAATATTTTTTTTTTGTTAAAAATTTAACTATTTTTTAGAAAATTTCGTCTTTGTTTAAAATCAATCTTTTTTTTATGAAAATTCAAATATTTGGTTAAAAATTCATGTACATATTTTGTTACAAATTTTTTGTTGAAAATCCATTTTTTCTTTTATGAAAAAATCATGAACATATTTTGCTAAAAAAATTTTTGGTAGAAAGTTGACCTTTTTGGATAATGAATGTATTATTTTTTTAAATTTGTATTTTTTGGTAGAAAACTGATCTTTTGGGTTTAAAATTCGTTTTTTCCATTAAAGATCAATTTTTTTTTACTGAAAATTTAACTATTCCATTTCTGGTTGATTTTTTTTTTTTTTTTTAGTTGAAAATTAATTTTTTTGTATAAGTATAAGCCGAACCCCTCACGGAGTAAGCGTAATTTTAATTGAAAATTCAACTATTTGGTTAAAAATTCATTTCTTTGGTTAAAAATTTAATTACTCTTTTGAAATTTCGATTTTTTGGTTGAAATTTCATCATTTTAGTTGAAAATTCAATTCTTTGGTTGAAAACTATTTATTTTAGTAGAAAATTTATATCATTATGTTCAAAATTCATATTTTTGGGTTGAAAATTCAAGTTTTTTTTAGAAAATTCTTTTTTTTTAGTTTAAAGTTCAATATTTTGAATTAAATTTTTTTCTTTTTTGACTGAAAAATCCTTTCTGGTTGCAAATTTAACTCTTTTGTTGAAAATTTTGTTTGTTTGTAAATTAATCTACTTTGGTTGAGGATTCAAACTGAATTTTTCGAAAATTCGTATTTTTGGGTTTACTTCAACTGTTTCTGACGAAAAATTAATATTTTTGCGTGGAAATGTCATCAATTACACTTTTTGTTGAGAATTCTTTTTTTTTGGTTGAAAATTGATCTCAGGTTGAAAATTAATTGTTTAACTGAGAATTTAAATTTTCAATTTTTTGGTTCAAAATTAATCTTTTTTAGTTCAAAATTCAACTATTTGTTTTCAAATCATGTAAAATTAATTTTCTTGGTTTAAAATTGAACTACTTTGTTAAAAATTCAATTTTTTTTCTGGTTGAAGATTTATCACTTTAGATTAAAATGTATCTCTTGGGTTGAATATTTAACTATTTGGTTGAAAATTTGGTTTATTGTTGTTGAAAATTAATTTTTTTCACTGAAAATCTAAATTTCGAATAATTGGTAGAAATTTTATCTTTTTTAGTTGGAAATTAAACTATTTGGTTGAGAATTCAACTTTTTTGTAGAAAATTCTTTTTTTGGGTTTAAAGTTCAATATTCTGAATTAAATTTGTTTCTGTTTTGACTGAAAAATTCTTCTTGGTTGCAAATTTAACTCTTTTGTTGAAAATTTCGTTTGTTTGTAAATTAATCTATTTTGGTTGAGGATTCAAACTGAATTTTTCGAAAATTCGTATTTTTGGGTTTAATTCAACTGATTCTGAGGAAAAATTAATATTATTTTTTGTGTGGAAATATCATCTATTACACTTTTTGTTGAGAATTCTTTTTTTTTTGGTTGAAAATTGATCTCAGGTTGAAAATTAATTGTTTAACTGAGAATTTAAATTTTCAATTTTTTGGTTAAAAATTCATCTTTTTTAGTTCAAAATTCAACTATTTGTTTTCAAATCATGTAAAAATAATTTTCTTGGATTAAAATTGATCTACTTTATTAAAAATTGAATTTTTTGTTTGGTTGAAGATTTATCATTTCAAATCAAAATGTATCTCTTTGGTTGAAAATTTGTTTTTTTATTGTGGAAAATTAATTTTGCTTCCTGAAAATTAAAATTTTCCAGTTTTGGTAGAAAACTGATCTTTTTTAGTTGAAAATTAAACTATTGGGTTGAAAATTCATGTATTTTATTAAAATTGAATTTTCTTGATAATTTTTTTTGTTTCAAGTCATCTTTTTAACTTAAAATTTGCCTTTTTTGCACCTTCATGTATTTTGTTGAAAAATCGACTTTATTGGTAGAAGATTAATCTTTTCCGTGAAAAATTAATTTATTTTGTTGAAGAAGCAGTACCTCTAAGTTTTAATATATACGGATCAAATATTTTTTTCAGTGACAATTTTTTTACATAATATCTTCCAATCCTTCCAATCCCTTGCCCCAAATCGTCTTGCATAATTTGTGGATGACCCCTTATTCAGCGAGAGTAGAATTATTACATTATCTATCTTTAAATTGTCTGCTTTGAATTTATAAATTAATTCAGTTCGAATGAAATGATTTCTCCCCCCTTTCGAATCCACATGCAGGTATGCGAGAATAAAGAAAAGGATTTTCGACCTAAGAGTAAGGGAGGCTAAGGGAGGGTTTACATGAAAAGGATTATCCTATGATTAATGCCAGAGATACAACAGATGTGTAACTCACGACGAAAGCCAAAAAGGTCGGGACGTTTGAGGTGAACTAAAAAAGAATAGGTTTTTATGTGTCTGGCTGGTTGGGTTTGTATTCCGTTGTCCAATCTATCCCAGTTAAAGGTGACAGCTCCCGAATCCTGGTCGATACGACACACTTCTTTAATTCGTACTACAACGCTCGAAATGGATTCTCACGTGCCACTGGGCTTTTCAAAGTCTTGCCTCTTACTTCCTTTATTATATGAAAAAACACTTTCCCCTCAGAAATGCTCAGGAATCAAATCTAAGACATCCAGCTGTTGTCCGTTGATGATTTCCGCTCGGCAATTTTATAGTTCATGGCACATTCTCTGAGAAGCAATCAAATTTTTCATCGCACATAAATGTCACTGATCCTTTTCTTGTGGAAGATCAAAAATAAAAATAAATGAAAAGGAAATAAAAGATGACTCTAAAGCCTAGAATATGTTGCTAATACCTGAGATACAAAAAAGGATAAACCCACAAGGAAAATAATTTATTAGTCAAAGAGGAAAATACTGAGAAATCAAATCAACGAAACTAAAATATATTAGATGTTGAAGGGGTGTCGACCAGTTTGAATACATATTCAAGATGTTAAATTTAAATCTCGATTATTTGGTCTATTTTTTATTAAAAAATATTACAAATGCCTATTGGCGAAACAAGATCATCTTTTTATTAGCCTTAGTAGGAATCCAACCCACGTAAACTAATTGCTCTTATCACTAACATAGGGAGGATCGAGAAACTTTTTTCACAAAAAAAAAAAAAAAAAATTCTTCAAGAATTGAAAATTTAGGTCTACATAGAATGTCTTTTCGGAATGTATCATGTAGCATAGTGGTAAGAGAACCTGATCTACCGGAGATATTTATTATCTTGAATAAAAACTAAAATATATTTAAACAAATTAATTTTTGTTTCTGAAACAGTCAACTGAAACATTGGCTCAAAGAACGTTGTAAGATCACAGATTTTGTCTCACTGGAATCTATGTTCATACTGTTACTTTTTTTATCAAAAATTTGTCCGCGGTAGCGCTGAAATCAATCAATTTTAATTTGACGTTCAAATTTAAATACTGGGTTCTGATTTACTGATTAGACAACGAAGCTAACAACATTTTTTAAAATAATTCTATCAAAAAATATTGATTTAAAGTATAAATTATTATAAGTAGGTATTCAAATTAGTTTTAGGAAAAAGCAAGGATTTTGAAAAAAAAAATCTGGTAAAAGTCAGGGAATTTCTATAAGTTATTTCAATTTTTTACCGGAATAGATGACTTTTTAACAAGATATTTGCATTTTCAACAAATCATTTTTTAGCTAAATAGTTGAATTTTCAACCAAAGAGATTGATTTTCAACTAACATGATCACTAGAGTGGTTCTTATTTATACTTGGTGCATTTTTTTTTCAATTTCTCTGCTCTCACCCCCCCCCCCTTTTTTTGTTCGAATGCCAAAAAAAAACTCCTCCAAATTTGAACAAAATCGGTTAATATTTAGGAGTGGCGCAAAGACCATGAAGTTTCCCATTGATTTAACATGCGAAAAAATCAGCTTTTTGTAAATCTAATATTTAAAGGCGATAATATGTTACGAATAATTCCGCGTTTCAGTATATTGTGCAGAATTCGTTAGAGAATGAGAATCAATCATAAATTTTGAGGTTGAGTAATTTTAAGCCACTCTTATGGGTCCCTAAAGAAACCCCCATAAGTGAGAAATTTGAATTTTACGTAATATTGCGGTTTATTGACGCTTTTTAAAAATTAAAAAAAAAAAAAATAATCATTGATCAGTAATTTAAGAATACCAAGTCATTTTTTAACTAATATTCGATTGTTTAAACAATTTTAATTTGTTTAAATATGTGCTTTTTTCAGTTAACTCGCGAAATTAACGTATTTTATAGACTTTATGAATTATTTAATCAATAAAACAATAAAATAATTTGTTTGAATAATTTTACAATTATTTAAATAATACGTATTTATTCAAGCATATATTTTACCTAAAAAAAGCAGGAGGACCATTTTATATCACTAAATTTTTGACAAATTTTAATATTTTTAAGTACTAATTTGTTTATTATGAATACTCGTGGATGTTGAAGAAATTTAAATTAGTTTAAACATCTACGAGTATTCATAATAAACAAATTAGTACTTAAAAATATTGAAATTTGTCGATAATTCAGTGAGATAAAATGTTTCTCCTGTTTTTTTTAGGTTAAACATATACTTGAACAAATATGTATTATTTAAATAGAAGTGAAATTATTTAAACAAATTATTTATTGTCATCACTGATTATATAACTCATAAAGTCTAGAAAATATGTTCATTTCTCGAGTTAACTAAAGAAAACAAATATTTAAACAAATTAATATTGTTTAAACAATTGAATATTAGTTAAGAAATGAGTGGGTATTCTTGAATTGCCAATTGATGATTTTTTTTTAACTTTTAAAAAACGTCAATAAACCGCAATATTACGTAAAATTCAAATTTGTCACTTATGGGGTCTTCTTTGGGGACCCTTAAGAGTGGCTTAACATTATTCAACCTCAAAATTTATGATTGATTCTTATTCTCTGACGAATTCTGAACAATATACTGAAACAGGGAATTATTTGTAACATATCATCGCGTTTAAATATTAGATTGACAAAAAGCTGTCTTTTTTCCATATCAAATCAATGGGAAACTTCATTGTCTTTGCGCCACCTCTAAATATTAACCGATTTTGCTCAAATTTTGAGATTTTTTTTTGGGCATTCGAACAAAACTGGGGAGGGGGGGGGGTGGAAGCAGAGAAATTATAAAAGTGAAAAATAAGGGCCACCATAATGATTACCCTTAAAAAAATGAATTTTCAGGAAAAGAGTTCAACATTCAAAGAGTTGAATTTACAAGTCAGTGCATGAATTTTCAACTAAAAATGATGAAATTTCAATCAAATAGGTGAAATTTTAAATATAAAAGACAATTTTCAGTTAAAAAAAATGAATATTTGACCAAAAATGATATGAATTTTTGACAAAATAGTTTAATTTTCCATCAAGTACTTAAATTATCAACAAAAAAATAATAACTTTTCAGGGTAGTTCAACTTTCAACCAAGTAGTTGAATTTTTCACCGAAAAAGAGGACTTTTTAGTAAAATAAATCAATTTTTGATTAAATAGTGGAATGTTTAGCCAAGCGAGATGAATTCCGAGCCAAAAATATAATAGTAGACCTTTCAATGAAAAAAATTTACTTTAAACGAAGAATAGTTGGATTTTCTTATTGGGTTCTAATTATGCAGTTCAAATTTAAACGAAAAAAAAAGTTAATGAAATTTTGAGGAAATGTTCACCGAAATGTCACTAATAGTGGAATGTTTAACCAAGCGAGATGAATTCCGAGCCAAAAATATAATGGTCGACTTTTCAATCAAAAAAATTGACTTGAAACCAAGAATAGTTGGATTTTCTTATTGGGTTCTAATTATGCAGTTCATATTTAAACGAAAAAAAAGCAAATAACATTTTGAGGAAGTGTTCACCGAAATGTCACAAGTTGTCGCAAGAGGGAGGCAATAATGGTTTTTCAAATTGTTTGTATATTCTTCATATTATTAAGAAGCAATTGGCCCTCTTAAAGTCAACCAGTGAAATTGTGACTGGTTGAATCAGTATTTTGAATTATCAGTCTATTGACTGAAGTTCGATATTGTTTTTAGTGGTGGATCATTCAGGGAAAATGGGAACGAATCGTGTTTCACTTTCCCCCTAGGGACGAGGATGCCCGGAAAGAAATGATTCTTGAAATTAGGTTTGACACGTTTCCAATTTGGAGGTGTACATCGGATGAAAGGAGAGTTAAAGTTCCAAAATGAGATCCAGCATTCGGTCAGAGAAGCTTGTTTGTTGTTTCGTGGTGAGAATCTTATGTGGTTTGGTCACTCCCTTCTGGTTTCGCCGAGCGCACTCCATCCATTCCACCCACGAGTTAAGCGCGTCCCCACAATCTACATTGTAGTCTAGACCCCTGTGTACTGCAAAAGTACCTATCTCTCGTGTTATATGTAACGTGCGTGCGGGCAGTCTTGCTTTTCTTTTGCTAGTTGGCCAACTAGCCAGCCCACACAATCTATCCAGCACGAACGTTTGTTGTTCCCCGATATTAACCCATTAACGATCAAAGCGCGAGGAGTTACCCGGTTATCTCATCAATTTTATTCGATCCCATTACGAAACCTGGAAATTGATTTCCGAGGGGGAGAAAGTATCATCAATAATGGTCCGATTCTCATTCATTTAGGGTAGTTTTTCCTTTTTGATTCTGAACAATCAAACCCTCGTATAATGATAACACAGGCCGACAAAATTTAAAGCCAAAGACCGGACTATGTGACCCCGAAGGATTTTGGTATCCTAAAACCGAATCCGTCATCCAAATTTTTCCTATACGTCAGGTTTTTGGGATATCCTAACCTGAAAGTGCAAAAATGGCTATTTTTAGCCATATTTGAGGCAATATAACACGATCAACAATTTTTTTCCCTAAAAACTGCTAACGTCATCGTTTAGTACTCCTTTTTATCTTCCATTTCCATTTTTGATCATCCCGAACCAATTTTTTTTCTCCGAGATATCACACATTAACCATTTCAGTTCCACAATGCATTGTGGAACAATGCAAGGTGAAGAGAAACTGAATGGTTAGTGTGTGATATCTCGGAGAAAAAAAACTGGTTCGGGATGATCAAAAATGGAAATGGAAGATAAAAAGGAGTACTAAACGATGACGTTAGCAGTTTTTAGGGGAAAAAATTGTTGATCGTGTTATATTGCCTCAAATATGGCTAAAAATAGCCATTTTTGCACTTTCAGGTTAGGATATCTCCAAAAACCTGACGTATAGGAAAAATTTGGATAAGGGATTCGGATTCAGCGCATCAAAATCCTTCGGAAATGTTTGGTCTGCTTTCTGGCTTTTGACTTTTGTCAAATTTTTTGGGCCTGTGTAATTGTTCATAAGAGGAATCTTGAGTTAGAACAATCTTTTTTGTGAAAAACATATCAGGGTGGCGATTCGGCGGACGATTTCAAATTCCCGGTCATTTCCCGGTTTTCCCCGGTCAAGTTTTTCAATTTTCCCGGTCAACTCGAAGTAACATAAACTTAAATTAATCGGTAATTTAAGAATACCCACTGATTTTTTAACTAATATTTAATTGTTTAAACAATATTAATTTGTTTAAATATATATTTTTTTTAGTTAACTCGCGAAATGAACATATTTTCTAGACTTTATGAGTTATATATATATATATATATATATATATATTTGCCGCAAAACGCAAACATTTATTATAATTCATGACGCTCGTTCTAAACATCTTTTAACACAACAGAGCAAATGGTTGCAAAATAAATGAATTTTGAAAAAAATACTTAAATTTTCCACAAAAAAATATCAATTTTTTACAAAAAAATGGAATAGTTAAACTTTCAGTTGAAAAAATTAATTTTCAACAAAAAAAACGGATTTTCAATAAAATAGTTCAATTTTCAACCAAAGTGATGAATTTTCAAATCAAATTATGAATCTTTATCTGGAATAGTTAAATTTTAAACCAAAAAGATAAATTTTCAACTAAAATGATGAATATTTAACTGGAACAATCGAATTTTCCACCAAAAAGACGAATTTTTAAAGAAGATTACATTTTAAATAAAAAGATTAATTTTCTACCCAAAAAAACAATTTTTCAAACAAATACATTGACTTTTAAAGAAAGGTGTGAAGTTTTAATAAAAGAAGACGAATTTTCAACCAAATAGTTAAATTTTGAAATGAAAAAATAATAATTTCCAATCGAAAATGGAATAGTAACATTTTTAGTTTAAAAAATTATTTGTAAACCAAACATAAGAGTTTTCAACTAAAACAATGAATCTTTAACTGAAATAGTTCAATTTTCAAACCAAAAAATTAATTTTTACTAAAAAAAGATAAATTGTCAACCAAAACTTTAATAATTAAATTTCGAGTTAAAAAAATTAATGTTTAACCAAACAGATGAATTTTCAACAACAGCTATGGAATTTTCAATTGGAATAAGTTAAATTTTCAGTTAAAAAAATTAGTTTCAACAAAAAAAAACTAACTTTTAACAACAACAAAAACTAACTTTCAAAATAATAGTTACATTTTCAAACAAAGTGATGAATTTTCAAATAAAATTGTACATATTTAGCTGCAATAGTTGAATTTCAAACCAGAAAGATGAATTTTTAACTGAAATGGTGAATCATTAACTAGAATAATTGAATTTTTGACCAAAAAGATTAATTTTCAACCAAGAAGATTAATTTCTACCAAAAAAGACGAATTTTCAACTAACAAAGATAATTTTTCAACCAAAAATTGAATAATCAAATTTTTAGTCAAAAATGAATGTTCAACCAAAGAAATGAATTTTGAACTAAAATTATGAAATATTCAAATGGATTAATAGTTACATTTTCAGTTGAAAAAAAAAATAATTTTCAACCAAAAAACATCCAAAGAAAAAACAAATTTTCAATCAAACAGCTCATTTTTCAACCAAAGAAATGAATTTTCAATTAAAACGATGGATTTTCAACTAAAAAAAAATTAATTTTTAACAAAAGAGCTTAACTTTCAACCAAATAATTTTATTTCAAACCTAAAAGACGAATTTTCAACTAAAATAATAAATATTTGACTGGAATACTTGAATTTTTAACCGAAAAGAAGAATTTTTAAACAAGAAGATTAACTTTCAAAGAAAAGTAAGATAATTTTTTACCAACAAAAAAATCGATTTTTTAACAAAATACATGAATTTTCATCGGAATAGTTAAATTTTCAATTAAAAAGACAAATTTTTATCCAAATTGTGGAATTCCGAACTTGAAAATTTTAATTTTCAACTCAGAATGGAAAAGTTAAATTTTCGTTTAAAGAAATTAATTTTCAACCAAAATGGTGAATTTTCAAATAAAATGATGAATCTTCAACTGAAATGATGAATCTTTAACTGGAATAGTTTAATGTTATGCCAAAAAGGTGAATTGTCAACCATAAAGTTTAATTGTCTACAAAAATAGATGAATTTTCCACAAAGTACATACATTTTCAAACAAATAGTTTAATTATTAAATGAAAAATATCAATTTTCAACCAAATAGTTGAATTTTCATCAAAAAAAGATAAATTAATTTTTAACAAAAGTTTAACTTTTAACCCAGTAGTTGTATTTCTAACTAAAAAACGATGAATTCGCAACGAACAATGTAAAAAAAATTTCTATTATAATTCAGAAATATTTCTTTTTTGAAATTCTACTTCTACTCTGAAAACTGCTTGAAGTACTTTTATTACCTAAAATTTAGAAGAGGGAACTTTCAAATTGTGACGAATTCTGACTTGAAAGAGGGATTTTTAAAAATTCCTTTTTTCTCAATCCGAATTATAATTCCTTTAAAAAATTCCCATTTATGTAAAACATTCCCTGTTCTAAGTGAAATTATATTTCTTGAATTTTGCTATGATCAGAAGTAAATTCCCGGGTTTTAAATTAAATTCCCGGTCATTTCCCGGTTTTTTCTTGGTCAATAAAATTCTAGGTCATTTCCCGGTCTTTCCCGGTTTTCCGGTCAAGTCGCCACCATGCATATATAGAAATATCAGTGGAGCCTTGAGAAATCTAGTACACCCAACTCGCGGATTATGTCTCTCGCCTCGGAGGGGCCGCAATGCGCGAGTACTCAGAATAGTATATTGCGCAATATTATGCAATTCAATTGGAAACGGCTCAGACGGCCCTGAATGTTTGCCTTTGGATCCCCCGACTTGTGGCCAAGGCTATTTGCAGGTAACCCCCGAAAATGGACTGAAATCGAGAGTTCGGTGTATACGAAGTTTGGCAGCGAACAAGGAAGACGTCCGTATGCGTTGGACGCCGCAAGCGGATGAGGGTTAACAGGGGCAAGGGGGCAGTAAAAGTAACTTTACAAAGTAAGATAACATTTAGTAAGTTTCGTGATGATAAATGTGAACAAAGTTTGCCATTTTTGCGAAAGATGGCCCTGCAATGGCACAGTTCAATAATAACTTGATAAATTTCAAAAGCACTTCCATATTTCATACTTTACACTTATTCCTCTATTCCCTTTTTTTTAGGAATTCTTCTTTTTCCTCCTGTTTTCAAGAAACTTCCCTCTTCCTCGTTTTTTGGTTAAACGTGAACTTGATTAATAGAAGCCATTCAGAAAATCCAACTATTTTTGGTTGAAAAGTCTGCTATTATATTTTTTGTTCGGAATTGACCTCGTTTGGTTAAATATTCTACCATTTGGTTCAAAATTAATTTGTTTTGTGGAAAATTCATCTATTTGGTTGAAAATTTAACTATTCCATTTCTAGAAACTTTTTTGTTGAAAATTTTACTTTTTTGGTTAAATTCAACTATTTCAAATTTCAAATTTCAAATATTTCAAATTAAAATCTTGTATAGAAGAAGTATTAACTATAACATTTTTTGTTGAGAATTCATCTTTATTGGTTAAAAATTCAAACATCTGGTTGAAATTCTAACTGTCTTGTTAAAAATTTATTTTGTTTTGGTTGAAGATTCATCATTTAAGTTAAAAATTCATATTTTCGGGTTGAAAATTGAACTGTTTTGCAAAAAATTTAATCCTGTTTAGTTACAAATGCAACTATTTGGTTGACTAATAGTCTGTTTTGTTTGCGGATTCAACAATTTGAAAAAAAATTTTGGTTGAACATTCATCATTTTAGTTGGAAATTCATATCTTTGGTTGAAAATTCGTCTTCTTAGTTGATAATTAATTTTTCTAAATGAAAACTTAACTATTTCATTTTTGATTGAAAATTTGTCTTTTTTAGTAGAAACTTGAATTATTTGGTTGAAAATTCATGTATTTTGTTAAAAATTTGTCTGTTCGGGTAGAAGATTAATCTTCCTTGTTAAAAATTCACATTTTTAGTTGAAAATTCAACTATTTGGTTGAAAACTCATGTATTGTGTTAAAGATTCGTATTTTTCGGTAGAAAATTTATCTTCTTGGTTGAAAATTATTGTTTTGGTTAAAAATTCATCTTTTTTATTGAAAATTAATCTCTTTTGATAGAAATTTAATCTTTTTTGGTTAAAAATTTCAACTATTTGAAAGAAAACTAACTACTCTGTGGAAAACAAAATTTTTTGTTATAAAATTATATTTTTGGGTGGAAAATTCAACGGTTTTGCAGGTAATTCGTCTATTGATAGAAAAGTCATCTTTCTCGGTTGAAAATTCATCTTTTTTGTTGAAAATTCGACTATTTTGTTAAAAACTCTTTTTTTTTTTAATTCCACACTGATTTCTAATTTTTTAAAGCTCTTGCGAATCTTTGAATTTTTTCAAAATACCCTAAAATCTTTAAAATTATTTAGAAATTCCTTCAAATTATTGAAATCTATTGAAAATTCTTCGGAACCTTCTAAAAAATCCTGAAATATTTCCAAAAAATTGAAGAAAACTTTAACCTGGGCGTAGCAAAAATTGAAAGTTACTTAAAGTTTTACTAGGAATTTGTATTATCATCGGAAATTGTAACGATTGATCCGAAGAGAAATCCTTTCACACACATTGTGAAAATGGAAATCTACAATATCGATCAAAGCTATATCCTCTAATACAGAAAATATTTAACGTCCTCAGACTAGATGGAGCTATAAATTGAAAAAATTTTAATTAAATTTATTCAGAAAAAAGATCTCCTTTCACTCGGCTGGGATTCGAACACCAGGTAAACTGATTTCCGGTCAGGTGCTCTAACCACTGAGCTACTAGAGAGATCGGAGGAAGAATCCTTTTTCTGAAATACGCTTTATTGTGCAAGATGTTATATACAAATCAATTTTTACTAGGTATCTGTATTATCATCGGAGATGGTAACGATCGATCCGAAGAGAAATCCTTTCACACGCACTGTGAAATTGGAGATTTCCATTTCTTCTTCCATTTCTTCTTCTAGGATTCTTCCTCTGATCTCTCTAGTAGCTCAGTGGTTAGAGCACCTGACCGGAAATCAGTTGACCTGGTGTTCGAATCCCAACGGAGTGAAAGGAGAAGATCTTTTTTCTGAATAAATTTAATTAAAAAAATTTGTTTGTTACTTAAAGTACTCCTTACAGAAATGTCCTGACTTTTGCAATTTTCAAAAAATCCCTGATATTTTCCTGATATTCCGGTTTTCACTGACCCGCGGCCAAGCTGTTAAAATTCAATTTTCCGAGTCTTCCTTTACCCAATCCAATGTTTGTAATTCTTTTCAAATGACACAGGTTAACGAACCTGGCAAATATAATCTTCAACATTGTGTATCTCATAGAAAGAAAAGCTTCTTATTCTCCTTCTGCACTTTCTAAGGCTTGCGACATTAAAAAAAGAACCTCTCGGGACTTCTTCGTAACTTAAAGTGTGAACTCTTTGCCTAAGGTTCATGAAACCTTGGCAATATACTATCGTGTCGTCATTCGACGCCGACGAACTCGAGACCGATCGTTAAAACAACGAGACTATCTCTTTTTCTTTCTTCCTCAAAAACACCTTATTTTCTCTCTCTCTCTCTCTCTCTCACTCTTCCAGTGTCTCCGACTGCCGACACGCGATTCAGTCGCAGCCGGTAATCAGCCCGTCTTAAAAATTCTTTTAATTCGAAAGGGTCGCGAAGGACCGTAATGAAAATGTCATTACAACAACATAAGACGTTGTTAGGACACTCCTGCGTAATCTTGTGTCATTACCCCTGATGATTTTGTCATTACCGTAATTTGCCGCTTGGAAATTAGAAGGTCACCATTATCCTCCTTGCGACGATTCACTCTCAATATGGCCAACAACTGCAGGCCAATTTTCTTTATTATTTTTCAGGAGATCTGATTCTTTTTTCATTCTCATTTCAGAGAGGATTCTAGTATAAAATTTACGATGATTCGTTCGATCGAAGGATGCTGTTAAGTTACTTTCCATCTTGGAGTCACATTCGCGATTTATCGCGAGACTTTAGGTTTTTACTGGCAGTTTGGCTAATCCTTTCAGAAACTTTAGGATTGGTATCAGCTTTCACTGATCAGTGTCTCCACTTCCTTAATCAGAAAAAAAGATAAATTCTTTAAAAACCGGGAAAAGAGGGGAACAGGATGAGAGTGTGAAGTCTGCTAGTTGCAAAAGTATTTTCTTCAGACGTGGCAGCTCCCACTTTAAAAACCTCAAACTAAAAATCATGAGAATAAAACTGTAAGGAAAGTGATTAACTCTGCCCAACTTTTTGTACTCTCTCTCAGAAGTGAATTATAAAAATTAACGCAAGTGCAGGGATCAAAGAAGGCTCGATTAATTTTGCCTCCCTAGCCGGTAAAGTTGCTTGGAAGGCGCATTCTTTCCAGAAAGGATGCGGGGATAACAAATTAGTTTCCCGCTGAAGCTAAAGTTTCAGGATCTTCAGCAGTCTGAAGTAGCTTCCGTCCAACGTCTACGTGAGCTTCGGAATTCAGCGCGAGTCCTCGGGAATAGCAATTAACAGCCGGTGCAAGAGAGTTTGATTACCATCGACCTTATCCTTCCTCAGGCGTCCTTTATTTCCCTTTAGTGAGACCCTCCATCGACTTCCTTGTCACCCTGTTTTTCCTCTCGCTCCTCTTTTTCTGGGTGAAAGCAGGACACTCGATAAGAAATTAGCGAGAAACTCGGTTCGCATGAGTGAGACAATGGAGGAACTTTGGGTTTTGTTCGAAAACAGGAGAGGAACTCTAGACTCGCGAAAAGGTAGCTGAGAAGACACCTTTCCGGGCAAGGTAAGCAGTTTAATTTGTTTACCTTCTCACCGCAACAGGATTTGCTGGTTTCACTAAGCCCTCCGGGGATCCTAGTCAACATCTTTGGAAACTGCTAAGGGAGCCGAAATCGAATTTGAAATTTCACTTTCGACCAACAATGTGCTCGGGAAAAAAGATACTAATTTGTTCAGAATGAAGTATAATAATTAGGTAATATGATGTTAATGTTTTTGTCTACTGGGTCTAAAATCAATATTTTTTGAGTATTGATTGTTTATTTCATAAGTTGTGAAAAAAATCTCTCTAGCTCCGCTGGGATTCGAACACCAGGTCTTTCATCAGACCGGAAATCTGAAAGACCTTGTGTTCGAATCCCAGCGGAACTAGAGAGATTTTTTTCACAACTTATAAAATAAACAATCAATATTCAAAAAATATTGTTTTAGACCCAGTAGACAAAAACATTGGTTATTTTTGTCTCTAATGAGCCGAAAAGTGAGGTGATCTAGAAGTCTATTTTTTAATTTTGAATCTTTTTCATGCTCATTTTGCATAAAATTATTCATGATAAAATGGATTTCTGTTCTATCTTAATTTTAAAATTAACATCATATTATTTACTTATTTCGCTGGTCAAAAACCATAACATCAATTAATATAATAATTAGGTTCCTTTTTGAATGGGGTTATTAATCGAAGATGTTCGGCCGAAAGTCGTGTGATTTGTCGATTATCTTTTCTTGGAAAGGGTCTATCTCTTACAAATATTCATGAACAGTTATCAGGGCTCGGAACGGGTTACTTTTTAGTAGCTTAGTTACTTTTTTGATCCGCGGTTACTAAAAAGTTACTTATTTTATGAAAAGGTTACTTTTGATTACATTTTTTGCCTGAAATAACGACATGAATTAAGTAATTTATTGAATTGTATCTTGTCATCTGCGAAAGCTAACCCACGTACCTTCACTGTTTCGAGATCTAGGTAATAATTAGTTCGTATGTAAAATCTATAAGAAGGGCTATCAATTGAATTATTATGAATCCTGATAAAAACTGCAATTTATCTGAAATTGCTAGTTTTTAATATAAATTTAAATCTTTTTTGTTGAAATAGCGAACTATGTATTATATTTTTCGATGAGAATTTATCTTCTTTAGTTGAAATTCAGTTACAAGGTGAACAATTTTGGTTAAAACTTAATTTTGTTTGTTAAAAATTCATCATTTTAGTTGAAAATTCGTCTTTCTAATAGAAAATTAATCTTCTTGATTGAAAATCACCCTTTTGTTTAAAAATACATGATTTTATTTGGAAATTCATATTTTTGATTCGAAATGTACTTATTTTGAAGAAAATTCGTCTTTTTTTCTTAAAGATTCCCCTGTTTTAGTAGAAAATACAAGTATTTGATTTACAGACAAATTTTTTGTCAGAAATCCTTATTTACTAGTTGAAAATTCAAATTTTTTGTAAAAATTTGTCTTCTTTGGCTTCAAAATTCAACAGTTTGGTTGAAAAATAACCTATTTTGTTGAAAAATCGTCTCTTGAATGAATTCTTGTGTGTTTTATATTAAATTAAAATCTTTTTTGGTTATATTATCAACTACTACATTTTTCGTTAACAATTCATCTTTTTTAGTCAGAAAAATTCAACCGTTTTGTTAAAAGTTGAATTATTTTCTCAAACATACCATTTTTTTCAAGATTCATAATTTTGGTGGCAACTTCGACTTTTTGGTAAAAAATCTTTCTTTTTGGTTACTTTTTTGCCACATTATTGTTACTTTTCGGTTACTTTTTTGAGAGAAGTATTGTTACTGTTTTACTATTTTTTCAAGCTTGAGGTGTTCCGAGCCCTGACAGTTATATATCATTGTTCTTTTTATTCTAAATTTCATTTCCGGGTTTTTTCCCGGTTCGCAAATATTTTTTACGGTCAATGAAAGTAGAAAAATAAAATTCTAAAGCTACAATTTTTTCCATTTGACGTAATAAAAACTGAGCTGCAAATTAAAGCACTCAAAGTGGAACTCTTGAATATTAAACTTTAAAAATTAAAGTTTAAAAGTTTTTTAATTCAACAATATTGCATTTAAATTTTTAATAATTTACACGTATAAAATGCAAGTTACTAACACTCTTCAACTAAACAATTTTAAATTAAATGCAGTTAAACTGCCAAATTGAAAATTTTACAATTTATTTAATTTTAATTTTTAATATAAATCCACGTTATCATTGCCAATGCTCTAAATTAGAGAATTAATCAATGAATTTCAAATTTTTTTAAATGATATCATTTTGAACAATTTGAAGCTAGAAACATTATAAAATTCAACGATTACATTTTTTTTATAAATTGAACAATTCTTTAATTAATAGTTAAATTATTTTTATTTTAAATAGCTTAAAAATGCTTGAAATGCTTCGAAATTTTATTTCAAAATCTTGAAATATCTACATGTTTTACATGTTTTCAAGTTTTAATTTATTTTTGAAATTTTTTCAGAACTTTTAAACATCTTTTGAAATGATCCAAATTTTTCCTAAATTTTTTGTTTACGTCCTGCCAAATTACAAAAATTTTCTTAAAATCTTCCACATTCATTTTTGATAATTTTGTAAATCTTTCTAAATCTTTTTAAATATTCTCTTAAAATTATTTTTTCAAAATAAGAAATCATTCTCAATGTTTCTAGGAAATATTTCTTATTCTTCTCAAGCCTTTCAAAATTCTTAAAAAGCTTCTAAATTCTTTGTTCGAAATCTGCCAAAATCTATATTTTGTTTTAAATTGGGCCGTGGGCTATTTGCACCGAAATTTTGTTACGAATAGCCGGATTTTTGTCGGAGACAAAATATACAAATAAACAAAATAGAGAAAAAACACTTTGTTTCAATTATTTGAAATCATTTCAAATTTTTAATTACTTTTGAATTTTTGGAAAACTTCCAAACATCACTTCAACTTACTCGAATTTTTTTTAAGAATGTCCTCAATTGTTATTTATATATCAAAATTCAATAATTTGACTTACAAATTTAATATTTTTAAATAGAACAATTAAACTTGTCACGTTCAAAGTTTAGTCTTGAATAATTAATTTATAATTACTGATTTAAAATGAACAGTCAGATATTTATAAATATTACGAAATTGTTCTTTTTCTTAATTAAAAAATTTCAAATTGAATGGTTTAAAAATGGAATATTTCAAAGTGAACTGATATTGAAAATTTAATAAAAGTCTTCAATTATGAATATATTATTTTGAAGTTATTTTGAATTTCAAAATAATTAGACTAAAATAGTAAGAAAATCTGGAAATTCTAAAATTGTGAACTGATTCCGAATCGTCTTGTAAAATTAATTATTATTCACTTTTTAAATCTCATTGTGCAGTTTAATTTTAAAAATCATTAATTAATTTATATTCACAGTTGATCAACTAAAAATGCTTTTTATAAAAAATCTTCGATTTTAAACGTTCCTAATTTTTAATTCTTTATGTCTTTAAAAGTGAATTTTTAAATTCTTTAAATTAAAACGAACACTTGAAAATTAAAATCTAAAATGGAATATTTTTGAATTAAAAGATTTTCAAATTACGCATTCTAAACTGAATGATTAATCGAAAGAAAATAACAATTTAACCTCGAATTTAACTAATTATTATTTTTAAAAAGGTTCGAATCCAAGTTGGACAGATTTTTTTTCTGAAAATTTGTAAAATTCTCGGTTAAAAAATAAATTCACTGCTTTCATATTAATTCCTTGATCCCCGACAGTATAATTATACAATTCTTCTTCTTTTTGAAATTTTCATGTCCTATCTGTAATATTCTGTTGGGTAATTCAGAGTTATACTTCTTCTAAAAAATTTTCTCTTTCGAGTCAGAATTATGATTTTTTTTTAATTCGCCGTGGAAAGTAAAAATTTTAATTATTTTAGAAAACCCAGTTCCAGTTCGAGATGATAATTTCTCTTTAAAATATGGCTTTCGGAAAATTGAATATCTATCTAGAATTCCCGTGTTGCTTAATAATTGACCAACAATTTCGTTCCGCGACCCCGCTGCAACACAGGACGCTGACCAATCTCTCTAGCAATCACCCCAGGCGAATAGCTTCGCAAAGTCATAATTATTTTACAAAATTCTTCGTTTCAAGTCAAAACTCGAATTCTTTAGGAAAACTCACTGTTATTAGAGGGAAATTAAATTTGAATATAAATGGTTGAGACTGCGTTTGCAGCATATGTTTTGCACTTGGGAAGAAAGGGAACGAAATAAAAGAAGTGGATTGGAGAGCTAGCAATATAAGTATAAGATCGCGACTCGACAAAAGATTACGATTCAGTGGACGACAAAAGATTTCTCGCTTTCGATTTGAAGCACTCAAGGTGGGTCCTTTTCCGGATCTGAGGAGAGCGTGAGAATTCGACAGTGGTACTGACAGTGGGCATGAGTGTGAGTTTGAGTGCGTGCCCACGCCCTGAATGCCTCAATCACTGCGGGCTGATTGTGCATACCCAGTCGCGACGCGTCACATATTGCTTTATAGAAAATTCTCTCTCTCTCTCTTGTTCTCTCTCCCTTATTTTTTTCTCTCTCTAATGCGAGCACTACCTACATGCGTACGTGCTCTTGTATGAGTGCTTAAAGACCTTAAGAGGGCCTAAACTGTCGAGATAGGAAGGAATGAGTGGAAGAAACGAGAAGGGGAAAAAATGAGAGGGAAAAAGAGAAAAGAGTCGTTAAAAGGGACCCCATGCTATCTAAGAGAATGCAACATTAAATAGGAATATAATTACTGAATAGGCTCAAATAATGAGCAATTATTCTATTATTGTCCATTTAATTTATTATCAGATTGTCTCGAATATTTTATTGCAGACTTCACACTCTTTCCCCTATTCCCTTCTTTAAGTCTTTGTTAAAGGATTCCTCTTTTTCCCCTTTTCCCCCATTTTCTCATTTTGTCGCTTGAATAGAAACTGAATTAATAGAACCAAATTAGAAAATCCAAGCATTTTTGGTTGAAAAGTCTATTATTATTTTTGGTTGAAAATTTATCAGTTTTCGATCAAAATTCTGCTTTTTCGTGGAAAATTTAATTATTTTGTTGAAAATTCGATCACTTGGTGGAAAATAATTTTTTTTCCAAATTGATCTTTCTGGACTGAAAATATAGTTTTTCTTGAAAATTGAACTATTTTGTTGACAAGTCATATTTTCCGGTCGAAAATTTAACTGTTTTATTGTAGATTCGTCTTTTTTAAAAGAAAAGTCATTATTTTGGGGAAAATTCATCTTGATTGGTTTAAAATTAACTTTATTGTTTAAATTGAACTGTCTTCTGAATGAATCAATTCTTTTATTTTAAAATTCAACTTTTGTTTTAAAATTCAACTAACTAATTCAACTAGTGTTTTTCTTATAAAATTTAAAAAAATTGTATTGATAATTCATTTTTTTGTTTGAAAATGTAAATACTTGGTAGAATATTGAACTACTTTTTGAAAAAAATCACTATATTGGTTGAAAATTAAACTATTTTGTAATCTTCTTTTTTTAATACATTTTTTTAAACTGAAAATTTAACTATTCTATTTTTGATAGAATATTCATCTTTTTTAGTTAAAAGTTCAACAATTGGTTAAAAATGCATGTATTTTGTTAAAAATTAGTCTTCAAAATTAGTATTTTTTGGTATGAATCAACCGTTTTTTTTTTATTTCAAATAAAAATCTTTTGTGGGTTAAATATCAACGATTACATTCTTTTTTTTTGAGAGTCTTTTTGGTAGAAAATAAATCTTCTTGATTAAAAATTAATTTTATTGAATATTCAATTATACTTCGTTGAAAGTGGCAGAACTTTGTTAAAAATTAATTCTATTGGTTGAGGATTCATAATTTCAGTTTTAAAAAAACACACACACATCTCTTCGCTTGCAACATTAACCATTTTGTTTGAAAAACTACTTTTTTTGGTTCAATATTATTTTTTTACCTGCAAATCTAACTGCGCTATTTTTTGTTTAAGATTTACCTATTTCAATTCAAAATACAACTTAAACTTTGTGTTTTTGGTGAAAAATTCAACTGTTTTGTTGAAAATCCTTTTTTCTTTGTTTGTTAAAAATTAACTTTTTTGTTGAAAGTTCATATTTTCGGGTTGAAAATTCAACTTTTTGGTACAAAAATTCGTCTTTTTAGCTTCAAAATTTCTTTTGGTGAAGGATTGAACTATTTTGTTGAAAATCCGTCTTTTTTGTTCAAATTCCCCTGCTTTCTGTTCAAAATAAAAAATTTTAGTTGAAAATTGATCTATTCCATTTTTAATTGAATACTGATTTTTAATTGAAAATTCAACTATTTAGTTGGAAATTCATGTATTTTGTTGAGAATTTGTCTTTTTTGGTTGCATTCAACTGTTTTTTATACAAAATTAAAAACTTTTCGGTTTAAATACCAATTATTACATTATTTCTTGAGAATTCGTCTTTTTTGGTAGAAAATTAATCTTCTGGGTTGAAAATTAATTTTTTTTGTTAAAAATTCAATTGTACTTTGTTGAAAGTGGAATTACTTTGTTAAAAAGTTATTCTATTGGTTGATGATTCATCATTGCAGTTAAAAAATCTCCGATTTGGTTGAAAAATGAACTATTTATTTAAAAATCCGTCTTTTTCTTTAAAAAAACAATTTTTTTGAATGAAAATTTTACTATTATGTTTTTTGTTAAAAATTTATCTACTTTAGTCGAAAATTCAAATCTGGCTTAAAATTCATGTATATTGTTAAAAATTCAACTGTTTTGTTGAAAAGTAACTTTTTGTTAAAAATTTGAGTGGTTGGTAGAAAATTTGCCTTTTTAGCTTAAAAAATATTCTTCTTGATTCAAAATTAACCCTTTAACTTAAAATGGAATTATTCCATTTTTTGCTGAAAATGGATCATTTATAGTTTGAAATTAAACTATTCGGTTGAAAATGCATGTAATTAGTTGAAAATTCTACTTTTCTGGTAAAAAATTAGTCTTCTTGGTTAAAAACTCAACTTTTTTGTTGTAAATTCAACTGTTTTGCAGAAAATTTATCTTCTTGTCTTGAAAATTTAAAATTTTAGTAGAAAATTCAACTGTTTTGGTGAAAATTCAATCTTTGTCTGGAAAATTCGTTTTTTTTTGGATTGAACATTCGAGTATTTGGTCCAAAATTCATCCATTTCCTTAAAGAACGAAATATATTTCGACTTAAAATCTGAGTAATTTGTAGCAAATGAAATTTAATTCAAAATGGTATCCATACACGGATATCATTTAAAAAAATTAAGAATTTGAGAATTTTAAATTAGATTAAAATAAAATTCAAAATCCTATTTAACGTCCCATACTCAAGTTATTGTATAGAATTCCTGAAAATAAAAACAAGAATCAAACGATCAAATTTGGACAACCACCATAAAATGCTCCTATTGTAATTAAAAAAAAAAAAAAAAATTTCTTAAGTATTATGAATGTTTTTGTATTGTGATTTGATAATAAGAAAAATAAAAAAAGAGAAGAAAGGGAATTGGTTGGTTGCCTTCTCATTTTTCTTTCCCCTTTTTTATTTTTGTCCAAGGAATTTTTTTTTTTTAATTAGAATAGGAGTATTCTGTGGTGGTTGTCCAATTTGGTCGCTGGATTTTTTTTTTATTTTTAGGAATTCTATACATTAAAAAATGTATTTTCCTATTTTCGTGAAAAAATCACCCTATTTCCCCTGTTTAGAAAACATTTATTGTAAAATCTGTGAGAGAAAAAATGAGAAAAGAGTCATTAAATAATCAGACTGGAAGAAAATGCAACATAAAACAGGAATATAATTGCTGAATAGGCTCAAATAATGAGCAATCATTCTATTGCTGTCCACATGATTAATTATCAGATTATCTGGAATATTTCATTGTCTCATGATTTCATTCCAAGATTTGATATCAGATAAGGGGATGCACATTTCTAAATAAATCAAACTCTTTATTGCACATTTTCGTCACGGTACTATTTCCTCCACTGCGATTATCTGGTTCGATAGGACCAATAAAAGTGTGGTTTACTGCTTGACCGCTAATCAGTCGGTAATGCTTGGGCTCTATCTAGGTTGAGAAAACAGGTAACATGAGTGCAATAAAGTTCGTATCATACGACTTCCTCGGTTAGTCAAAGATTTGAACTCATTTTTCTCGATATGACTATAAAATGTGGTTTGACACTATCTCTTATCAAGCCTCTTGCTTTCGTATATATGTATATATGTATACTGAATTTGCACGCAAAGGAGCACTTACGTTGCCCAATGCAAATGATATAAAAGTACGTTACGCCAAGCCGAGCGTGATGAAACTTCAGTCATTCGTAAGCCTCGAAAGCTCGCGTGTCCACATAATACAATGGATGGACATAAAACCTTCCAGAGGTGACGAGTTGGAAATATACCTGTGTGAAAAAAAATCATACATAGAGGCAGAAAAACTTCAATTTAAAAATTCCCTGACCTTTTGCTGATTTTTCCCTGAGCAATTTTTCATTAAAAAAAAAATTGATTAAAATATCAAAATTGTAAATTTATTTGTTTATTTCAAGGAAAAAAGATGATTTTGCTACCGTGAAACATGAATTTTCAATCTTTAACGATAAATTGTCAACAAAGCAGTTGAATTCTTGATGAAAGGTGATGACTTTTTGAGAAAATAATTACGAGTCTAATTTTCAAACAAATAGTTAAATTTTCATCTAAAAAAGATAAATTTTCAACTAAAAATGAAAAAGTGAAATTTTCAGTAAAAACAATTAATTTTCAACAAGAAGAAAGCGAATTTTCAACAAATGAAGCTTTTTCAGTCAAAAAAGAAAAATTTTCTGTAAAACAGTTGAATCTTCAACCCGAAAATATGAATTTTCAACAACAAATTTAATTTTCAACGAAGCAGTTGCATTTTTGACCAAAAAGACAAATTTTCCAACTAATTGTGGGATTTTCAACTAAAATGATGGAATATTCAACTGGATTAATTAAATTTCATGTGAAAAATTTAAATTTGAATTTAAAAAAATACTTTTTAACATAATGGTTAAATTTCCAACTAGAAAAGTGGATT
Source organism: Andricus curvator (assembly GCA_932195095.1). Classification (NCBI taxonomy): domain Eukaryota; kingdom Metazoa; phylum Arthropoda; class Insecta; order Hymenoptera; family Cynipidae; genus Andricus; species Andricus curvator. Next base: position 246,901 of record CAKNYM010052730.1, on the reverse strand, counting down.
TTTTAGTAAAAAAAAGTCAATTTTCAGTAAGAAAAATTTTTGTAAATAGTCGAATTTTCTATCAAAGAGATGAATTTTCGACTGAAATGATTAATTTTCCAACTAACAAGACGAATTTTCAAAAAATGAGGACTTTTCAGTCAACAAAGAAGAATTTTCTGCAAAAAGTTGAATTTTCAACCCAAAAATAAGAATTAAAAAAAAAATTTTAAGTTAAATTTTCATCCAAAGAGATGAAACTTCAAATAAAAAAAATCATTTTTAACAAACAAAGTATCTCAACTTTTCCCCAACTTCTATTCTATTAGAAAGAAAACGAAATAAAAAAATTTCAAATTAAAATATCAAAATTAAAATTTTTTTTGTTTATTTCAAAGAAAAAGAATGATTTTGCTACCGTGAAAGATGAATTTTCAATCTTAAAGGATAAATTGTCAACACAGCAGTTGAATTTTTGATGAAAAAATATGACATTTTAAGAAAATAATTACTTTTTCGACAAAACAGTTGAATTTTCCATCTTAAAAAATGAATTCTCCACCAAATGGTCAAATTCTCAAATAAAAAAGATTAAACAATTTGCATGAATCATTAAACAAATAGTTACATTTTCATCTAAAAAAGATACATTTTCAACCAAAAATAGAAAACTTAAATTTTCAGTTACAAGAATTAATTTTCAGCAAGAAGAAAACGAATTTTCAACAAATCAAGATTTTTCAGTCGAAAATAAAAAATTTTATGTGAAACAGTGGAATTTTCAACCCGAAAATATGAATTTTCAACAACAAATTTAATTTACAAGAAAGCAGTTGCATTTTTGACAAAAAAAAAAAAGAATTTTCAAATTAATTGTTGAATTTTCAACTAAAATGATGGAATAATCAACTCGATTAGTTAAATTTTAAGTAAAAAAATTAGTTTTCAATGAAAAAAAAGAAAATACTTTTCAACATAATAGTTCAATTTTAAACTGGAAAAGTTAAATTTTTAGTAAAAAAAGTCAATTTTCAATTTAAAAAAATTGAGTTTCAGTAAAAAAATTTTTTAACAATAGTCGAATTTTCTATCAAAGAGATGAATTTTCGACTAAAATGATTAATTTTCCAACTAACAAGACGAGTTTTCTACAGATAAAGATTTTTCTGAACAAAATTTTTTTTTCACAAATTCGTTCAACTTTTACTTAATAGTTGAATTTTCTATTTAAAAAATCAATTTTGTATAAAAAAGTTAAAATTTCAACCAAAGATATGAATTTTTAACTAATGTGATGAATCTTCAACTGGTATAGTTAAATTAGTAGTTAAAAAAATAAATTTTCAATTAAAAGAAAAAGATTTTTCTATCAAAGAGATAAATTAATAATAATTAATTAATTAATTAATTTTAAACGAAACATTTTCATCCAACAAAGATTAAAATTCTACTAAAACAGATGAATTTTCAAAGCAAAAAGACGACTTTTTGAAAAAATAGGTCAATTTGAAACCAAGAAAGACTTCAGTTGAATGTTCAACATTTATTTCAGTTTAAAAATAAAAATATCAAAACTTTAATTATAATTCAAAACAGGGGATTTTGAAAGAGATACATATCTGTAACTCTGAATTCGAAAACAGAATTTTCTCAAAGAATTACTATAATTCTGACTTTGAACAGGGAATTTTCGAAAAGGATGGTAATTTTCAGTTGCTTCAGATAATTCTTCCAAGTAACATACATAATTCTGAATTGGATTTGAAAATTTTTGGAAAAAATTGTAATTTCGACCTGTAACCAGAAATTTTCCAAAAGAATTATAATTCTGTCTTAAAAGAGGAAATTTGTTAAGAGAATCACAATTTGGACTTGGTACTGGTAATTTTTTACAGATTTGTAATTTCGATTTGCTTCAGGTTCCAATTCTACTTTGGAAAAAAATCTAGACAATTAAATTCAGTTTCAAAACATTCTACTGATCGCAGACTTATCGAACAACAATTATACAATTATTATTATTAACTAATGTAAATGTGACGAAATTTTCGACAATTATTGAATTCTAAACACTTTCAAAAACTTCTTGACTATTCCAGATCTTTCAGGGTTTCCAAAATTGAAAAAACCATTACGTAATTTCATCTAATACAGTAAAAACAAATTTACATTATTCGTTTCCTCTTCCTTATTGGGTATGTGCGAGGGAGCGGGTCGAGAAAAAAATACAAGTTCTCTGAATTTTAGCCTCTTGTAAGATTGGAAGATAAACCTGAATAAATTAAATTGGAGAGTCTCATCCAGACAAATAACAAACTAATCCCGAAAAATCTGGCCATGCTACTTTAATTTGTACGCATGGGTCTCAACCAGCCAGCAACAAAGGGCGAGATTTTAATATGCATACTTTTCAACAGCTATTCCTTTCAACGCGGCTTTTTCACTTTCCCCCTTCTCCAGATGAAAAATGTTCCTCCGTCACGGACGAAAAGAACTACGCTCGTTTCCTCCTGCTACGTGCAAGCCGTAATACAAACCTAATGCCCATAACTGATGTCCCGAGACAAGCATGATGCGCATCCTTGGAGACTATCCATTCTCAAGAAATTCCACCTACCCTCGATTTTTCACCTTTTTTATATCTCTTTTTATCATAATCTGTATGCAGCAATCACTGTCTCACTGGTCACCTAGGAAGGTTCAGTTATCCGTAAAGTTTCAGTACGAATAAACTTTCCGTAACTATCAGTAGTAAGGGTTTATTAACAGTTAAAGTTCAGAAGTATACGCTAGATTGGTCGGCTTTATACCGCCGAGCGGACGAGAGTCTGGTGTGAAGCGGGAAGCACACACTTTTGCGCAGCGCATAACGCGCGTAGAAGAGCGCGAGTAGTACACAATTTCGCCCCGAAAAGAGCGTGAAAGAAGGGTTGCCAACTTATGAAATTCGTGTACCTAAGAGATTTACTGCCTTGCGGCTACTCTGAATTATTTATATAAACAAATACTTACGTCTCGAGTCAGTAATTAATGCGATTTCATTTTTAACAGGTAGCACCCAACAAGTTTTCTGACACAATATACTTTTTAAATTATTGAATGATTAAAACTTTTAAAAAATCATCCAAGTCTGGGGCTTGTGTGCATCATTAGCGTCGATGACCTACGTTACTGACAGTTTCTATCAGTTAAAATACATGAATTTTATAAGTTGGCTACCCTTCTTTCGCGCTTTTTTCAAAACGAAAGTTTCACTCCCCCCAACAGTTCTACGCGCGTGTAGCTGATCATCCGCTCGCTGATCTAAAGCGGGAAGCACACACTTTTGCGCAGCGCATAATGCAACACGCACAAGGTTCTCGACCAATCACAGACCTCCATTTCAATCGCTGTGATTCTCGCACAGCATGGCGAAGAAGGTCAACGCAACCTGACGATAACCCACTGAAGCTCCGTACATAGGAAGCAACTATGCGTATCCGTGTGCGTTGAAGCGTGTTCTCTTGTGCGTTATGCCTTGTGATTATTCGCTACGCAAAAGTGTGTGCTTCCCGCTTAAGGCTAACCATTCTCGTACAAAGGTGTAGGTGTGCTAGTAAGTTTGCTCCTTGCTGACACTGTAGGCTACTTCTCAAATTACATTTAAGTATATATGACACCCAGAAAAATCTGGGGACTCACTAAATTCGCGGCTTGAATGAAAGTTAATATCTTTTGGAATTTAGAACTTGAGTCCCAATAGAAACCTGTGGAGACCCAAACAGGTTCCTTTGGAGGACACCTGAATAGAATAACATGAAGCATAATGAATACGCCTTTATGTTCAGAAGTTTGCTACATAACCTGCAAATGATATTTATATAGTCATTATACCTAATTTAATTGTCGAAGTAAGGAAAGCGAAAAATATGTTCTTTGGAAAGTAAGGTGTTCCTTTTTGTTGCAGCTCCTTAGGAACCAAAAATTGTTTCTAGTAGAAACCCAGGCTTTTTTTAGACCATCACCTTGCGTCCTGCAAGGTGCGGATTAGAAATGTCCAAAAATGGTTTGCATTTTATTCCATTTTTATCCACAACGCGATATTTGAAATTATCAAAGAAATTATCTCGTGAACAGAGAGGGTAGCGTGAAACGTAGGCCCCGGAGAAATTTGTTAAGAAAGTTTCGTTGGCGTGTTAGGTTACTCGTTATTCGTTACCGTTATGCCTTAAAGTTCCGTCGACCCTTTTTAAGGACCCCAGTTAATGTTAAATTTTATTCGGGGATTTTTATTAGTGCAGGAGATTTTAGTGGCAGTAAAATTTGTTCCGTTCTCATAACCTTCTGACTTCGCTTTCTATTAAGAAACATCTGCGGGAAATTCGAAATTCATTTTAAAAAAGGCGACACAACCTTGACTTGCAATAATTGTCATTAAAGACTTAAATTCGATGTGACAAGTGGACAAGTGTGTATTAGGTTGATCCCAAGTATTCCGCCTATGCCAACCTCGCCGCTCGGTCCATTGACAATTTGGCCCTTCCTGTTGTCGAAACGGGTCATGACGTTCGGATGCCATTGTGACGATCTTAATTCGGGATCACGAGGATTAGCCTAGCCATTGACGAAACTGAGTTACGCAGTTGGATGCTTACTTTGACTTCCTATTGTTCGATATTTCATCACTTTTTTCAGTAATGCAACGAATTCAATACAATATGCCAAACCTTCAACAAGTATAAGAGGGTGGCCACTGAAACGTCAGAAAAAAATCCCAGTCATTTCCGGGTTTTTGAACAATTTTCAGGGTTATTTGAATTTACACGTTTTCAAATTCAAAACTTCAATACTAAACAATCTATAAACAAAAGGGTTCGAAAAATAATCTAAAAATCAACGAATCCAATGCCAGGGTTGATGCAGATAAGGTGACCTTGATCGGAAAATCAGGATATTATTTCACTTCTCACCCTATTCAACCTCTAATTTGCCTCGCCCCTAATACAATTTGAATAGCGCAGTATTTAAAAAAACAGGGTTGTTACAAAATACGAATTTCAAAATTCTCTAAATGTGCCTGAGAAATTTATCTTTCAGGTTATTTTCAACCGAAGAAATGAATGTGTAACCAAAAAGATCAATTTTGAATCAACAAGATTAAAATTCTTCCAAAAAAGGTAAATTTTTACAAAATATATGAATCTTCAGCAAAATAGTTAAATTTTTAACCAAAGAAATTAATTTTCAACTAAAATTAAGAATCTTCATGCGAAAAAAATGAATTTTCAACCAGCAAGATTCATTTTGTTGAAAAAAAAAAATTCAACAAAATACATGAATTTTCAACTAAAAAAGATAAATTTTCCACACAAAAATGGAATAGTTAAATTCTCAAACAAAACCGAGTAATTTTTAACTGAACAGTTGCATTTTTAATTAAGAAACGTCAAATTTCTGAAAGAAGAGATATATTTCGCACCGCAAAAAGACAAATTTAGAACAAAATAGTTGAATTTCAAACAAAAATCACGATTTTTCAATCCAAAACATAAATTTTCATCAAAAAAGTTGATTTTGAACCAAATAGTTGAATTTTCAACCAAAATGAATGAATTTCTAACAAAATTATTGATTTTTGGACAAAAATATTAAATTTTTGACCAAATAATAAAATGTTTAAACAAAAAAGAAGACTTTTCAATCAAAAATATAATAATAGACTTTTCAACCAAAAAGAACCAACTTTCAACTTTTCAACAAAATAGTTAGATTTTCAACCAAAGAAATTAATTGTCAAACAAAAAGAGGAATTTTTCATCAAGACGGTTATTATTCTACCACAAAAGATAAATTTTCAACAAACTGCATGAATTTTCAACCAAAAAGTTGAATTTTCAACTAAAAAATATAAATTTTCAACTAAACGAGGACTAGATAAATTTTCAGTTATAAAAATTAGTTTTCAACAAAAAAATTTTTTCGATTGTAATGATGAATCTTCAATAAAAAAAAAAAGAATTTTTAACCAATCAGTTGATTTTTTGACGAAAAAGATGAATTTTCAACCATAAAGATTAATTTGCTTCCAAAAAAGACAAATTTTCAAAAAATACATGAATTTTCAACTAAAAAAGATAAATTTTCAACCAAAAATGGAATAGTAATATTTTCAGTTAAAAAATGATATTTTTAACAACAAAAAAACGTATTTTCAACCAAATAATTAAATCTTCATTCAAAAAAATTACTTTACAGAAAATACATGAATTTTGCACTAAAAAGATAACTTTTTAACCAAAAATGAAATAGTTACAAATAGTATAGTCTTTTTACTCCCTAGGGACTGAAAACTGACGTCAGAGGTGAATAAAATTAATTTTCAATCAATTACAAACGAATTTTCGACAAAAGAGGGTTTTAAATTAAAATAATTTCATGCCAAAAAGACGAGTTTTCTACAAAACAGTAAAATTTTTAACAAAAAAGTTAATATTCGGTCAATTAGTTGATTTTCCACCAAGAAAATTAATTTATAACAAAATTCACAAATTTTCTACTAAAAAGACAAATTTTCAACCAAGAATGAAACAGGTAAAAAAGTAATTTTCAACTAATTACAAACGAATTTTCGACAAAAAAGGGTTTTAAATTGAAATGATGCATCATTAACCAAAAAAAAAATTTTTTAACAAAGTAGGTCCATTGTCAACTAAGTAGTTGAATTTTCAACATTTTTCTAACAAAAAATCCGGATTTTCAACCAAGAAAGACTTTTCATTTAGTGAGGAAAAAATTTCAACCGCATGTGGAATTTTCATGCCGAAAAGACGAGTTTTATACAAAACAGATGAATTTTTAACAAAAAAGTTAATATTCGGCCAATTAGTTGACATTTCCACCAAAGAAATTAATTTATAACAAAATACAAGAATTTTAAACTAAAAAAGATAAATTTTTAACAAAAAAGGGGTTTTCAATTAAAATGATGCCTCATCAACCAAAAAGCAAATTAATTTTTAACAAAGTAGGTCCACTTTCAACTAAGTAGTGGAATTTTCAAAAATTTTTAACCAAAAAAAAAAAATGTTAACCAAGAAAGATTTTTTAGTCAATAAGGAAAACTTTTTGGTTTTTATCATAATCGTTGAATTTTCAACAAAATAATAAAATAATATGTTTATTCCCTGAGTTTCAAAATTATACCAACAACTTTTTCGAGGTCAACATTTTTATGTCAAGTTTTTGAAATTGAATTGAACAGTCACAATGAGACTGCGTACGATGTTTCTTTCGATGTTTTCAAACACCAAAAATTGGTTTTAGTTTGAAAAAAAAATTCCAGGCGATTTGCCATTTTTCCGTTCCGGTGGCAAAACTGTATTTGTTTTACTTTTATGTGATGCATAATTTCTTGAAGATACCAATTAAATCTTAGTAAAGTTTCGCCATTAGGAGTAATTAAGAGGCCAATCAAGCGTTTCTGCGCCTCCTTCACGGAGGATTTCCGAGCATGCAATCCAATTTCGAAGGGTTAATTCAACGCACTCGCGAAACTCAGAAATTCAGCACCTCAGAGTTGCGTGGTGGTATTTGTCAAATGCGGCAGAGGCTGCGCCAAGACGTGCGAAGTGGCTGACTCGGCCTGACTGATGCGGAAATGCGTTTTAGCATTAAATCGATAGCAATGTAACTAGAGCTGCAAAGTACACGTGTCATGAATCCATCCAGACCTATACACTTACGGAATGGAAAATGGCAAAAGCATAGATATATATCAACGAAATGTCGAGACACTTGCGGGAAAAATGCAGAAGGCGGTCGTCCTTGGATCGCTCCATGTCCTTAAGGTGCACGAGACCAGGGGGTCGATTATGTATGATTTTACATTTCACTGTATATTTTTCACATTCAACTTAAACCAAAAGCATTTGCGTTTTAGACCAAATAATTACATTTTTTATAAGACAGTTGCATTCTTAACGAAAAGATGAATTCTTAATACAAAACGTAACAGCAGATATTTCAACCAAAAGAAAAAAAGAATTTTCAACAAAATGGTGAAATTTTGAATCAAAGAATTGAATTTTCAACAAAATAGTTAAATTCTTAAAAAAATAGTTGAAGTTTCAACCAAATAGTCGAGTTAAGAAAAAATTAAACTTCAACAAAAAACAGTTGCATTTTTAACAAAATAATTAAATTTTTTATAAGACAGTTAAATTATCAACAAGAAGATAATTTCTAAGCGAAAAATTTAATAGTTGACATTTCCACCCCCCAAGAAAACGAATTTTCAACAAAATAGTTAAATTTCCAACAAAATAATTAAAGTTTTAACAAAATAGTTAAATTTTTAACAAAATAGTTGAATTTTCGGACAAAAAAAGATGACTTTTCTGCAAAATACTTGAACTTGAACGAAAATAATAAAAATTTTCAATAAAAGAATTAAATTTTCAACAAAATAATTGAATTTTTAACCAAAATATTTGCATTGTCTACCTACAAAGACGAATTTTCAACCAAATATTGGAATTTTCAAGTAAAAAAGAGTTAACAAACTTCAGCAAAAAAATTAAAATTTTAATCAAATTGGTGTAATCTTCAACCCAAAATGACGATTAATATAATAAGTTGATATTTCAACTAAAGAAAAAATCATTTTTTTAAATAGTTGGTTTTGCAACGAAAGAGTTGAATTTTTAACAAAATAGTTGAATTTTCGACCAGATAGTTGAAATTTCAACTTAAAAAAATAAATTCTCAATAAAAAATATAATAGTTGATATTTTAACCAAGAAGATTAATTTCCACAAAAAATGACGAACTTTCAACCAAATACACGAATTTTCATACAAATAGTTGAATTTTGAACTAAAAGAGAGAAACTTTCAACAAAAAATAGAAAAGTTAAATTTTCAGTGAAAAAATTAAATTTCAATCACACAAAAAACCGAGTTTTCAACAAAATCGTTAAATTTCCAAAAAAAAGATGAATTTTTGACAAATATATATTTTCAGTCAAGAAAGAAAAAAAGTTCATCTAAATTCCTGAAATTTCCACCTAAAAGATGAATTTTCTGTAAAAAAGCTGAATTTTCAACCCGACAAAATGAATTTTCAACAAAAAAAAAAAAATAATTTTCAACCAAACAGTTGCATTTTTAACTAAAAAAGGGGAAATTTCCAACAAAAAAGACTAGTTTTCTACCGAAAAATACGAATTACCGAATTACTACCGAAAAAATGAATTTTCAACCAAAAAAAAAATAATTTTCAACCAAACGCAGTTGCATTTCTAACTGAATAAGGGGAAATTCCCAACCAAGAAGAGTAGTTTTCTACCAAACAATACGAATTTGCAACTAAAAAAGGTCAATTCAAAACCAAAAAAGAAAGTTAAATTGTTAGTGGAAAACATTAATTTTAAATTAAAAAAACGAATTTTCAACGAAAAAGATGAAACTCCAACCAAAAAAATTAATTTTTCAACAAAATACATGAATCCTCAACCAAGGAAGATTAATTGTCAACCAAATACTTGCATTCTTATAAAAAAGATGAAATTTCTGCCAAAACAGATGAATTTTTAAACCCAAAAGACGAATTTTCAACAACAACAAAAAATAGTTGAACTTTCAATCAAGAAAGAGTTCAGTTGAATTTTCAAATCCAAAATATGATTCTTCAACAAAAAGGTTATTTTCTGCCAAAATATTTGAATGTTCAACCCAAAAAAGCAAATTTTCAACCAAAAAGTATGACTTTTTGAAAAATTGTCGAATTTTCAATCAATTAATAAAATTTTTAACTATGAATATAATCGCCATAATCGACAGTTATTTAAAGTGCATCTTGGGTTAATCCATTTCCTGAATATCAGAGTTTTAGGGGGAAGGGGTCTAGCGAATTTGATAAAACTTGGTTAAACTTTAATCTTGATTAAGTGAAGTTAATTTTTGAAATGGTATTCCAAAATTTGCAAAATCCAGGAATTTACAGAATTTTGAAACCCGACTGTTTTGAAAACACCATATCTCCTAAGCCGCTGATTGAATTTTAATGATTTTCGCAGTTGTAGCGCATAATTTATAGGAATGTTATATGGAATTTAAAAACAAAAATTCAAAAATTCCTTGAAATTTAATCAGCAGTTTATAAACTTCACTCATCCAACACTAAAGTTCAAACAAGTTTCATCAAACTCTCTAAACTCCCTACAACTCTGATATTCAGAAAATGGATTGACCCTTTTGCAGATTTTTATTAAAAATCCCTGACCTACGCTCACCCTGAATATACCTATAGCCATGTATACTTTCAAACATATAATATGTAACACACACTATGTAACTGACTCTATATACTATATACTATATACTATCGGTCTTCAGCAAGTACTACTGGCTGGTTGGTTAATGAGTCGGTTGCTTTGACGACGTTGCTGTCTCTGCTACTTCATGCATGTTACGAGCTCAGAATCGTACCATTGCACGAGAGGCGAGAGACGATCGTAATAATTAATGGGAAAGTTACTTTGAAGTCAACTGTAACTGAGCTCTCGACAGGTGTAAGTGCCCAAGGCGAGCACCATAGACCTGATGGAGGGTAAACAATTTCAGATATTGCATTACCCTACTCCTACTGCTACTAGAATTTGGAACCAAGTGGATCCCAGTAACCCTTTTACCATTTCCATCAGAGAAACAAAAAAGCTTATTGGATCAGAGGTGACTTGCTTTTGAATGAAGTCACCATTATGGGAATGCTGCAATTGGGTCAATTAAGTCGAACTCTGGGAACAGTTGTCAAACTTGGATCCAATTAAGGAGAAACTATGTGCTCGACATCAACTGCTAATAATCTAATCATGTCATCCTAATAATATAAGCCAGTGGAATATGTATATCTTCAAATCTGATAGACGTCTTTGAGTGTCCAGAAAATCTCTACAGGTACTCCGTCCAACACCAACGTTCTGATTATCAACTTCAGATCAGAATGGTCCACTTTTGCTGAACCAAAATCAACCTTTATACTTCATTCATATCTGTATAGTGGATTTCTGAAAAATAATTAGAACTGTTATGAAATTCCACATCAAATGAGCCCTATTTGAAGCATTTTTGATGAATGGTAACTGAGATAGTGTCTATCTCAGTCTCTATTTAATGAAAATACTTCAAATACGGCTCACCTGACGTGGAATTTAATAACCTTTCCTAATATTTTTAATACATCATTCTATCTTATTTTGTTCCGCAGATGTCCTGCGAAAAGTCAGTGCATGTTTTTAATCGCTGGTTTTTTAGGTGTCCTCCTACACCTGGACGGTACAGTAGTTCAAGCATTTGTCGAAACTTTGATCTTGAGAATCGGATCATCTGATGCACAATTTGCTGATCAAATAAGAAATAGAAAATCTGCATAAAAGCCGTGCATATAATTTTCATCCAATTTCGGGATGAAATTGAGCAACTTGGCTGGGAAGATCGCTGTAAAATCTGTGTCTCTCAGACTGTGAACGTTTAAGTCTGGCTTCCGTAACACGTATGGCTTTCCATTTTCCGGTCGGGTGGAAAGCTTCCTTAGTCTTGTCGAGGTGTTACTGCCGCTATAAGACGTTTCAGTGGTTTGCTTGTCTTAACGACATCGTTACGAGCGAGCGCATCTCCGCTGCATCTGCCCGTGCACGTGCTACGCAACATGGTGTGACGCGTGCGTGCCTGTCCTAGCTACTGTTCAGGCAGCAGCCTCATAACCATTCCGACGGACTCAACTTTTAACGAGAGAACTCTCGGAAGGTTTTTTACTGTCTGTCTTTCACACTCATCGACTTGCATCATCTCCTCCTATTAATCCATTAGGAGATCTTTATTTCAATTTTCACGCCTGAGTCCTACTTGTCTTCATCTCATTAAAGCAGAAGCAGACTGGGATTCAACAACCGGCCAGCTAGAGGAGGAAGCAACTCTGGTAATTCGCAGGACAGCTCGGTTATTATTATTTTTAACTTTTGCTCCGGTGAACCCGGCTTGTCATCATCAGCCACGGAGTAAGTCTGATGAGATGAGGATGTTATGAATTTAATAGGCTGTTTTTTTTTGAGTCGCTGATCAATATCTCTAGCAATTACCCCAAGCGAAGAGCTTCACAAACTCATCATATGTTATAGATCACACAAAAATACGTGAGCTGACTGATAACACTATAATAAGATCCATACTCATTATCCTAATCAGATCCACTGAGTGAAGCTCTCCACGAGGGCTTATTAGTATCCGAGATAGTTCGTATGAGGCGTCTCTCACTCCGCTGACACTTTCTATTATCCACTAGTAACCCACTAGTAATCCAGGGTAATTCAAGTAATTCAGAGTAATCCACTTATGATGCGAAGTAATCTCCTTGCAATCCACTTGTAATCCAGTTGTAATATGAAGTAATCCCGTTCTAATCCGGGAGATCTAGTTAATTAGAAGTAATTCAAGTAATTTGAGTAGCCAAAGTAATTAATTTGTAATCCAGGTTATTCGGAGTAATTTACATAAGTAATCCAAATAGTACTCAACTATTTTTGTTAAAAATTGTTTGTTTTTTGTTGTTGAAAATTAATTTTCATTACCGAAAATGTAACTATTCCATTTATGTTTAAAAATTGATCTTTTTTAGTTGAAAATCTATGATATTTGACGAAAATTCTTCTTTTTCCGTCGAAAATTAATATTCTTTGTTGAAAATTCATGATTTTTGTTGAAAATTCGACTATTTGGTGAAAAATTAATCTACGTTATAGGAAATTTAAAAATTTGGTTAAAAAGTATTTTTTTGAAATAAAAATTCAACTAATTTGGTAGAAAATGTAACTATATTGTTGCAAATCCATTGCTTGTCTGAAAATTAATTTTTTTAACTGAAAATGGAACAATTCCATTTTTCGTAAAAAAATGATCGTTTTTGGTTGGAAATTCAAATATTTGCTGAATGTTGAACTAATTTGCTAAAAATTCAGTTTTCTGACTGAAGATTCTTGATTTTAGTTGAAAATGGTTTGATTGAAAATTGAACCATTTTCTTAAAAATTAATTTTTGTTATATAAATAACCTATTCCTGTTTTGGTTAAAAATTGATCTTTTTTAGTTAAAAATCCATGTAATTTGATGAAAATTCTTCGTTTTCTGTCGAAAATTAATATTCTTTGTTTAAAATTCATGATTTTGGTTGAGAATTCGACTATTTGGTGAAAAATTAATCTACTTCATAGGAAAATTAACAATTTGGTTAAAAAGTATTTTTTTTAAAATAAAAATTCAACTAATTTTGTAGAAAATGTAATTATATTGTTACAAATCCATTTTTTGTCTGAGAATTAATTTTTTTAACTGAAAATTTAACAATTCCATTTTTCGTAAAAAAATTATCGTTTTTGGTTGAAAATTCAAATATTTCCTGAATATTGAACTAATTTGCTGAAAATTCAGTTTTCTGACTAAAGATTCTTGATTTTAGTTGAAAATGGTTTGGTTGAATATTAAAACATTTTCTTGAAATTTTTTTTTTTCATAAATAACCTATTCCGTTTTTGGTTAGAAATTGATCTTTTTTAGTCGAAAATCCATGCCATTTGTTGAACATTCTTCGTTTCCTGTTGAAAATTAAAATTAATTGTTGAATATTCATGATTTTGAATGAAAATTCAACTTTTTGGTAAAAAGTTATCTACTTTATAGGCTATTCAATAATTTAGAAAAAAAGTCATTTTTTTGTTGAAAATTCAACTACTTTGGTGGAAAATTTATCTATAGTCTTGAAAATTCGTTTATTTGGTTCAAAATTGTTGTCTTTGCTTTGAAATTAAACTATTTTGATGACAAATTTTACTATTTTGATGAAAATTCATATTTTCGGATAGAAAAATCAACTGTGTTGCAGAAAATTCGTTTTCTAGCTTGAAAGTTCAACAATTTTGATAAACTGTTTTTTTTTCTTGACTGAAAAACCTTCATTTGTTAAAAATTTGTATTTTTTCTTAAAACTTAATTTTTTTACTGGAAATTAATCATCTTCCTTAAAATGTCATCTTTTGGGTTGAAAATTGAACGATTTTAGTGAAAAATATAGTTATTTTGTTAAAAATTCATATTTTCGGGTTGAAAATTCAATTGCTTTACAGAAACTTCGTCTATTGACTTAAAAGTTCAACAATTTAGATGAATTTTTTTTCTTTCTTGACTGGCAAATCTTGATTTGTTAAAAACGGGTGTTTTTTATTGAAAAAAAACTTTTTTTTTACTGATAATTGACTTTTTCTATGTTTCGTTGGAAATTGATCGTTTTTAGTTGTAAAGTTCAACAATTGGTTGAAAATTCATGTATTTTGTTGAAAATTCTTTTTTTTTGGTTTTCAAAATTCATCTCTTTTGGCAGAAATTATATGATTTTTGGTAGAAATGTCGACCATTACATTTTTTTGTTTAAAAATCATCTTTATAGGTTGAAATTTAACCATTTGGTAAAAAATTCAACTATTTTGATAAAAATTTTATAGTTTTGATGAAAAACCAACTCTTTGGTTGCAAATTTAAATATTTTATTAGAAATTTCGTTTTTTTTGTTGTTGAAATACAACCTACTACATTTTTCGTGGAGATGTAACAGCAGATATTTCAACCCCAAAAAAACGAATTTTCAAGAAAATAGTTAAATTTAGAATCAAAGAGTTGAATTTTCAAGAAAATAGTTAAATTTTTAACAAAATGGTTGAATTTTCAACCAAATACTTGAATTTTCTACCTACAAAGATTAAGTTTCAACCAAATAGTCCAGTTTCAACAAAAAATAGTTGCATTTTCAACAAAATAATTTACTTTTTTGGAAGACAGTTAAATAATCAACCCGAAAAGTGGAATTTTCAACATGAAGATTAATTCTAAGCAAAAAATGTAATATTTGCCACTTAAACCCCCCCCCCCCCCCACACCCAAAAAAAAGTTTTAAGAAAATAGTTAAATTTTTAACACAATAGTTGAATCTTCAAGCCAAAATGACGAATTTTTTAGAAGACATTCGAATTTTCAACCCGAAAAGGTAAATTTTCAACAAAAAGATGAATTCCTAACGAAAAATATAATAAGTTGATATTTCACCTGAAGAAAAAACTATTTTTTTTTAAATAGTTCGAATTTCCACGAAATAGTTGATATTTCAACCAAGAAGATTAATTTTCTATAAAAAATGAAGAACTTTCAACAAAATACATGAAGTTCCGTACAAATAGTTAAATTTTCAATTAAAAAAGATAAATTTTCAGCCAAAAAGATAAATTTTCAACAAATATATATTTTTCCGTCAAGAAAGAAAAGTTCATCTAAATTTCTGAACTTTCAACCCAAAAGAGTTCATCTTTCTGTTGAAAATTCAACTATTTGGCTGGTATAGATATTTTAGATTTATCTGGAATTCTCGTGTTATTTATTTAAATGACACGTTCATTCCGCAACACTGCTCCAAACCCAGGTTGCTGATCAATCTCTCTAGCGATCACCCCAAGTGAAGAGTCTCACAAAATTGTTATGTGTGATTCCCCACTTGGGCCCATTAGTATCCAAGGTCTTTGTTTGAGGCGTCATTCACTCTATTGTCACTCTGTTTACAAACTATTTGTCGCCACACTTTTCTGTCCTGGCATACTACTCTAGCTTCCTTCACGTCCATGCACTTTTTCATGCAGGCTCTTGTGTTTCTATGGCTTCTTATGTCTCTTCGGATTAGTGTCTCATTCACAGATTCTAAGCATTCTTTTGGCGGTCTACCTCTGGGCATTTTGCCATTTACTTTACCTATATACACTTGTTTGGTCAGTCGTTCATCTTTCATTCTTTCAAAAATTTTATTTTATTTACGTTATTTTTAAGGCCCATGTTCTTCATGCTTGTATTAACTTTATTCAACATTCTTTGCAAGTCCACGATTGATTCTGCCATGATAATCTTGTCATCTGCGAAAGCTCACCCACGTACCTTCACTGTAACATCAAAAAATTCAATTATGCGTTTATTCAATTACCTACGCAACCGCTGGGCTGAATTTGGATCTAGAAAAGCAAGGGTGGTTGACCCTTGGCTCAATTCGGGAGCGCCCAAAAAAACTACCAAAATTGATAACGTACTTTATGGACGCCCCTAATGTGGAGTCTAATTCGAGCTTATCGTTGCGGAGACTAAAGAGAGATGACGATTTAGCCGAGAGCTTTTTAGGATCTTCGCAAGAAGTCCTTTTGCGGCTACGGCAGGGGTTTATATGGGAGGTCCAAAGTCTCGCTTCCTAGTGGCTGTTTCATCCCTTTCTCTATCTTTCTGTTTCTAGAGACCCTCAACCTCAGGCCGTCCAAGAGCGCTTAGGGATCCGTATTCCGTACCCTATCTCGATCCTCTCTCTCTTCCTCTTGGTTAGACCTCCCCCTAAAATCTTCCCCTAACTCCGCAATCCCTCTTGCCTGTCCTACACAGAGTCGATTCGATGGGACAGTATCCCCCTGCGCTCCAATTACGAGAAGGAATGCTCATTTGGGACGCGGCAGGGGACTCGTAACGGACAGCGACCACTCTAAACTATTATCGGTCCCTGTCTGCCTTCATCGCTCTCCACTGTCTACTACTTTTTTATTCTGCTGATTCGCGGACACTAATTCCGAAAAGAGCTCTTTGTGGACTCGAAAAAATTTCAACTTCAAGGGGATCGTTTAGCCAGGCCTGAAAGGGGATTAGGTACTAGAGGTAAATTGTTTTTTCCAGTTTCAAACTTCTGAGTGTATGGAGAAATTAATGGTGCTTTTTAAAATGATGAATAATCATTAATGAGTATTCTAGTTAGTGGATGTTTGATTTTGGCTTGATCTAGGACATGTGATGACTTTGTGAAGCTCTTCGCCTGGGGTGATTGCTAGAGAGATTGATCAGAAACACTTCCGTTTCTCAATTTTCTCATATGAATTCCTTAATCCCTGGGAGTATAACGAGGCTAGAACCGAGTGAGTTACGCTTACCCCGAAAGGAATTTGACTTAATGGTATATTGGTAATAAATGTAATTATTTTTTTAAGTTTGTAATGGGTAATTACCAAACTTGTAATATGCTGAAATAATAAGATTTCTTTTTCAGCCATACTCGACAAGAACCACTTTAAAAAAATCGTCGCATGTTACATGAACCGCGAGGCGAGAGTTCTTCAACTCCCGGTTAGATCAGGCGGGAGCGCTTCAAATTTTTATATGAAAGAATTATTTTTTTCAATCTTTACCACTTTTATTCTTAGAGAAGTTTTTTCTATAGAGTATTCTCGTTTTTCTACATTTAATTGAAGATTCATATTTTAGTTACTATTATTTTCATGTGAGATAAAAATAGTATAAAAATAGAATGAGTATACAAATATAAATAAATAGTAAGAGAAAATTTTATGAATATAGAATGTAAATAAAAGACTTCGATTATTATCATAATATTCATATTTTGGAATCAGAATACTGAATGATAATTTTTAACAAAAAAGTGCATAGGGAACTTTTTTAATTTGAAAAAAATGAATATTTTAGCTTCATTTGAATAAAAAAATTGCAAAAAAATGCCGGCAGGAGGAATCGAGCCCGGACTTTCCAGTTACAAATCGGAGCGCTACCGCCTGATCTAACCAGGAGTTGAAAAACTCTTCGATCGCGGTCCATGTAACGTGCGTTGATTTAAAAAAAAAAAACATTTTTCTCAAGAATGATTGCAAAGCGCATCTTATTACTGTAGCATATTACATGTTTGATAATTCCCAAGTAATTATCAAATCACGACTATGAAAAAAATTGACTTTTCTTATCATCACTATGAGTATAAAAATTATGATATTTTTTAATCTAGAGATTGTGGCAATAATTATTATTAAAAAATTAAAAATGACCAAAACAATTTTTGACAAAGTTATGATGTTTTAAATATTCGCAACAAAAAATTAGTTTTTTAAATTGCTAGATAAAATTGTTATTAACAATTTTTTTTTCAACAGATATGTCATAAGCTTGAAGTGGGCAATCTGCCGATTTGAATTAGAAACTTACAAACAAATGTGTTGATTTTCTTCAGCTTTTTGAAAATTTCTAAAATCCCAAAATTTAATAATTAAAAGCAGATAATTATTCTTTTAAATAAAATGAAAATAATACGTCGATTTTGCACTTTATTATCACAAAATTTAGGTAATTTTTTTTTAATTTGAAAATAAAAGTTTCATTCAGCGATTAAAAAAGAATTTTTTTGTGAATTTTCCAAAAATTCTAGCTTGGCAAAAATAAAGTTTTATTAATTTTTTTATTGTCAATTATCGCCAAAATCTTTTTATACAAAAATTTAACATAATTTTCGTTAAATTCAGGCAGAAATTTTTTCTAACTGTGTAGTTTAAATTGCTTAAAGTTTTCTTAAATTTTATAAAAAATTGAAAATAATGAACATTTTTTAATATTCTTGTGCTCATTTTAAAACTAAATTTCTATCCAATCGCAATAATTTTTCATAATAATTGTAAAAAAATGATCCTGTATAGCGCAAAAAGATCAATCGAGCTAAAGTTGGAACAAAAAACTTGGAAAAATTTCAATATTATTTTCTGCTGAGAAACTAATTGTTTAAATATATGAAATGAGTAATCATAAATGTTCTACAGAAATTAAAAAAAATAAACATTTGTAAATGAATTCATAAATAAATAGTTGCGATTCTTCAGAAATTTACCTTTAAACTGAGCCTAAGAATATTAAAAATGTTTACAAATTCATATTTTATTTGAAATTTAGGAAAACATTAAAATTTTCACTATTTTTGCAATAACTTCTTAACGATTTGAGAAAGTAACTTCAACCGAATTGAGTAAAGTAAAACATTTTAAATAAATTTTTTTTTTAAATTCGTCATTTAAGTTACGATCACAGGTTTAAGAAATATTAAAATCTGATAAAAGTTCCAAAAACTGAGAGTATTAACATAACCGTTTGTGTTGTCAAAACGAGTTTAAAATTTGAAAAAAAAATATATATTTGTATCCCAAAAAATAAATCAATAAAATTAATTCTTTCGCAAATCATGAAAATTATTGCAGAACTTTCTGAAATGGCAAGATCATATCTGTAACGGCATAAAAATTCCTTAATCGCATAAGCCATAAAACTGAAAACCTAGGTAAAAATTCAAATTAGTACAAGACTGTAACATTTTTATCACTCTCTAAATCACTTTAATCGCTCAATAATTCCTCACACCTTTGAATTAAACTATCTGTTTTTTATTTCTCAATTTCTTAGAGCCCGAATCTAACTTCTTGGAAAATTCGATAACCACGATCGCACTCTAGCAATTAATTACTGAATTCATTAAGCCCTTATCAGCATCCGGATCGAGCGCGCGATAATATGCGAGGCGAGCGTGTCGCAGGGCACGCGTTCTCTCTAATTAAAAAAATGGTTATACCTCTATAGTTATAGCAATCTAATTTTTTTGTTTTCACCGAAAATCCGAGATTTCACACGTGGACAACATCGTTTCGATTTAGCATTTTTCCCCGGATTAATTCTCCGAACGTCAAACGACCCGGAATTTCATTCATTTAATCGCAGTAATTAAAAAAAAATCACTCGTAACGCGCTAACTGCAATTAGGGTTTCGCATCACGTAGATCGTAATTCCCTTTTCCTATATACCTCTCGTGCTCCCTTTCTCGTCTCGAGACTTTTTATTTTTTTTTTTGTTCCTCTTGCTAAAATGGAAAAAAAAACCGAGAGGCAAAAATACAGAAAGATTTTGTAAAAATCAGATCTCATAGAGAAAAATGTTTTTAAAACGGGGGAAATAGGGTGATTTTTCACGAGAATAGGGAAATAATAGTTTTCACCAAAAGTTGAGTTTTCAAACTGAACAATCTAGTGATTTCGAATCATTGGACTTTTAAACACCAAAAGATGAGTTTTCAAAAAAAGTTAATTTCCAACCAAAAAAGATGAATTTTCAAGCAATAGAGACGATTTTGGAACAAAAAAGTTAAATTTTTACCCACAAGTACAATTTTTCACAAAAAAAAATTAAACTTCAACCAAAAACAGTTTCACTTTGAACCAAACAGTAGAAGGTTTGACCAAAAAGGATAAATTTTCAACAAGGAAGATTAATTTCCTTCAAGAAGACGAATTTTCCACAAATTACATGAGAATTCAAAAAATTTTTGAATTTTAAAGTCAAAAACACGAATTATCTATAAAACAGTTGAATTTTTAACCCAAAAATATTATTTTTAAACAAAGAAGTTCAATTTCTACGAAATAGATAAATTTTGAAGTAAATAGTTGAACTATTAACTAAATAGTTGAATCTTCTACAAAAAATATAAATTTTCTACCAAGTAGTTAAATTTGCAAATAAATAGTTCAATTTTTAACCAAAAGTTTGTATTTTCAACAAAAATTTAATTTACAACCAAATAGTTAAATTTTTAACATTATTTTCTAACAAAAAAAGATTACTTTTTACAGAAAGATGAATTTTTGATTCAAAAGGATGAATTTTCTATGCCGAAGGACGAATTTTTCCACAAAATAGTTGAATTTTCGTGAAAAAATTGTTTTTTTTTTTACAAAATAGCTAAATTTCAGAAACAAAATACTTTTAACCAGATAGACAAATTTTCTAGAATTTTCAACCAAAAAATAATAATTTACCATGCAAAAGTACGAATTTTCAACGAAACCCTTGAATTATACACAAAAAATATGACCTTAAAAAATAGTTAAAGTCTCAAGTATCTTCAAGAAAAAAGGTAACAGTTGAATTTTCAGTTAAAAAAATTAATTTTCAACCAAAAAAGTAAAGTATTCAATAAAATAGTTAAATTTTCAACCAAAGCGATGAACTTTCGAAAAATAGTTGAATTTTCAAGCCAAAAAGACCCATTTTTTTAGATAATAATTTAATTTTCAACAAAAAAGTTAATTTTCAACCAAGAAAGATTCATTTTCAACAAAAGAAAATGACTTTTCCATTAAAATGAGGAATCTTTAACAAAAATAAATTATTTTTTAAGAGAGCAGATCATTTTTCAACCAAGTAGATAAATTTTTATTTAAAAGAGATGAATTTTCGACTAAAAACTTTTCCGCCAAAAGTTGTGAATTATTTTTTAAGAAAGGAGATCATTTTTCAATCAAGTAGTTGAATTTTTATTTAAAAGAGATGAATTTTCAACTAAAAACTTTTCTACAAAAACTTATGAATTTTCAAATATTCAATTCAAAAAGATTATCTTAATTTTCAACAAAAAAAGATGATAGTTTAATCCAAAAGGACGAATTTTCTATCAAAAAATAACTTTTTAACAAAACAGTTAAATTCTCAATAAGATAATTAAAAATCTAACCAAATATTTGAATTAAAAAAAAATAATTTTAAGCCAAAAATATAATAGGATACTTTTTACCCAAAAATAACAGTTTAAGGGGTTGCTTCGCACTGGCCTTGTTACTAAATCGGTACTCTCGAAACGTAAAGAGTCAGGGCCGCCTGAACCGTTTCCAAGTGGAATGCATAATATTGCGCAATATACTCGACTGAGTATTTGCGCACTGCGGCCCTTCCGATGCAAGAATCGCAACCGTCTTTCGCCCTCCCGCTGAGAAACTGCGCGGGTCAGCAGTTCTAGGAATTACAAAAATAGCCAATCATTGTCGTCGCGAATGAAGCGAAAAAATAATGATTGGCCACAATATCTGAAAATCAAATGACAAATATCTTTGAAAAAATTGATTTAATATGGTTTAAACTTTGTATATGCTATGTATGTAATTGTTTGTCACCTTGTCTTACGTATAATGAGGGGAAATTATGTCAAAAGCAGTTCTTGACCCAAGCCAATCATAACTTATTGTGGCCAATCATTGTGTTTTTTGACATGATTCTTAATTTTCTCAAATATAAATTGTCCACTACTTTGAACGCCTAAAGTGTTTCTTATAAATAAAACTGAAAAAATTCCTTAAGTGGCCAATCATTGTATCCAGACATGCCCAACTCGGGGAAATTCCCTGCGAGAATACATGTTCCGCGTCCCCTACTCTTTCTCCTAGAGAGCGATAGAGGTGGTAAACGCGTGGGAGAATCTCTACTCTGTGACGTACGCGTCTACCACGCGCATGCGTCTACCACCTCTCTCGCTCTCTAGGAGAAAGAGTAGGGGACGCGAAACATGTGTTCTCGCAGGGAATTTCCCCCGAGTTGGGCATGTCTGATTGTATCAATTAAAAATTGCATACAGATTTTTCTAACACTCTATTTAAAATATTCTAATGAAATTTTCTCTCCGTAGTTACGTCAGGGGCTAAATTTTCTCTCATTGCTCATTCCCTTTTCGCGTGTACAGAAATAAACTAATTATAAAAATGTTACACGTACGCGACAGCAACTCCTAATGAAATAAATGTCTACCGTGGGCGGTTCTTTCTCTTCCCTTCTCTCTTGGTTCTCGCGATTCGATACGTTCTAACGTTCCTTGAATTTAAGAAACGGTCCATGAGTGTATAATTACTACACGTCTCGCACGTAATACGCGTGGGCGTCGCGTTCTTCTTCTTCGCGGACGAGAAGGAAGGAAGATTGTAACATCGTAACGGATGCAGTGAGCATCGAGTGACAACGTAAAAGGAGCGGCCAAGACTGCTTGCTTTTTTTAGGACCCGGTAACAGTAAATATTTTTCGAAAACCCAAGATAACAAGCCTTCAAAAATCATAGTCATGCAGGCCCGACAGAAAAATTTAATGAGCTCTCTATCCCTAATGGAGATAACAACGTTGATTTGAAAGAAAAACTGAACCTCTGCCCAAAGTGCAATCCTCTCTTAGTAGGGTCCTAGGTGTTGTTGGTTCAAGACCTGAAGCCTCAATCTTGAACTGTTTGCTTTTTTTGTTAGAGCCAATTACAGAGAGATGAAAAATTGTTTGGGACTTGAAAATAATTGTTGACTTTATAAATAGTATCCAAAATTTATGCGATGCATAACTTTTTTTTTGAAGCATGAAGAAAAATAGAACCAACTCACGATCCTCGATCTTTCAGTGATAATAGAAACTTGGATGCTTACCTGAAACAAAAAGGGAAAATACTAATTAGTAACAGTATGTAATCTTACTGAAATCATGGAAAAAAATTCCCCGACAATCCCAAGTTTTTCAGGTATCTCAAGCTTTTATCGGGTATAATTTTTCATAGTACGAAGCCATTCAAATATTTCGCATTTTTTAAAACAATGGAATGAAAACATGTATACGATTTCGCACGTTTAATATAAATAATGTTTTTTCAGTTTCTAGGGATTCAGTTAATATGTTTAATTTAGAAAGCTTTCACAAATTTATATGACGAGATATTCTTCAATATATTAGCATCATCGATTTATTAAATAATTAAATAGTACTGAACACATAATTAATCATTTATTGAATTTGAATAATAATTCAAACAAATTTCTATTTTATCTCCTTGTACTTAAAATTCAGTGTATATTCACTTAAAATTAATGTGGGTACTACATTAAATGCAAACTACTTTCCAAGTAAAAATATTGCATTTTCAACAAGAAGATTAATTTTCTACCAAAAAAGATGATTTTTTACAAAATACATGAATTCTCAACCAACTAGATCAATTTTCTACTAAAAAATACCATTTTTCAAATAAGAAGCTGAATTTTCAACTAAAAAAAAAATCAGTTTTCCACAAAAAATGAAAATGTGATTTAATTAATTAATTAACTAATTAATTTTATAAATTTTATGTTAAGGAAACTAATTTTCCACACAAAAAAAAAGACAAATTTTCAACAAAAGTGATGAATTTTCAACTAAAATGATGAATCTTCAACTGGAATAGATGAATTTTAATCTAAAAAGATCAGTTTTCAACCAAAAATGGAATCGTAAAATTTTCAGTTAAGAAAATTAATTTTCCACACAAAAAATGTAATCAAAGTGATGAATTTTGAACTAAAATGATGAATCTTCAACTGGAATAGATGAACTTTAAACCGAATTTGGTTTAAAGTTCATCTATTAAAATTCATCTTTTAAAATATAAATTTTCAAACAAGAAGATTAATTTTCTGCCAAATAAGACGATTTTTCAACAAAATACATGAATTTTCAATGAAATAGTTGAATTTTCCACCAAAAAAATGAATTTTTAACCACGTAGATTATTTTCTACCAAAAAAGACACTTTTTTAACAAAATACAGGTATTTTGAATTTAAAAATATAGATTCTCAACCAAAAATTAAATTTTCAGTTGAATGGGTTACATTTTCAGTTGAAAAAATAATAATATGCAACAACAAAAAAATAATTTAGAAAAAAATAGTTACTTTTTCAAACAGAGTGACGAATTTTCAACTGAAATGATGAATTTTAAGCCAAAAAGATGAATTTTTAACTAAAATGATGAATTTTTAACTAAGCATAATTAAATTTTCAACAAAGAGATTAATTTTCACAAAAAAGTCGAATGTCAAATAAAAAATCAAATAAAAAAAAATTATTTTTCAACCGAAAAGTGAACTGTCAAATTTTTGGAAAAAAAATTAACATTCAACCAAAGAGATGAAGTTTTAACTAAAATGATGGAATATTCAATTGGAATATACATTTTCAGTAAAAAAATTAATTTTCAACAAAAAAAAAACAAATTCTCAACTGGAATAGTTAAATTTTCAGTAAAAAAAACATTAATATTCAGCCGAAGAAAAAACTAATTTTTAACAAAATAACTCACTTTTCAACTAAAGAGATAAATTTTCAATTGAAATGATGAATCTTTAACCAAAAGAATAATTCTTAACAAAATACATGAATTTTCAATAAGATACTTACATTTTAAACTAAAAACGATCAATTTTCAACCAAAAATAGAATAGTTGAATTTTCAGTCTACAAAATTATTTGCAAACCAAAATAAAAACGAATTTTCAACTAAATAGTTAAATACAGTAATATAAAGCTATTTTTACAAATGACGAATCATTGATATTTAATATTAGATTGTAATTAGAAGAAAAATTAAGTATGCTTTCGAAAAAATTCCCTGGTATTTCCATATTTTCCTAGGTATATAAAAATGCCTTTACAATTCCAGGTTTTCCAGGTAGGGTATAGACACCGTGGTTGTCGCTTTTTCGAAATTAATTATTTATTTATGTAAAATTTTAATTCACTAATGCCAGTCGTTTTTAGTTATGCTAAAATTTGTATTTTACATGAGCTAATTATTGTCAAATATCAATAAAAATTTTGGTTTGAAACATAAACTTATCCCCCGAGGTTAATTTTTGATAGTTGAATCCAAAATTTCACCTCCATTTTTCCTTTTTGATCCTCTCATATAAAAAATTTCACTTCAAAATCGACCCTTTAGATTAATACCTTAGGATAGCGAGTTTTGAGCAACTTTTAGCTACAGTCTTTTCAAAATCGTTATATGAGGAGAAAAAAGCCCGAGACCAAACCAAAATTGACAAGTTGATTAGCTCAAGAACTCATTTAAATACCATGAGAAAAAGTTGCCATGAAATAAAAGCATTGTTCTCTTGTCTGTTCTGTTTTGAACCAAGGGAAAATCTTTTTTACACAAACCGAATTATTTTGCTACAAGACTAGTAGTAGTAGGTTTTTAGTAGGTTTTTAGTAGGTGAAGTTTGTAGCGAAAGGATAAATCTTTCATACAAAAATATTCTAAAAAAAAAAATTAAAATCCTCTCCACCTTCAATTTAAGAGGAAATTTTATCTGTTTTAAGAAACATCCTTCTGGAACGGAGATAACTGAAGAAACGTGTTTGCAGTTTTACTGACCTATATGATTGTTTGAAAAAACTATTGTTTTTGGGTAATTTGGACCTGCTCTATTTATTGTTGCAAAAAAAAATTATAATTTTATTTGTTTACATGCAAAACTGTATACCTGGTTTGATAATCATGCGCAAAGCAGGCTATAAAACTGATAAAAACCCCAAAATACTACGTACTATTTACTATGTGTCTAATGTAGATAGTAGTAATGTAGGTCTAATGTGAATAGGCTAATTAGGGTCTATTTATCCCAGAATTGAATTAGAATTCGTTTTTTCATTACGGATCGAAAATTATCCAACGTTATCCAACTTTAAAAGTTCGACAGCACAGCGCGCACAATGTTCCCGTACAATATAAAACAAACAATAATACCGGAATATAATCAAATCCTATATCGTAATTTAGCCATGAAACTAAAATCCTCGACACCTGAGAATGTACGATATCCGTTTAATTTTGCAGTGTAAATAATTGGTAGGCATTTTGTACACGTCAGTTGCAACGAACGGTGGCCAGGATGTGTTATGGGTTCATTTTGCGTTATCGCCTCGTTGAAATTAAGGTTCACCACGCGTGCCATTTATATGCACGCACTTTCCCACACCGCAGATGGGCACACATTTATTCGTGCTGCATGCACACAACCCACCAGAGTTTAATCGGACGTGTGATCAGGCATGGTTCTGTGTATGCGAGTGCATTAACATTGTCGGTATGCACGGGTCTCTTGGATCACTCATCCATTCACGAAACTGGACACCATGCTCATCATGTGTACCACAGGAATGTTACCTTCCAGCAGAACACCAACTCTATCGTCAAAATCTTGTGCTCTCCTTCAAAGATCGATCGATCAATCGATCAACACGAAAGGGCTGGTACCACCTCCAAATTCTTCTTCCACCTACAGGTGTTATGTCAAGATAACTGATGAGCATGTTCACACAACAATTTCGAATGTAATTGTGAAATATGAGGCTTATATTGAATGATCGCACGAGATTTCCGAGGAATTCATATTTATTTGAGGCAACCATCATACACTGAGCTCGGACGACACCCCTTTCCATTTTGGTACAGCTTATTTTCTTACATCATTCTGAACTTCATCTCGCTATAATGATCAATGCCAAAATAAAAAGAGTTGAATAACTTCTAATGTTTCTATTCTTCAAAATGAACCAGTTGTGGTTCACACAAAGTTTTGACGCCATTCTTTTTTTCAAAGTGAAAAATTTTTCTTTCCTGAGCAGTCTCAGGAATCACAGTGTGTCTACAGTATCATCAAATTCATTTTTTTTCAAAAGCTGAGCTCAGAGATTGGTTTAAGACTTATTACAGAATCCTTTGAGTAGTCGTTCTAACATGTGTTTAACAAAAATTGTTTTCCCTAACTGCCAGGATTTTTACGTAATTGAAGGTCATTAAGTCTCTTGAAAGGAGTAATTGCTCTGCACGTTTGAGGATCTCAGCAAGTAATTCCGAATGTTCCATCCGGCGCCGAGTAGTTCTGGGTTTCTTGCAACCTCGAAGGAATTTGCAGCAGCCGCAAGGTCTGCAGAATCTGCATGTCGAGTATAACGTCTACTATTATTTCTCCGTATATTTTCATTTCGACGAATGTAAACGGTAGTATATGCCCGAGACGCTACTGCAAGGCAAGATCAAGTACATATATAACTGGTATTTGGCAATGCTTGGTCGATCCGACAATTTTTTTCATCGTTAACCATGATATGGCTGTAGAAGCCTGGAGCACGCGACCGAACGCTCCATGCAACCTTCGTCCCAGTGTACTCGTAAATAATTTACAAGGGTGGGTACTCGAACTTGAAAAAAATTCCAGGCTATTATCCGGTTTTTCCGGTCAAAAATTATATTCTGTTTGGTTGAATTTCAAGCGTTTGTAAGGATAACTATTCAATATTTATTGCTTTATTATATTAATTGTGAAAAGAATTACACAATTTAGAACCGGGGTGATTTTTCAAGAAAATAGAGGAATAAATTCTTTTAATTCACATTAATATGAATACCATATTCCTAAGACTTTGAGTCAAAATATGTTTAACTTTCAACAAAATAGTAGAATTTTTAACCAAAAAAGATGAATTTTTAACAACAAATTTAATTTGCAACCAAGGAACACGAATTCTGAACCAAATAGTTGAATTCTTTACCATGAAAATTAATTGTCAACCAAGAAAGATGAATTTTCAACCAAATAATTGAACTTTCAAGCAAAAGAGATGCGTTTTTAGCAAAAAGGCTGAATTTTTAACCAAATATTTGGACTTTCAGCCCACAGAGATTTCCAATTAAAATTGATGAAGTTTATACAAAAGGAGACGAATCTTCAACAAAGCAGTTGAATTTTCGACCAGAAGAGATAACTTTTTAACAAAATATTTGAATTTGGAACAAAATAATGAAATTTTCCACCAAATAGTAATATTCTTGAACAAAAGAGATGTATTCTGAATCAAAAATATAACAGTAGACTTTTATTACAAAAAGAATTAACTTTCAACCAAAAAAGATGAATTTTCAACCAAAAAAGATTACTTTTCTTCCAAAAGATAAATTTTCAATTTGAAAAGACGAATTTTCCATCGAGAAAGGCAAATGTTGAAAAAACGAGTTAAGTTGTCGACCAAAAAAGATGACTTTCTACAAAATAGTTAAATTTTCAAAAAAATAATTAAATTTTGAACAGAATAGTTGTATTTTCCACCAAATAGTTGAATTTTTAAACATAAAAATTAATTTTCAACCAAATAATTGAACTTTCAAGTAAAAGAGATGCATTTTTAGCAAAAAGACTGAATTTTTAACCAATTAGTTAGATTTTCAACCCACAGAGATTTTCAATCAAAATTGATGATGTTTATATAAAAGGAGACGAATTTTCAACAAAACAGTTGAATTTTCGACCAGAAAAGATAACTTTTTAACAAAATATTTGAATTTTGAACAAAATAATGAAATTTTCCACCAAATAGTAATATTCTTGAACAAAAGAGATGTATTCTGAATCAAAAATATAACAGTAGACTTTTATTATAAAAAGAATTAACTTTCAACCAAAAAAGATTACTTTCTACAAAATAGTTAAATTTTCAAAAAAATAATTAAATTTTGAACAAAATTGTTGTATTTTCCACCAAATAGTTGCACTTTTAACCATAAAAATTAATTTTCAACCAAATAATTGAACTTTCAAGCAAAAGAGATGCATTTTTAGCAAAAAGGCTGAATTTTTAACCAAATAGTTGGATTTTCAACCCACAGAGATTTTCAGTTAAAATTGATGAAGTTTATATAAAAGGAGAAGAAGTTCAACAAAACAGTTGAATTTTTGACCAGAAGAGATAACTTTTTAACAAAATATTTGAATTTTGAACAAAATAATGAAATTTTCAAC
Source organism: Andricus curvator (assembly GCA_932195095.1). Taxonomy (NCBI): domain Eukaryota; kingdom Metazoa; phylum Arthropoda; class Insecta; order Hymenoptera; family Cynipidae; genus Andricus; species Andricus curvator. The sequence goes on along the minus strand of CAKNYM010052730.1, from coordinate 217,597 downwards.
CAAATTCTTGAACACAAGAGATGTATTCTGAATCAGAAATATAATAGTAGACTTTTATTATAAAAAGAATTAACTTTCAACCAAAAAAGATTACTTTTCTTCCAAAAGATAAATTGTCAATCCGGAAAGAGGAATATTCTATCGAGAAAGGCGAATGTTGAAAAACCCAGTTGAGTTGTCCACCGAAAAAAGATGACTTTTTAACAAAATAATTACATTTTCAAAAAATAATTAAATTTTGAACAAAACTGTTGTATTTTCCACCAAATAGTGGATTTTTCAACTAAAAATATGACCCTTCAAGAAAATAGTTGAATATTGAATAAAATAATTGAATTTTTAACCAAATAGTAGAATTTTAAATTTTTAACCAAAGGAGGTGAATCCTAAGCCAAAAAAAAGATGACTTTTTAATAAAATAATTGAATTTTCAACAAAATATGTAAATTTTCAACCAAATAGTCGAATTTGTAACCAAAAGAGATGAATTCTGAAGCAAAAAAAGATGACTTTTTAATCAAACATTTGATCTTCCATAGCAAAACAAATCAAAAACAAGAAGTTGCATTTTTAACAAAAAAGGATGTATTTTCAACCAAAAAGATTAATTTTCTACCAAAAAAAGACGAATTCTCAACCACAAAAAATTAATTTTCAATTAAAAATATCAATTTTCAACCAAAAAGGGAATAGTTATATTTTCAGTAAAGAAAATTAATTCGCGACCAACCGAAAAGAAATTCAGCAGAATGGTTCAATTTGCAACCAAAGAGATGAATTTTCAACTCAAATTATGAATCTTAAAAAAAAAATCAAGAAAAGAGTTCATAATCAAACCCAAAAGTTGATTTTTCAACCATGAAGATTAATTTTCCACAAAAAGAGATGAATTATCAACAAAATACACAATGTTTAAAGTACTTGATGGGATTTTCACCCAAAAATGGAAGTTGAATTTGCAGTTAAAAAATTAATTTCCAACTATTTTTCCGCTTTATTTACGATGACAATGATTGTCCACCCATTTACTGCTACCGTGTACCCTAATTTGTTCAATTTAATTAAAATCCAAAAGTTTTTAATTAAATCTAACGTTGCTATTAAAAAATAATAATAATAATTTTTAACAAGAGTTCACTCCTAACCTCAACAAATTTTTGTTTAAATTCCACACTCATTCAGCATCACTTGTTTTGCTTACTCTCGCATTTAAACGCCCTATACTGCATTAACCTAGCTTTTCAAACAAGCAGCGTAATTCTATGCGCCTTATCATACACTACTTATTAGTAGTTTTATTTGTAAATATTCGTTCGTAAAAGCATATTTAAACGAGGTAGCCAATCATTGGGGATGGCCAACCATTGTACCGATTACCCTATCGACTCGCGCCTTCTTCTCAGCAGATTACAGTCGTGCTTAAGAATGCGTCGGTAATGAGATAATGAGCACTTTTATATATGTAACGACATCGAGTCGCGGCACTCTCTCGAACACGAATTAAGCAGCCAAGGGCGCAGCTAGCATGTGCCCGCGCTCGTTACACGCCTAATTAAAGCGACAAATTGCTCAGCGAGAAATAAATGTTTGTACTGTTAATCACTCGGTGCGCCCCTCCTCTACCAAAAGCAGGAGCGAGGGATGGTTCAAGTCGTCTCTAATAACATGCGCTACTCCTGACAACCTGACATGCTTTAGGACCAAACTCCCAATCTTAAATTCACTCCGAACGTCAATTAAAAAATGCCGCTTTGCTTCACCAAATGAAACTCTAATGAGGAAAAATGTACATCTTCAATGAGTCTAGAATTATGTGAAGTCTCTTCATATTTCACATTTCGTAACATGCATCTTTTCAGAGGTAAATACTAGATGGGGGACTTCCGCATCAAGATTTCTACTTCACCCACTTCGAGGATATTCTGCCGCTAAAGTGGTTCATGTCCATGCTATGCTTCTAGAATGCTCTGGATGACGCCATACGATTATATTGTACAATTGTGAAAGACGAATTAGCGTAAACAACTTCAAGGTGATTTCTTATCTCAATTAAGCATATCGCGTAAACACTTTCAAAGTTATATTTTTATTTGCCCTTGCATTTTCTACTTTGTCGTATAGTTATGAGAAACTAAAGACACATCAGAACGTAACCTTAAAGGTGTTTGCGCGAAATGCCTAACTGAGATAATAAACAATTTTCAAGTTGTTTACGCAAATTCCTCGCAACTACCTTTTTTTAAATAAACTTCTTTAAATGGATTTAAAAATCGCAAAGACCGTTTTTCTGGAAAATGCTTTCAGTTCCTGAAAGATTGGAAAGGATGTTTCCCAGCGACACATTTTGTCGATTAAATTCTGGCTGAGAAGATATCTCGCGGGGTAAACTGTAAAGCACACATACAGGTTGGCGACTGGTTGACAGCCAATGCACCGGAAACGGTCCATAGTCCATACCACCAAGTTCCTTCGGTATAGAATACGATAGGGCAACTGGTGCAGTGGAGTGAACAAAACGAGTTCCTCTACCGACCAGCACTGTTATTGTTTCTCTGGCCGCGCCGACGCGTGCTAGATGGGCAGAGGTGAAACAAACCAGAGAGAAAAAGCTCAACAAGGAATAGAAGCGAATGGGAGAAAAGGAGAATTTGGGGGTGAGAAAAAGGGGTGGCGAGGAGAGGAGAGGAGACAGTTTGCTCTGAGAGAAGAGACAGAGTATCTTGAAATAATGGAATAACGGGAAAGACAAGGGTGGGAAAGGGAAGGGAAAAGGTAGTGGAAATAAAACGCATCCGTGGTGCATTAAAGCCTCTGGTGTCTGACCATTAAGCTTGCCTTCTCAGCATCTTGGGTTATTCGCCCATACAAGTTCCAATATCCTCAGCTTCAAAAATAATAACCAATTTCCTTTCAACACTGACTAATTCTAAAAGTCTACTATTAATCCTTCTTTTCATTCTCTCCTATCTCCCCCTGTTATACATTCCTTTCTTATTCCCATCACCATTCCTCCCACTGCTCTGTCTTTTATATTCTTCCTCTTTGCATTTTGAACCTTTCATCTTTAACCTATTGGTGATCTTCTCCTTACTCTTTACCGTCCCTTTTTATCTAGCCCCGTGTCCATCATTACTAACACCTTCCAAATTTCTCATAAATTCACGTTCCTTTCTCTCCCAGTCTGCCGTCACCTCACTTTTGACTAACTTTTCCCTTTCTTTGTCCCAATCCCACCATGTACTTTCTACTTTTATTCTCCCATACATAACCCACGTACCTTTTCCCTTGTTTATTTCCTCTTCCATATAAAGCTCTTTTCTTTGTCATCACCTCTTTCTCATCTCTCCTTTTCTTTACCTTCACCAGTGCAATTTACTCTATTCTTCTCTCTTCCTTTCCTACACTTCTTCCACTCCTTTTTAGTTCCTAACCCTCTAATCTTAGACCCTTTATCACTATACGTCTTCTTTCCTCTCTCTTTCTCTCTATTTTTTTTAACCTTTCCTCATCCTCATTCCTACTCTTCCCACCCCCAAACTTCCGCTTTAAGCTTTCTCTCTTCTCTATCACACTTTCCAACTCTTCTACCTATTTACTAGACTCTTCCTGCTTTTCTAGTCTTTGTATGTCTGCATCCTTTTTTCTAAATTTTCCCAGATTTCGTCCCACTTACTCAACTCTTTACAAATTTCAGCCATTCCGTCCTAATTTCCTGTTTTATTTTCTCTTCCCTTTCCTCCTGACTTTATTCCTTCATCTATATTACCTTTATCATCAATTTGCGCATATCTTTTAAATTTAAATTTTCATTTTCTATCGGCCCTCTATTTCCAACTTCATCTTCTTTCCCCTTATCTTTCTCATCATTGGTTCCGTCCCTATCTTTTTCTGGTGATCTTAAAATTTGTTGATTTTTTAAAGCTTGATCCTACTTTTTCCATCTCATCACTGCTTCCTCTCTCTTACCTATCCATAATCATATTAATGAATTCCTCGATCGAACCCAAACATTTCTTCCTCAATCTCTTCTTTTTGGAAATCTTCTTGAATCTTTGATATTTTTGCAAATCTTTTTGAATCTCTTGAAATTTCTGGACATCCCTTGGAATCTTTTAAAATCCTTTGAAATCTCTTAAAACCTTTGTAAAATAAATTTTTTTCTCAGATTCGTTAAATCCGAGTGTCTAGGAACACAAAATATTTGGTCTATTCTCGCCGAATTTCAGTGAACCTAGCAGTCCCTTCCAGTTTCCCTGGCTCACGGAAAATATTTGTTCTGTACTAAGGAATCCTTTCTTATACTGTAAAACTACAACATACCATCATTATAGTAAGTAAACTAAATATTTTAGAAACCCAATCGTCATTTCAAGAATTTCACTCAATTAAACCGTTCTCTAGAAAAACCACCAACGTCGATTTAGGTTTTGGCATGAAATTGCCAAAGAAACTTTCCAAAAATTGTTTTTACAAACAAAAAAGTACGTTTTTTAGAATGTGCAAACATTTACAAACCATAACATATCCTTTTTGGTTTGTAGAAAGATATTTTGAAAAGTTTCTTCAGCAATTGTACCGCTCCATTGTACTACAAAAAGGATGCTCGAAAGTTATTTAATGCTCCAGCTGGAAGCACTATGGAGCCTGCAATTCAATTCCTTTTAAGACTTTGTCGCGGCCTTTTTTAGGATTCAAAAATTCTTAATAGGATTTATTCACAAAATAAGAATCAATAAAAGAGAGAAAAATGTTGGTTTTTTACACCACCTAAATTCCTCCCTCTTTCAAACTTCAATCTTCTACATCACTTGCCATGTTTCATCACACATTACTTTTATTTACCCTCAAACATTGCTTTCGCCTCGGTTCAACATGAAAAGTTGAAAAGAAAAGTTGCCTGTTTCACGCTGAAAGTAAGCTACACCGTTCTTGCAAAGTTGATACAAAAACGATACAGGGAACTTCTGAAAGTTGGAAAGTTTGATCGTTTGCTCGAAACGAATGCATCCTTCCTCTAATTGATCAAAAAACTTTAACCCCCTTCGAAGTTTTCGATTTGGCTTCAAAATCCTGATTAAACCAAGCTCAGACTAAGACCTCTGATGGGATGATGCTGCAAACGTGTTATTTTCTCACGTTCTTTTTATGCAAGCGGTTGGACAAACGAGTTTATCGCATTGGATTTATGCACTTAAGACGAGCCAGGATTACAAAAGTGCCCAGTCATTCTGCCAAGAATATTGATCGCGATCAATGTTGGGGTTACAAACGCCTATTATTGTATGAGATTTGTTATTTTCAATCCATACATTCCAGGCTATGGCTAAAATAATAATTTATATCGTCCTCCCTTGCCAAATTATTTTCTCGAGGATTTCGCATCTGAATACTTCTCTTTCCTTTTGGGAGGCTCGTTTCAGAAGTGTGGAGCAATAAGTTGGTTTGCATTCTTTTGGGATCGTAAATGCAAATGCAAAATTCATGAGGACGGTTTGATCTCCTATCGGCGAATCCAGACTGCGAATCCACAATTATAATTGCTAAGTAAATCCTGCTGGATTTGTTTACTTTGTTTATTGGACGAACATAAACGTGTTTTAGTAGAGATTCCAGAGCTGATTTTAGTCGATGATGGGCATTTAAAGCAAACGGTGACTTTTGAGAACTTAAGTAATGGGCTTTTATAGTATGTCTGCAGTTTTAATGTATGTACTTTTTATATGCAGATCTAAGTCTTAATCAGAATTTATATATTTATGCATATCACGTGGGCTCAGAATCATCTTGATCTGGACCTTATTTGTCTTCTTTAGAAAACAAATTCTGAATCAATTTCCAAGAGTTTGGAGGTTTCGAACTCTGAAAATTTTGACCTTTCCTTGATAGATTTTTCAGGGATCACAGCGGCTCAGTTGTTGAATTTTAGGTAAAAAAGGGATTTCATTTATTATAAAAAATACTTTTAATAACATAAGGGTATCACCATTTTTGTGTTTCAAAATTTCTCTTAGCTAGTTTTAACAAATCTGTTGAACACTTCAGCACTTTCTACTGATAAAATCATGTACAGATCAGATATTTAGCCTAAGACAGATCACAGAAAAAAGCTTGAGAGTAGGAAAGAAAGTTTTCTGTGCATTTATTGACCTAGAAAAAGCATTTGACACGGTAAATAGAAGTAAACTTTGGGAAGTTCTTAAAGAATACGGAGTAAATGGAGGGCTCCTGCAAGCAATAAAAACAATATATACAGGTAGTAAAGCGAGCATAAGGGTAAACGGGAAACTGAGTGACTGGTTCGATATTACGCAAGGCGTGAAACAAGGATGCGTTATGTCCTCGTGGCTATTTATCATATTCATGGATAAGTGTCTAAGAACTGCACTCTTCGACGAAGAAGGTGTAGATCTCCAAACAGTTAAGGTACGTGGGTTAGCTTTCGCAGATGACAAGATTGTTATGGCAGAATCAGTCGAGGACTTGCAAAGAATGTTGAATAAACTTCATACAAGCATGAAGGACATGGGACTCAAAATTAACGTAAATAAAACAAAAATCATGGTGTTTGAGGGAAAGAGTGAGAAAACAATGTGCAACATTGTCCTAAATGATGAGAGATTAGAACAAGTTGACAAGTACATATATCTAGGTAGTCTATTCACTAGCGATGGAAAAATAGATGGGGAGTTAGATATATATATATATATATACCATTAAACCATTTCCCTTTCAGGGTAGGCGTGACACTACCCGATTCGGGTAGTGTTTCTAGGTTTTTCTTGTAGTTATAAATAACTACAAGTGTGGGCTCACCACACCCACGATGTGCCAACAGCACTCATGTCAGTATTCTTGAATGGTCACCCATCCAAGTACTAACCGCGTCCAACGCTGCTTAACTTCAGTGATCTGACGAGAACTGGGTTTTTCAGCGTGGTATGGCCGTTGGCCATACATAAGGGTAAACAGGTAAACAGGTTATCGGTAGAGCAGGGTCCATCCTAACAAATAAAAACATATCAAAAAAAGCTAAAATGGCCATACACAATTCTATATTCGTACCGACTGTACTATACGGTAGCGAGACATGGACCTGTCAAGAAAAGGACATGAGTAAAATTAACGCGATCGGCATGAAACCTCTGCGCATAATATGCGGGAAAACACTAATGGACAAAGTCCGAAACGAGACAATCCTCAAAGAATGTGGTGCAAAAGAGACAATAGTTGACACATGGGAAAGAAATCAGTTAAGATGGTTCGGACATCTTGAAAGAATGAAAGATGAACGACTGACCAAACAAGTGTATAAAGGTAAAGTAAATGGCAGAATGCCCAGAGGTAGACCGCCGAAAGAATGGTTAGAATCTGTAAATGAGACATTAATCCGTAGAGACATAAGAAGCCATAGGAACACAAGAGCTTGCATGAAAAAATGCATGGACGTGAAGGAAGCTAGAGTAGTATGCCAGGACAGAAAAGTGTGGCGACAAATAGTTTGTAAACAGAGTGACAGTAGAATGAATGACGCCTGAAACAAAGATCTTGGATACTAATGGGCCCAAGTGGAGAACCATACATAACAATTTTGTGAGGCTCTTCACTTGGGGTGATCGCTAGAGAGATTGATCAGCAACCTGGGTCGGAGCAGTGTTGCGGAGTAAACGTGTCATTTAAATAAATAACACGAGAATTCCAGATCAATCTAAAATATATATACCTAACACTTATATACCTATCCACCTCATACCTATATTCCTACCTACCTTATACCTTTATACCCATATGCACACTACTATTCTCCAACCGAGCAAGTCACGCCTACCCCGAAAGGGAAATGGCTTAATGGTATAATAATAATAATGCAAAAAAATCTATAAGATCATTGATTGAAAAATATATTTTTATTCATTATTCTTATCAATTTTTTTTCTAGCGTATTCTTTGCAGCACGGAACCCTGAGTTGTTCAGAGTATTTTTCTACGCCAGCGAAATAATTTGAAAAATACAAAAATGACTATTTGAAAAACATACTTCTTCTGTTTTTGTTTGCTCGTATAGATATTATATTTGTTTCTAATGTATTTTTATCAGCTGAGAACTCTGAGATGTTCACAACATTTTTTAATGTCAGCTGATAAAAGATTATATATATATATTTGGTTGGAAATTTAATTATCTTGTTGAAAATTGAACAATTTATTGAAAATGTCATCCTTTTTGGTTGAAAATTAACTTTTTTATTAGAAATTTATTATTTCGGGTTGAAAATTCAACTGTTTTGTAGAAAGTTCGTCTTTTTTACTTAAAAATTAAACAATTTAGTTGAATTTTTCTTTCATTCCTGACTTAATATCCTTTTTGGTTGACAATTCATTTTTTTTTGGTTTGGAAATCCACCTCTTTTGATAGACATTTCGTCTTTATTGGTTGAAAATACAAGTGTCTGGTTAGAGATTCAACTATTTTATTGTGAATTTAACAACTTGATTGAATTTTTTTTCTTTAATGACTGAAAAATATTTCTCTGTTTGTTAAAAAATCAGCTATTTTGTGAAAAAGTCTTTCTTTGGATGAATTGTCTGTTTTTTATATAAAATTAAAATTTTGTTTCGTTGAATTATTAACTGTTACATCTTAAAAATAGTTAAAAATACTTTGTTAAAAATTCATTTTTTTTCATTGATGATTCATCATATTAGTTGAAAATTCGTTTGCTTTGATTGAAAATTAATTTTTTTACTGAAAATTTATCTATTCCAGTTGAAAGTTTAACTATTTTTCTAAACATTCTTTCTTTGGGTTGAAAATTAATTTTTTCGCTTTAAATGTAACTAATCCAGTTGAATATTAGATCATTTTAGTTGAAAATTCATCTCTTTGGTTGAAAATCAGTTTCTTCAACCAAAAATTTTAATGTTCAAAAATTCATTTTTTTTATTGAAGGTTCATCATTTTACTTGAAAATTCATCTCTTTGGTTGAAACTCAATTTCTTTAATCGAAAATTTAACTGTTCAAAAATTAATTTTTTTGATTGAAGCTTCATCATTTTACTTGAAATTTCATCTCTTTGGTTGAAAATATATTTTTATTGGTTTAAGTTTCATGTTTTTGTTTGAAAATTTAACTATTTGCTAAAAATTCGATTTTTTTGGTTAAAATTAATTTTTTTTACGGAAAAGTAATATGTTCGGCTTGAAAGTTCAACAATTTAGATGAAATTTTTTCTTTCTTCGCTAAAAAATATTTATTTGTTGCAAATTCGTCTTTTTTGGTTAGTAAATAGGTCATTTTCATCGAAAATTCGTCCCACTAGACGAAAATTTGTCTATGTTGTTGAAAATTATTTTTTTTTTAAATGAAAATTTAACTTTTCAATTTTTGGTTGAAAATTGATCTTTTTTAGTTAAAAATTTAACTATTTATTTCAAAGTTCATGTATTTTGTTGGAAATTTGTATTTTTGGAAGAAAATAATTTTTCTTCATAGAAAATTCGTCTGTTTGGTTTTAAAATTCATCTCTTTTAGTAGAAATTTATTTATTTTTTTTGTTCAAATAGCAATTATTATATTTTTTCATGAAAATGCATCCTTTCAGATTAAAAATTGAAGTATATGGTTGAAAATGCAACTGTTCTTGGTTGAAATTTAATCTTTTTTTATAAAAAATTTTGCTATTTAGTTTCAAATTCATCGTTGTAGGTAAAAAATTGTAGTATTTGGTTAAAACTTCAACTTTTTTGTTCAAAATTTAAATACCTTATTAAAAACTAAAGTATTTTGTTGGAACGTTAACTGTTTTTGATCGATGATTCAACTGTTTTAATAAAAATTCGTCTATTTAAACAGAAAATTCGTCCTTTTGAATTGAAAATTCATTCAACTTTTGAATATTTAAAATATCTTTTAAAAAATGAAATTATTTGGTGGAAAAGGCAACGGTTTTTGGTTCATGTTCATGTAGAGAATTGAAAATTTTTATTTATTTGAATTCGGTTTTTTTTAAATATAAAATTAAGTTTTTTAACTGAAAATTAACATTTTTGGCTTGAAAGTTCAACAATTTAGATGAAAATTTTGTTCTTTCTTTACGGAACAAATTATATTGGTGGAAAATTCGTCATTTTCGCTGGAAAATAGTAATTTTATTCGAAAATTCATTCCCCTAGTTGCAAATTGGTCTATTTTGTTAAAAATTAAATTTTTTCACTGCAAGTATAATTTTTCCACTGTTGGTTGAAAATTGATCGTTTTTCAGTTAAAAATTCAACTATTGATTAAAAAATTCATGTATTTTGTTGAAAATTCGTATTTTGTTGGCAGAAGATAATTTTTCTTGGTAGAAAATTCCCCTTTTTGGTTTTAAAATTAATCTCTTTTAGTAGAAATTTAATCATTTTTAGTTGAAATATCAACTATTATATTTTTTGTAGAGAATTCATCCTTGTAATAAAAAAATTCAAGTATTTAGTTTAAAAAAATCAACTATTTTGTTCAAAATTTGATTATTTTTTTTTTTAAATTAAAGGATTTTGTTGACACGTTAACTTTTTTTTGGTCGATGATTGAACTGTTTTAATGAAAATTCGTGTATTTAAACAGAAAACTCGTCCGTTTGAATTAAAAATTCATCTAATTTTTTTAAAGTTAAAGTGTCTTTCAAAAAATTCAATTATTTGATGGAAAAGATAACTGTTTTTAGTTCATGTTCATGTAGAGAATTAACCTACTTTTTTTGTATTCGTTTTTTTTAGTTGAAAATTAAGTTTTTCAACTGAAAATTAATATTTTGGCTTGAAAGATCAACAATTTAGATGAAAATTTTGTTCTTTCTTTACTGAAAAAACTGTATTTGTTGAAAATTCGTCTTTTTGCTCAAAAAAATGTCTGGTTAATTCAACCAGAATTCTGGTTAAATATGGCCTTACTATTTTTTCTGGTTACAGTAATCAGAATTCTGATTATTTTAATCAGAATTTCTGGTTGATTTAAACGGAATTCTGGTTAATTCAACCATAATTCTGGTTAGTCTAACCAGAAAAAATAGTAAAGGCATATTTAACCAGGATTCTGGTTGGCTTAACCAGACATTTCTTTGAGTGAAAAAATTCATGTATATTTGTTGAAAATTCGTATTTTTGGTAGAAAATAATTCATCTTGGTAGAAAATTCGTCTTTTTGGTTTGAAAAAGCAAACATTTCGGGTTAAAGTTTAATATTTTTTATTGAAAATTCGAAAATTAAGTTGAAAATTCATGAATTTTTTTTTACTCAGTTGTTTTGCTGAAAAAGCATCCTTTTGATTGAAAATTAAATGAAAAATTGGTCAGGGAAAATCAGGGGAAAGTCAGAGAATTTTGCAACTGAAGTTTTGCGGCCACACTGTAAAAATAATTGTTTGCACTAGTTCATGAATCGTCATTGTTTAAGATACAATTGCTATTCCACGTTTTCAAGTGAACGGATACCACAAGCGTGACGATGCAAGCGCAATTCATCATAGCTGGTAAAATACAAACACAGAGACCACAGTTTCGCACGCTCTCGTACTTGCAGTTTCGCCAGAATGTAATCGGATTTCAAATTGAGAAAACGCGCGGACGTTTCCAAAGGCAAATTTGCTAGACTGCAAAGAGAGAGAGAGAAAGAGAAATAGAGAGCGAGAGAGAGAGAGAGAAAGGTGGAGAATCAACCCTCTCGAGAGGTACTCGTAAGTAAATGTATAAACTATAAGGTATCTCCAACCATGTTCTGAAAATCGTAGATTCGTAGCGAGAAATGGGGAACGGGGGTGTCGACAAGGCAGAAGGCACGTCGTGACGTCGTCGTGCGGGTGACGCAAACGCAAGCAAACTTTGCCCCAACCTTATTACGAGTCCTCTTAATCAATTTAACCGTTAAGCGAGAACTCAACATTTGAGTTTCTCGACGACCGTACCTGCTTTCACCTGTACGTATTCCTGCAATGCTTCAACTTTCGAGATATGCACCAGGGTATAACGAGAAAATCCATCCGAAGATCAGGAATCGTAGTCCGTCCATTTTTTGCCCCTATTTCCCTTTTTTCTCCTTAAATTTGAGAAAAAAATTTTTGACGACCAGACCTCTTTTCACCTGTACAAGGAATAAACTTGTCCGTGAAAGAGTCACGAACTACTATCTGTCCGAAAAATATAGACCTACATTTTTAGAGGTTACAGTGAAAATCTTAGCAGAAGAAAATTTATAAAAATATGGAACGAAGTGCATGTTGCAGATGAAGGTTTTGCATATACTAATACCGAGTTTTGAATTTTTCAGTCGATTAGAATTCATTTTCACGGGCTAACAGATATTCAAAGTTGAGTATTCTAAAATGATAGAATAAGATAATGGTATTTTTTTGAAATTCACTCATCAGGAAATGATTGCTTATTGACTGAAAATTTCAAAACTCTGTATGAGTATAGGCAAAACCTTCATTTGCAACATGTACCTTGTCCCATATTTTTAGAAATTTTTTTTCTTCTGAGATTTTCATTATAATCTCTACAAAAATTGATATTTATAATTGATATATTTTTTTGGACATTTAGTGGAAGCTAGGTCTCGGAGACCAGAAAAATTTATCAGATATTGATGGATCTTAAGTTTCAATCCAAAATGGCAAATTTTCTGCCCAAAGAGACAAATGTTCATTAAAACAGTTTTATTTTCAAACAAATACTTGAATTTTCGAACTACAAGAACGAATTTAAACCAAAAAATATAATATTTGATATTTGAACCAAAAAAGATTAAATTTCTACTAAGAGATATTAATTTATAAAACCTAAAAGACGAATTTTTAACCAAGAATTATTTTCTACCAAGAAATACGAATTTTCAACAAAATACACGTACTTTTAAAATAAATATTTGAATTTTCAGCTGAAAAGATCAATTTCTGACCAAAACTTGAAAGGTAAAATTTTCAGTAAAAAAAGGTAATTTTTAACAAATTTTCAACTAAGGGGATAAATTTTCGACTAAAATTATCCATTTTCCAGCCAAAAAGACTAATTTTCGACAAATAAAGATTTTCCATTACACACACACAAAATTTCATCTAAATTGTTGAACATTCAAGTCGAAAATATTAATTTTTAGTTTAAAAAATTAATTTTAAACTAAAAAACGAATTAAAGGAATAGGGTAATTCTCAACAGAATAATTAATTTTTCAACAAAATAGGTAAATTTCTAACCAAATAGCATAATGTTCAACCTACAACTATGAATTTTGAAAGAAATTGTCAAATTTTTAAACAAGAAAGATCATGCCTCAACCTAAAATAGTTGGCTTTTCAACCAAATGATTGAACTTCTAAGAAGACACTTCAATTTTTAACAAAGTAGATGAATTTTTAATCCAAAAAAACGAATTTTCTGTCCAAATAGAGGAATGTTCATCAAAAGATAACCTTTTATGAAAATACTTTAATTTTCAACAAAATAATTCAATTTGCAACAAAATTGTTGAATTTTCAACTAAAACAGATCAATATTCAATCAAAAGTGGATAAGTTAAAATTTCAGTAAAGAAATTAATTTTCAACAAAAAGAATTGTCGACAGAATAGACAAATTTACAACCAGGAGGATGAACTCTCCAGCTACAAAGACGACTTTTCAACAAATAAAGATTTTTCAGTCAAGAAAAAAAAAAACTTTATCTAAATTGTTGAACTTTCAAGCCGAAAATATTAATTTTCAGTAAAAAGAATTAATTTTAAACCGAAAAAAACGAATTTTTAACCAAATAGTTCAGTTTTCAACTAAAGAGATGAATTTTCAATAAAAATGATGAATCTCGAACAAAAAATTGATTTTTTAACAAATTGGTTCAACCTTCAACCAAGTAGTTAAATTTTCAACCTCAAAATATAAATTTTTAACCAATAATGTAGCAGTAGATATTTTAAGCAAAAAATATTTTAATAATAATTGCATTCAGCGAAAAAAGAAGAATTTTCAACCAAGAAGATGAATTATCAACAACGAAAGATTTTTCAGTTAAGAAATAAAACAAATTTCAATCATATTGTGGAATTTTCAAGCCAAGAAGAAGAATTTTGTACAAAAGAGTTAAATTTTGAACGTAAAGGTTAATTTTTAGGGAATTAGTTGAATCTTCTACCAAAACAGTTGAATTTTCAACCCATGAAGACGAATTATCAACCAAAAAGGATGACTTTTTCAGAAAATTGCTAAATTTTCGATGAAATTCAAGGTCATTTCAAGGTCAACTTTAAAAAAAAATGGAAACCTCTTTTTTATATCGGCAATCGATAGAGCGGGAAATTTTACGTTTAAATATGTACCTAGGTCATACATAGGTAGATTGTACCCTTGAAAGGGGGTTTCCAATGGAAAAAATTGACCTTGAAAAGACCTTGAAGGTCATCGTCAAGATCATGCTTAAGGTTGCTACCGAATACGCCTTGTAAAGGTTAGTAACTTGGCTCATTACGAAAAAAGTTAGAAAAGCTTGTATTCCCAGACGTATGCAGACCTTGTTTAAGCTTAAATGACCTTAAGGTGACCTTCAAGGTTACAATGCACCTATGTATGACATGGGTACATATTTGAAAGTGAAATTACCCGCTCTATCGATTTCTGATGAAAAAAGGGGGTTTCCATTCAAAAAAGAAAGTTGACCCTGAAATTACCTTGAAAGTCATCGTCAAGATCAAAATAAAGGTCACCATTGAATTCCTCGTTGAAAGTTGCTTCAAGAATGACCTTGGGACTTTTGTGACACCCGGTATAAATTAAAATCCGTATATTTTTTACAACAGTGTTCAATATGTTATAAAAACTGTATAAATGGAAGCTAATAGATTCAATAATTCGATAATATTGGATAACCAGCCAGATTGTTTCCTCCACATGATCCCATTTGAATTTTTCTTCTATCTCTGTTTTTTTTTAGACACAGCATTTATCTAATTATTGAGGAATTATCTCGAATGGATTTATCATGTTTTGTTCACTCACTCCACATTTATAAGCCGAATTTCCGCCCAATTTCAAAATCACTAAAAATTATGTTTCCCTATTACTCAATTCCATCCTCCATTTAGCACGAAATTCGCTAAAATACTGAAGCAGTCAGAGGCACTGTGTTGGCGGTATGAAATACGTGTTCGCAATGTATCAAATAGCAGGGATTTTCACGCTATTCGCGGTTGTTTCACTTACTTCAACACTACTGTGTACACAACGAGGCGTAAAGACAAATCGATGGAAATCTGCCCGGGCGTTGTTCCCAAAACAAGAATCGTTCCTTAGAAAAGTGGTGAACATTTTGTGAGGTATGCCGAGTAGAGACGGTTCCTTACGGTGCAACGGAGCGTGTTTTGACAGACGTCAAGTAGATGTATACACTCTGTTTCTTCATCTTCTCAAGGGAGAATAGTCGACCCATTTCTCCTTCTATTCGTTTTCTTGTCCCCATCCTTTATCGTTTATCCGTCTACCTCTCGCCTCCCCGATTTCTCTTACATTCTCGCCCTCCTTACGCTCTACCTCCCTAATGCGCATAATATGCGGATATTTCTAGCCTCTGGCCTATCCGTTCACTTTAAGATGGCTCCGTCCCGCCCAAACAGCTCTTCATTTTCGAAAATTACTCGTTACAGCTCATGTTAGGGCAGTGACCACTTGATCGCCGCCTAGCCTTACCCCCTCCACCCCACTTCCCCTCATGAGGCTACGGGATCGCCAGACGCTGTCGCCGACCCTTGCCAGCAGGGGGGTCCTTTGTACGAACGAGGAATGAAATAAGAATCATACAAAATTTGCAAGTGTCGGTGACAGCGTCTGGCGATCCCTGAGCTACATGAGGGGAAGTTGAGTGGAGGGGGTAGAGAAAACAGGTAGCCGGCGATCAAATAGGCTTCGCACTTATTTTATGATAATTTTTTGGGGCCGACCATAAACTACGTTGCCAAAAGAGATGACTTTCCCAAATAGTTGAATTTTTAAGAAAATAGTTAGCTTTAAACAAATTAGTTGAATTTGTAACTATAAAAGATCAATTTTCAACCCAAAATGGAATTGTTAAATTTTCAATTTAAAAAATTGGTTTTCAATGAAAAAAAAGACGAATTTTTAACAAAATAGTTGAGTTTTCAACCTAAAAAATCGAATTTTTTCAGAAAAGAGTTGACTTTCAAACTAAAAATGCGATTTTTAAATTTTCAGTTGAAAAACTGATACCAAATAGTTAAATTTTTAACCAAAAAGGTGAATCTTGAAAAAAATGAAATTTAACAAAGTAGTTCAGTTGGTTTTTCAACCAAACAAGATGACTTTTCAACCAAACAGTAGAATTTCCAAACAAAGAAATGAATTTTTCACCAAGAAAATTCATGGTCTACTAAAAAGTCGAATTTTCAAAAAGATACAGGAATTTTCAACAAAATCGTAGAACTTTGAAGCGAAAAAGACGAGTTATGTATAAAAGAGTTGAATTTTTAACCCGAAAATATAAGTTTTAAACAAGAAAAGTAATTTTCTACAAAATAGTTAAATTTTCAAATGAATAGTTAAACTTTTAACTAGATATTTTAATTTTGTACCAAAAATATGATTTTTCGAATGAATAATAAAATTTTTAACCAATAGTTGAATTTTCTACAAAAATATTTGAATTTTCAATCTAAAGTATAAAATTTCAACACAAAATTTAATTTACAACCAAATAGTTGAATTTTCAACTGAAATGATGAATCTTCAACCAAAAAAGACGATTTTCAACAAAGTACATGAATTTTCAACTAAAAAAGATAAATTTGTCACCAAATTAGTGAATTTTTAACTAAAAAATATGGATTTTTAACCAAAAATGATATATTCAAATTTTCAGTCCAAAAATTAATTTTTAACCTAAAATTAAACGAATTTTCAAATTGATATTTAAATAAACCAAAGAGATGAATCTTCAACCAAAAGAATGACTTTTTAACAAAGTACTTTAACTTTCAACCAAGTTGTTGCATTTTTTACAAAAAAAGATGACTTTTTAACAAAATGGTTGCATTTTCAACAAAGTAATTACATTTTCAACCAAATAGTAAAATTGTTAACCAAATGAAATGAATTCCAAACAAAAAATATAATAGCAAAATTTTTAACAAAAATGAATTAACTTTTAACCAAAAATAGGATATTTTATAATTTAGATAGTAGAGAGTTGAATTTAGGTTAAATTGCTTGGAAAATTTCAACAAATAATGCCCTGACTTTAAGAACAATTCTCTCAAATTTCCAGGATTTTCCAAGTATATAAAATTACCCTGATAATTCCAGGTTTTCCAGGTAAGTAGATACCTTATTTTTTATTTAAAAATTCAATTAAATCTTTTACATACCAATACGATCATCAAATTCTATCTTGAAATAGAAAATAATCCACTTTAAGAGTCATACGTACCTGAAACACAAAATAAATGTACACGTTAGTATATAGTACAATAATAATTTTTTTAAATATTTAAGACAAGTTTCAATTCCAATAATTTGTAATTGGACAATTTTGAATTAAATTCATCCAGAATAAATTCAAAACAATGAAAAATTCAGACAATAATTTCTCATATTCAAGATTTAAAAATGAGCAGATTTCAGAAGAAGGCATTGAAAATTAAATGATTTTTCTTTTTGAAAATTTCCCAAAATATTAAATATTTCAAACTGAACTTTAAAAAAAAACTAGTTCAAACTGAAGGGCTTAAAATTGTGGAATTTCAAAATTTCGAATCATATAGCAAAATCTTATCGCAATTATTCTAATTTTCAACTTAATGAGGCAAGTAATTGCAAAATAAAAAAATAAAAATTTTTATTTTTCGATGACAGCGTCTGGCGATCCCACAGTTACATAAGGGGAAGTTGGCTAGAGGGGATAGAGAAAACAGGTAGCCGGGGATCGAATAGGCATCGCCTATTACTAAAGATATCACAGTCTTCTTAAACTTTATTTTTCATCAATTGTTAATAATATATTAATACTTATTGTTCACGTATACACTCCAGGTCCCATAGAAGCCGATCCGGTTTTGTAATTCCTAGAACTTCTGGCCCACGCAGTTTTTTAGCTGGCTGAGCGAGAGAAGCTTGCGACTCTTGCCTCGGAAGGGCCGCAGTGCGCAAGCACTCAGTCGAGTATATTGCGCAATATTATGCATTCCGATTGGAAACGGTCCAGGCGGTTCTGAATGTTTACGTTTCGAGGGTACCGATTTAGTAACAAGGCCAGGGCGAGGCGACTCCCGAAACTGTTATTATATAGGACTTGGAGTGTGTATAGTCAAAATATCAACGCATTTACGTAGTTATTCATTTTTTTTTTTTTTTTTTTTTTCGTTTTCTTGTCCCCATCTTATATCATTTATCCGTCTACCTCTCACCTCCCTTATTTCTGTCACATTCTCACCCTTCTCACTCTAATGCGCATAATATGATGATATTTCTAGTCTTCTGCACTCGGTGTGACTAACGTAGCGTGCATCTTTTCGCGGGGTCAAAGTTACGCAGTTCTCGACGTTTTGTCATCGGACTCGAAACTTTGAGAATTCTCCGAGCTCTTCTTGGATCAAGAAGGAAACAATGCCGGCGAAACTTTACGAAGAAAATGGAAAATTCGAGGTAAAAAACGAGAAACTAATTATTATAAACTCGAGAGAGTAGCTACTTTTTTTTTGTTTAACGAAGAAAGTAATACGGGGCGGAAGTAAACGGATAAGATTAAACTTGAGTGAGATTTTCTCGAGGCGTTTCTATTTTCTCAGTTTTATTTTAATTAGAGGAAAATAGATTTTGACTAGGTGAGTAAATTGAGTGATAAAAGGGAAAATTCAAGGTAACTTCGCCGTTTACAAATTTTTTTCATTCAAATCATCAAAACTACACAATTTTACAATTTGAAGTAATAAAAAAAGAATCTAAAAGCTAACGAATCCAATGGGTAAAAGTGCTACATTTTAAGTGTACACAATTGAAAAAAATGCAAACTCAAATATGTTCAGTATTGTACAAAATCAAAGCTTTCAAAAGTAGAAAATCTACAAATGAAAAACATTTTAAACTGTACAATTTGAAACCAGGAATCAGGGGTTATCCATATATGCAAACTGAATAATTTATATTTTGAGGCCTTCAAACACAAAAATATGATATAACAGACTGGAAAAAAAAACACAACATTTATTTAACTATTAAGCTTTTTAATCTAAAAATTGCAGGAGATTTAGCCACAATTGAAATTACCTCAAATATAATTTTTCATTCTTAAATTATTGAATAAAAAAAAATGTCAGTTCTGAATTATTCAACTATGAAGGACTCGATATAATATCAAATGAAATTCGAACGGATTGGATAAGTTTTTAAAGAAGTTTTTCTACTAAAACCAAAGATTAAAAAAGTTTCCGGTCAAAAAAATTCATTGTCATTTTCCAGTTTCCGCTCACTCTGGACGAAAACCCTATTAATTGGATTATCTATTTTTATACAGATTGTTTAATCTTGAAATGAAGGAAATTATTCATATTATATAATCTAAGACTCATTAATGTCCCTTTTACTTCATCAGGAAGTCCATAAAAACCGACAGAAGGTAATTGTACCATCGTTAATGGCAACCTAAGTGCTTTGATGAAGAGTGTATTAGATTATAGTGTTCCCAAACACTTGTCTATTATAAAAAAACTCCGGACAAAAAAAAGGCTATCAATCTAAGAATAATTTTTGAGAGGATAATGAGCAGACAAACATCTTGTAGAATGCGGATAAAAATACACTTAACGAGGGGCTTAAAAAGATCATTGAACTTTTGTATAGCTTAAAAAATGATCAAATTTAAGCAATTGAAAGCTATTGTATATACATTTAGTAAATCGACTATTATCCGCATTTGTTATAAAAAATGTCGTTATTTCATTGATAATATAAAAAATATTTCATGAGCAAACAGAAAATGTGGTTTTAAGATATCTCGAGTAGAATCAGATATGATTTGATTGTTTACATTTGTTGAAATTAAGAATCAATACAAATGAAATGCTAAAGTCCAATTATGTCACCACTTTAATTATAAATACAATTATTAGCCTATCCCGTATTTATTCTGAAGGTTTTGAAGTTGTTTGTTCAGAACACGCGTCTATGAAAGATGAAGATTATCTTTTTTTGATGATAAAATATTGAATATTTTCGATTACTGGTCAAATACTTGTAGAAACGAGAAAAGATCTGCCTATATCCAGACTGAGGCAGATTTTTTCTCGTGTCTCCAAATATTTGACCAGTAATCGATACTATTTAATATTTTGACATGAAAAATCAATTAATGCCCTGGCCAAAAAAATAACATAATTTGCTTAGATAAACATTATATCGTACGGAATAACTAATAAACAGCTGTGGCAAGTAGTTAAGGATGTTCTAAGCATATAGTGAAGTTCAAAATGATTAAACTTCAAATTTATTTATAACATTTACAAAATGCTCCATCGATTATTGCTAGAAGAGAAATTTAAGGGTAGATAAAAAATAGTTGAGGTAACTGTTTATTTGAATGTAGCTATTTGCATATCAGTGTTTTTCCCAAAGCTCATTATATTCCTTGAAAAGTTCTTTATATTTCTATTCGCCATGTTGCCACTAAAGATTAGTAGAAAATTACTAATTTGATTGGACAATATAGTTCTTAATTCAATAGTGGAAAATAACTAATTGCTTGGTGAAAATATATACTCTTATTTAGGACTGTATATAGTTTTTAAAAAAGGATATCAAAATGGGAAACCACAAACATAGGAAAGTTTAATAAAATAACGCGATGATGTAACATTTTTAACTGTACTTAAACAATAAGACGGCCATACTGTTAAATTGTAGAAGTGACGTAGTCTTTGTATAATAAAGTTGATTAATTATACCCATAAAACCCCAACACACTGTGTGTCGTCCGAGCTTGCTTCTACCATTTCATATCAAGAAGAGTAGACAAAAACAGCTCAATAAATGATTAGTACACAGAATCACTAGAGAATTAGACAACATTTCAGTTTTTTATCGTTGTATCCAACCAGAAAAAATGAAATCTAATCTTCATCTACTCATTATTCTACTACTCACCTGCAGCCTTTTTCTTGATTTTATAAGTAAGTTTGATGTAATATAATAATCATAATAATAATAATAATACCAAATAAGAAACAACGTCGCAGAAAAATTGATTTGAAAAAAGAAACGTTTTCCGCCAAAGCAAAGCCGCGAGCTTAAATAACAATTCACAACTAGTTTTGTCGGCCACCTTATAAAACTATCGCTTTTTTATGGTTTTCGGAAACAAATAATAATAGCGATATATCTGCTGAGGCTGTAATGTACAAAATTGTGAGCAAATTTGACTCAAACCAATCATAAGGACTGGGAAATTTTCCGGAAAAGTGAAAAACATTATTAACCAACTAGTGGTAAAATATTTACAAAAGCATGCGCTAATTTCTATCTAGAAGTTGTCAAACCTATCTCTTTTCAAAAGGAAGATTTCCCATTCCATGTGTGTCTTTTCAGTGAAATTTACGTACAGTTTAGCAGACTCCCCGTTTCTAAGTACTGATAGCTACTTATACAGTATGTGAAAAAACTTCTAAATCCCCATATTTTTCTCAAAAATTAGGTGCAATGAACCATGCAGAAACTCTACGCTTACCTAAGACTTTTCCTGCAAATTTCCCAACCTATATTTATATACAAAAGAAAAATGGCGATCTTTATTTTGGATATGTGAATAAATATGGCCGGAAGGCTCCAAAATGGACTAAAAACCGAGGAATGGAGGTAAATGATGGAGTAGAAGATGTTTTTATAAACATGCCCAATGGGATGAATTTCATTGCAATTGTCCGCCATGTAGAGAATGTTACTCCTGATAATGAATTTCGTGAAGAACATCGCTGTTTTATATTGTACGATGGTGTCAATATTTTAGCAACAGATCTTCAGCCTGTGAATGAAATCCGACGGCGGATTACTAGTCCCATTCGCATTCAGGTACGAATGCCAGATGAACATAACCAACAGTATCTGGGAGGGCTCAAACATTACGACGGTCCTCCTCTCAACTGGTTAAGACCTAATTAAAATTTTCGATTTTCTCTTTAATATAACAGAAAACATCTTTTTTGACAGTGTTGAACCACAAGAAAATCTTCATATCTGTTTAAAGAAAAATGTTAATACGAAAATTAGATATGTAATGTTCTCAAATAAAAACATTGTTCTCTGAAAATGTGTCCAAGTTGATTTTATTTCAATATATTCTAAAATCTATATTTCTTATTACTCATATTTATGTATAATGTCGGATCTGACGTTCACTTCCAACCTAGTGATTATAACCTCGAGAAACTCACTCCTTTTTTTTGTTAACGAAGAAAGTAATACGGGGTGGAAGTAAATGGATAAGATCAAACTCGAGTGAAAATTTCTTGTGGCGTTTCTATTTTTCCAGTTTTATTTTAATTAGAGGAAACCAAATTTTGACTGGCCCACTCAAGGCTTACGAAAAAATCTCCGGGTTTCAACCATTTTTAATTCAAACCATCAAAAACTTACAGTTTTATTATTTGTAATATCAAAGGACTACCCGCGGGTAATTTAAAATCATTTATCGCGATAAATGATTTTAAATTCCTGATTTTCTCCCGTTCAATTTTTAATTTTTAGCGGACAACTGAAAAGAGTTCAAAAGCTTTGGTTGATTCCAAACCATTTTACAGACTTCGAGAGATTCATAAACAGGGAATTTTGTTAAAGAATTATAATACTCAACTTGAACAGGGATTATTTTTTGAACTCTATTCTTCTAAATCAGAGTTAAAATTATTTTCCAAAACTTTCAAATTGCATCTTTTCAAAACGAGTTTGTTAAAAGTTAAACATTAAAAAATTCGATAACGTTACATTCAGTGCATGCAATTCAAATTCGACAGATTGGAAAGAGAACATTAAATTGTTCAACTATTGAAATTTTCAATCTCAAATTGTTTGAAATCATCAAAAATTATTTAATTATAAACAATTTAAATTTTCCAGACACGAAAAAGGCTATCAATCTGAAACTAATTTTTCAGAGTTTAATGAAAAGCCAAATATCTTGTGAATTAAAATACACACTCAAGGAGAAGCCTAAAAAGGGCATTGTAGTATAGTATACAGCCCTTTAAATCGAAATTTTGTGAAAGTGAACCACTAAAGA
Source organism: Andricus curvator (assembly GCA_932195095.1). Taxonomy (NCBI): domain Eukaryota; kingdom Metazoa; phylum Arthropoda; class Insecta; order Hymenoptera; family Cynipidae; genus Andricus; species Andricus curvator. Next base: position 194,303 of record CAKNYM010052730.1, on the reverse strand, counting down.
TAAGTAGAAAATTACTAATTCTATTAGTCGAGATATTCCCTAATACAATAGTGAAAAACAACTAATTTCTCAGTAAACATGTATGAATTTATTTAAGACTGTATATAGTACACTAGACTTTCGATTTAAGCACTTTCGATTTATGAGTTCTAAGAATTACACCCCAACGGCCTAGCTGTAACTGCGTCATGTTGGGCAAAATTAAGTACACGGCCCTGACTGTTTACGTTCAGAGACTTTCGATTTAAGCTAAGATCAGTACCAATCCCGTGCTTAAATCAAAAGTCTAGTGTAATTAAAAAAAGGTTATAAAAATGGGAAACGTGAAAGATGGAAAAGCCTGATAAAATAATGCGATAGTGTAACTTTACTAACTTTATGTAACTAATAAGAAGGTCGTATTGAAAGATTGTACACGTAACTTAGCCTATCTCTAATTTCGTAACAGTGTCTACTAATTGTTTAAATAGAGTTGCGAAATTATATCTATAAAACCCCACAAAACGTATTTGACAAACGGTGTGTCGTTTAAGTTCACGTTTGTCATTTTATATCGAGAAAAATCGACGAGAAAGTTCATTAATTGATTAGTAACCAAAATTACTTCAAAATTAGTCAATATTTTAATTCTCTGGTGTCTTCATTCAGAAAAAATGAAGAACGTAATTCTACTCGTTAGCTGCATTATTGTTCTCGACTTTACAAGTAAGTATGATGTATTTTTATCGACCAGCCTATAACGTTGGATCAACCAAAAATATTTTTATTTAGCACTATGTTCATACATAGTGTTACAAAAGACTTCAGCTCAAGGATTTTCTGTTATCTGGCATAGTATACATGCTATTGAAAAAATTATGTCATATAACAAAATATATAGATGATTGCCAAAAATTTTCACCATTTCAGCTAACAAAATTTTCAAACCAGCTAAACTATTTGTTTTTTTAATTGAGGAAAATTTAAAAATATAAAACTAAGAGATGAATGTGTTTGTGATCGATATGAATTTGACACGCGTTCTTATTTATTTGTAATTTCTAAACGAAGTCGTTTAAAAGTTTGAAACTTTACTAAATTGTGCTTTTTGATATAAGTACTTTACTGCGATAATTTAAGAAAAAAGTTATTATTCAAAGGAAAATTGGAAAATGACTGGAACTTAAATTCCTCCACTTTTTTGGGAATCACCCATATCAAGATATGCTCACAGCTTGAACAAATGTTGTAGCAAAACAGATTTTGTTGATCTAACGTTACCTCTGCCAGGGTTTCAATTTAAAAAATTGTACGCAAATTTGACGAATGTTAACAGTAATTAATTGAACAGTATTTAAAAAACAGCCTAAAACTCTATTTTTTCTACAAAATTAGGTGCAATGCAAGCAGAACATGAAGTAACTCCAGCATTACCTAAGACTTTTCCCATGAATTTTCCAACCTATATTTATATACAAAAGAAGGATGGCGCGGTTTATTTTGGATATATGAATAGGGATGGCCGTCATACTCCAAATTGGGCTAAAAAGTTGATATTTGACCCCGATGATGCAGTAGAACATGTTTTTGTAAGAATGCCCATTGGCATACATTTCATTTCGATTGTCCGCCGTATAGAACTTAAAAAGAATATTCCTGTTGAACGTCCTAAAGAACACCGCTGTTTTATATTATCCGATGCTGTCCATGTGTATGTAGCAGATCTTCTGCCTATTAATGCAACTGATTTGTATCAAACTGCCCCATATCCCATTCGCATTCTGGTACGAATGCCAGGTGAACATAATCAACGTTATGCGGGAGGGTTAGAAAATTACCACGGTGATACTCCTTACTGGTTAAGATCTAGCTGAAAATGTGGACTTTTTTCTTTAATATACGGTAACAGGAAATATCTATTTTGTCACTTTTGTGCCACACCAAAATACTTGTATCTGTGTAATAAAAAATTTTAATACGAAAATTTGATATGTAACATTCTCAAATAAAAACAATGTTATCTGAAAATGTGTCTTACTCAATCTGATTTCAATCTAGGATCTATATTCCTGATTAATTATATTTCTTATTATTTATATTAATGTCTCATGTCGCATCTGCGGTTTCCTTTCAAACGAAGAATTTGATATGATATGAAACAAATTTTAACTTCTTCATATTAAATAATCTCAGGCTTATTTATGTCTCTTCGACTTCATCAGGAAGTCCATAAAAACCGACAGAAGTTAATTGCATGATGGTTAGAAGCAACCTAAGTGCTTTATAAGGAGTGCATTAGATTATTAATATAGTGCTGGGAACACATTATCTGTTATAAAAAAAAAAAACCCCAGACACAAAAAAGGCTATCAATCTGAGACTACTGTTTGAGGGCATAATGAGCAGACCAAAATCTTGTAGAATGTGGATTAAAATACACTTATGGAGAGGCTCAAAAAGAGCATTGAACTCGAGTTATGTAATTTATAAATTTACCAGAAATTACCCAGTACTAAATGTACGGCTTTTTAAAAATTGGTAATTTCGTATAGCATTTTGTATAGCATAATATACTATTTTCGATGCGCCCAACTAGCATTGTCCCGTCATTGCATTTTATTATCAAACAGAAAAGGTCGTGGATACTTGTATTTGTAACAGAATTTTGGTAAAAATATGACTCGAACATATCCAATTTCGTCACCACTTTAATTGTACCTGCCATTAGTTAAAGCTAACTATGTGGATTTACTTCCTACATTTTTAAATTTAAAAAAAATGTTTTTAATGCTGATACGATTTCAAATACAAATTATTTGAAATAAAACCATGTTGAATTCAAAATATTCCAAAGCGAATATAATCTCAATTTAAAACCATCGCAATTATACAATGTGAATTTGAATGTCTGAAATGATGTAACAATATTTGAATAGAAACTTTAAGAATTAATAATCCCGCTTTTATTTGAAAGGTTTTAAAGTTGCTTTTCAGAATACGTGTCTATTGAACATACCTATTATCTTCAAACGATCAACAAATGAAAAGCTCAGGTATTAGTTATGACCTCCGGGAAAGTTGAAAAATCGGCATCCTTGAAGTAAAATTACGATGCTAAGAATTTGATTGTACTTTGTGAAAATGATTTCCTTGAATACGAATAAGCTTCATTATATTAAATGAATTTCTTTAAAACTGTATATAATAATTTGAAAAGAGTTATAAAACGTGAAAAACGCAAACAATTGAAAAGTTTAATGAAACGACGTGATGGTCTCAAAACTACTGTTTCTTTGGACGAAGTTAAGAAGAATGAGAATTTTTTTAAATCTTAAAACAACCATGGATCAACGGTTTCCAAGCTAATTATACATATTCAGGGTCTTCATGCATTACTTTTTCACAGTGTTCTCTTCTAGATTTTCAATTTTTTTGTGTTGCAGATTTTTCTAATCTTTCAGAGAAAATTAATGAACTTTGTAAAACTGATTTGCCTTGAATATACTATTTAATTTAAAAATTAATTTATAAATATTAGTCAATTTATTTAAACAATGATGTTTCTTAAATTTCATTCATTATTACTTCGCTCTAAGTGAAAAGGTCACAAGAAGTGGAACATTTCAGAAATAAATAAAAGAAATCTTGTTAAATTCCTTGGAAGCTTATAAAATAACCTAAAATCTTTACAATCCTTTGCAGTCCCTTGAAATTGATAAAATCGCTTAAATCTGATGAAATCCCTGGTAATCCCGTAATATCTTTTAAAGTTCCTCAAAAAATAATGAAATATTTGAAATCCTCTGAAATACCATAAAATCGAAATCCACTGAAATCTATTAAAAACTCTTATAGAATCTTTTAATTTCTTTTGAAATCCTATGAATCCCTCAAACAATGTGAAAATTCTTGAAATCTCTTAAAATTTTGTAAAAACAGTAAAAATTCCTTGAAATCTTCGGAATGTTTTAAATCTCCTAAAATCTTACGAAATCATTTGAAATTCCTTAGAAATGTTTTAATCTCTTATAATTTTCTATAATTATTCGAAACAACTAATTGCTTGGAACGAATCTATGAATTTACTTATGATATTGTATATTAAAGTAATTAAAAAAGGTTATAAAAATAAAAAACTTGAAAAATAGAAAAGTGTAATAAAGTAACGCGCTGGTGTAACATTTTTAACTTGTTTGATAAAATAAGAAGGCCATACTCTGAAATTGTAAACGCGATACGTATGTCTCCAATTTCACAATAGTGCCTTTTAATCATTTGAATAAACTCTAGAAAAGTCTAGAAAAGTTCAAAAATTGATTAGTAATCAAACTAACTGAAGAATTAGTCAATATTTTTTATTTCTATCGTTTACAAGTAAGTTTGATGCAATATTACAATTAATACCAAATAAGAAACACCGCGATAAAATTGATTTTTAAAGAAGAAACATTTTCTATCAGTTATTTCAAAAACAATTAAAAACTTTTTTTACCGGAAAGCTAATAAAAATTTCGTTCAATTTCGTTGCAAAAATGTCAATTTGCCCGGCGGCGCGTTGAATTAAAAAAAAATTTTATTTGAAAATGTTCATATTACTAGTCTAGTCCCCTACAACACCTTGAGGTACGAATGCCAGATGAACGTAACCATGTTCGAACATTATCACTGTCACAAATTCTGAAATCCAAGATCATGGGTACAATCCATTTTTATCAGTGAAGCGAATAATGTAAAATTAAAAACATCGTAATCAAGATGCGCGGTAGCGAATCGCAGTAATTACGAAGAAAAGCTAACAAAAATAAGTAGGTCATATTATGTAATCGCAAACGTGACATAGCCTGTCTCCAATTATACCATAAAACACAACAGTACGCACCTCACACACTTTGTGCCGTTCGAATTTATTTGCAAAATATTATATCGAGAACAATTCGCAAGAAAAATTTATTTACTGATTAGTAACTAAAATCAATGAAGAATTAGCCAATATTTTAGTTCTTTATCGTTGCCTCCATCCAGATAAATGAAAAACGTCATCCTACTCTTTACCTGCATGGTTTTTCTTGATTTTACAAGTAAGTAGAAGAAACACAATTATTCTTGTGAATGAAGAAGCATTTTGAAATCAGTACTTCGACCACTTCAAAATCGTCCGTGTAAAAAAACTTCATACTTCTCTATTTTTTCTTACAAAATTAGATGCAATGTTAAAAAGACCTGAAGAAAATCTACCATTGCCTAAGACTTTTCCTCCAAATTCAGCAACCTATTTTTTTATACAAAAGAAAGATGGCGACGTTTATTTTGGATATCTGAATTACAATGGTCGTAAAGTTCCAGAATGGGCTCATGCCGACGAATATGGCCAAAATGATGCAGTAGAGCATGCTTTTGTACGAATGAGCAATGGCATAATTTACATTTCAATTGTCAAACGTTTACAACATGGTATTAATATAAATGATCAACTGCCTGAAGAACTTCGCTGTTTTATATTATACGACAAGGTCCATATTTTAGTAGCAGATCTTCAGCCTATCAACAAAGTCCAATGGCCGATTATTAGTGGCATGCGCATTGAGGTACGAATTCCAGATGAACATAACTATCGTTATTGGGGAGGATTCGAATATTATCACGGTCCTCGTCCTAGCTGGTTAAAAGCTTATTAAAAATGTTAACTTTTCAATCGTCATATCTGTTTAAAGAAAAATGTTAACATAAAAATTAGATATGTACCATTCTCAAATAAAAACATTATTGTCTGAAGTTATTCTTACTTAATTTTATTTCAATTGATTCCAGGATCAATTTTTGTTATTAATCATGATCTCGGCATGAAACCTCTGCGCATAATATGCGGGAAAACACTAATGGACAAAGTCCGAAACGAGACAATCCTCAAAGAATGTGGTGCAAAAGAGACAATAGTTGACACATGGGAAAGAAATCAGTTAAGATGGTTCGGACATCTTGAAAGAATGAAAGATGAACGACTGACCAAACAAGTGTATAAAGGTAAAGTAAATGGCAGAATGCCCAGAGGTAGACCACCAAAAGAATGGTTAGAATCTGTAAATGAAACATTAATCCGTAGAGACATAAGAAGCCATAGGAACACAAGAGCTTGCATGAAAAAATGCATTGACGTGAAGGAAGCTAGAGTAGTATGCCAGGACAGAAAAGTGTGGCGACAAATAGTTTGTAAACAGAGTGACAGTAGAATGAATGACGCCTGAAACAAAGATCTTGGATACTAATGGGCCCAAGTGGAGAACCATACATAACAATTTTGTGAGGCTCTTCACTTGGGGTGATCGCTAGAGAGATTGATCAGCAACCTGGGTCGGAGCAGTGTTGCGGAGTAAACGTGTCATTTAAATAAATAACACGAGAATTCCAGATCAATCTAAAATATATATACCTAACACTTATATACCTATCCACCTCATACCTATATTCCTACCTACCTTATACCTATATACCCATATACACACTACTATTCTCCAACCGAGCAAGTCACGCCTACCCCGAAAGGGAAATGGCTTAATGGTATAATAATAATAATAATAATGCCTAATGTCGGATCTGACATTTTCTACAGACACTACAGTCTTGAAGTAACAGTGTAAGATAGTGTATGCTTTTTGTCATTTTTATTCTAATTTTGTAACAATTTTTCCTTTTTTTATTGCTAGTACTATAGCAAATTTAATTGACTCTTTGATAGTGTACAACCAATTATTTGTGCAAAAAGATGGTAAAAATTGTAATTTAAATATTGAGCTGATGAAGTCTGCTTTGTATACCAGTTCGTGAGGATACTTCCTTAGTTTTTCATTAAATTCCCAACTGATTTTTATGTTAAAATCAGTGTTTGCTTGTAAAGGTTTTATAATTTTTGATAAATAAGAAGCCATATTATAGGTTGGACATCCAATGGTGGACCTGTTAACAGTATCATTGCACTTTTCTTCAACTGATGGTACTAAGTTTGTGTTAACTTTGTTATACAAATGAATTATTATTGCTTAACATTATTTCTGCGGTAGAAGTATAGTAATTTATGTTTACAGCTACTGTTATATTACCTTTATCAGCTTTTATAGAAAAATTATATCTTTCACTAGCCTGCTGGTTTTCTGCAATTTTATCAATTTTTTCGTGATTTGCAAACTCATTGTTTTCCTTATGGTTTACTATTAACTTTGTAATATTTTTTCAACATCTTGTTTATTATTCTCATCCAAAAATTATATGCAATGTTCTACAGAGATTAAGAATATTGTTAGCTTCTAGTTTATCAGATTTGAACCAAATTCCAAGCTTGTTACCTGAATCAATTTTTTCTGAGATTTCGATTGGAACATCGTTGTTTGTAATATTTTAAAACCATATATTCAATCCATGATTTCCGACTTTTTGATTTTCAGTTGAAGTTTAATCTTTTCTAAATTCTAGAAACACAGCAAAATTTGATAAGCGTTTATTTGATTAATAAGATTTGTTATCTTTTAATGAAGACTTTGCTTTAATCCTACATCTGATTATTACGGTATCAAGAGATATATATACAGGCAGGCCAAATTCATGGTGCGTGTGTGTATTGAAACAGTAATAATCAGATTTATCATCAAAAAAAAAATTTTAATTGCGAAATTTAAAACGTGACGTAGCCTGTCTCAAATTATAATATAACACAATAAAGCACACACCTCACAAACGTTGTCTCGTTCGAGTACATGTTTACCAATTTATTTCGAGAACATTTAACAAAAAAATGTTCAGTAATTGAACGGTAATCAAAATCACTGAAGAATTAGTCAGTATTGCCGTTCTTCATCTGTGTCTTCGCCCAGAAAAAAAATGAAGAACATAATTATATTCTTTACCTGCATGGTTTTTCTAGATTTCACACGTAAGTGCGATGTAATATAATAATAATGTTAATAAAATATAAGAAACAACGCCACAGAAAAAAATGATGAGAAAAAAAATATTTGTATCAAAGGAAAAACGCGACACTTTTTATCCTAAAACTGGATAGAACTGCACCAGATATTGAAAAAACAATTGACTACTATTTGTACTGGTCAGCTGATAAAAATGTAATTTAATTATTTTGCAATGCTGTCTAATCTAATTGTTCTGGCGGCGGATAAATTTGATCTTCGATCGGATAATAGTACTAGTGTTTCTATTAATCCAGGTTGTGGGGTTTCCTAAAAGTAACTGTCATAAAATCAGTTCTCTTCGAATGGAAGAAACACTATTAGTTTTTTAAGGTGGAAACATTTTTGAAATTAGTACTTAGACCACTTCAAAATCGTCAAAAAATGTAAAATTAACATTTGCACAACATTAGCATAACATTAGTATAACATAAGTACTTTTTTTCTGTAATTTAGAAAAGTGACTACAATTTTTATCTAGAAGTTGTCAAACATATTTTCTTTTCATGAAGACTTTCATTCCTGTATGTTTGATTTCAGGGAAACTGAATAATTTTACAAACTTCCCTTTCTAATCCAATTACTAACAGCTACTTTTACAGTATGTTCAAAAACTTTATAAATCTTCATTTTTGTTCTTACAAAATTAGGTGCAATGCAAAAAGAACATGCAGAAACTCTACCGTTACCTCGGGGTTTACCTTCAAATTCGCCAATCTGTTTTTATATACAAAAGAACGATGGCAATGTGTATTTCGGATATCTGCAAAACATTGGCCGTAGAACTCCAGAATGGGCTAAAAACCGGGAACTTGATACCAGTGATGTAGTAGAAGATGTTTTCGTAAGAATGCCCAATGGCATAAAGTACATTTCAATTGTCAAACGTTTAAAAAATCCTGTTGATATTAATGATGAACTACCTGAAGAACATCGCTGTTTTATATTATACGAAAATGTCAACATTTTAGTAGCATATCTTCAGCCTTTCAATCAGCTGAAAAGGCAGATTACTAGTCCCATGGGGGTTCAGGTACGAATGCCGGATGAACATAACCATCTTTATCTGGGAGGATTCGAACATTACCATGGACCTCCTCTTAGCTGGTTAAAAGCCTTTTAACATTTTTGACTTTTTTCTTCAATATAAGGTCACAGAAAATATACATTTTTGTCAGTGTTGAGCCGCAAGATCGTTATATTTGATAAAGGAAAAATGTTAATATGAAAATGAAATATGTAACATTCTGAAATAAAAACATTATCTGGATTCTGAAATATCAATCGTGCTAATTTTTATTTAAATCTATTCTAGGTTCTATGTTTGTTATTATTTATATTTGTGTCTGGTGTTGGATCTGACCCAGATCTGGTGCTGATCAGCCTTCGATGACAAAAACAGTGTCTTTGGTTGAAAAACTGCCCATTTTTTTACCGAACAGTATCCAATTAAAGAGTAGTGGAAAAATGCCAGCAGTTAATTAAACAAAAAGACAAAAATTCTGTCTACGGAAAAACATTGTTACAAAACCAAACCAATTGGTTGAAAAGTGGTAGCATTACGAATTTGTTAAAAACATTCAACAATTTGGATAAAAAGTCATCCTTTTGGCTGAAAATTCTACTGTTTTGTCAAAAATTCGTTTTTTCGCAGAAGCTACAATCTGCCTTTCTATATGACTAACCACGTGGAATATTTGATTATGCCTCTTCGTCAATGTCATTACAATAAAGCGTATGTTAGACTATAAATATAGTGTCGGGAACACTTTAGTGCATGTATGAAGAAGCCCAGATACAAAAAAGGCTATCAATCTAAGACTAATTTTGAGAGGATAATGAGCAGACAAACATCATGTAGATTAAAACACACTGAAAGAGAGACCTAAAAAGATCACTGAACTCGAATTAGTTTCTGAAAAGAATTCAATGAGAAAAGTGTTTCTGGACTGAATGAATTTAACCTGGAAGCAATGACCGAACCGAGTCTTTTGAGGAGGGCTTCCTGACCTGAACCAGTGGATCCACAAAGCGCCACTTGTTTGCCGACTCAGAGCCACTGGGTATCCCAATCTCGACGTGTGTTTCTGTTTCTGGATCAGACTTTGAAGAAGGGTCGAGAGGCGAAGCGCCACCTCGGAAAAAGTTAGACCAGCGGTCGAGCTATCTCAGCAGGGACTCGCATTGTCCGAAATTTTTAAGCGGCATCATCCCACCCAGAGAAAAGCCAGTGGATGAGATGAAAGATGAAAAAAAGCACGGTAATATGAATGTTAATGACCAAGGCCTGGATCCACAAAGCAAAGCCAGCCCCGAAGGGGTGGAGCACCCGCAAAGGACCCTTTTAAACCACTTTTATGCAGATTTATTTATTTTGTACACCACGTCAAAATTGAGATGGCTCGCTTTCTATGGTGGGATTTCGCGACCGATTGTAAGACCAAAAAAATCCATTTGGCCTTTTTGAAAAAAATTGATTGTTATGTCTAGAAACATCATACGGGTAGTTGTCGAAAGTTGGTTCAGCCTTCTTCTCTTGATTTCTCCGTACTTTTAATACCAACAAAAACAAACAGTTCTTATCTTCAAGAAGCGAGAAAGAGTAGGAAATACATGGAAATCGTATTCAGTCATTATTTATTTTTTAACCCAAAAGAGGAAACAGGAAACAGTTACATGTTATATAAAGTACAAATAACACAAGCAAAAGGGTGTTTTTCCTTCATGTAAGCTTCTAGCGCTTGTAACTTGGCAATAAATTGCGGGGGTGAAGGCGCGCGACGTTTTCTCGCACCTAGATTCTAGACTTCATGGCGTGTGCGACAGGTTACCCTAAATTTTCCCGGGACGAATAGACTTCAGGAGATAAGAGACTCTGAATTATATACTGAGAATGGAGAATAGAATTTAGAACCTCTTTCACGTAAATGATGATACGATTTCTAGATACTGAAACTGAAATACGATTCAGACTCGCCATTGGCGGTCAGCCAAACGAAAACATAATCACCCGTTCAGCTCACAATTAGGGTCCCTTTGTCGCGACAGACGGTGCCTCTCCAATTCTTATAATTTATATCCTCAAGATATTCTTCTCTTTTGGTGGATTTTAATTAAAAATTGTATTTTGCTATATATTTCTGGCAGGGTCACTTTTCCGGAATTGAAATATTTTGTTAATATAAGCCGTTTTTTCTTGAATGGAATGGAACACATTGAAGCTGACAGGTTAAACCTGTCCTGGCTCGCTTTTCATCTCTAAGGGGACCATGCGTGATTTGTCGATGGGTATAATCCGACGACAATAGCAGGACCGAGAGTGACTAACGGCAATTTGTAGGTAAACGAGAAGGGCCGAAATCGCGCGTCATTTGGCCAACTATGAGGCAGCTAAGCCTAATTCTGATTTATCGGAGGTGCGAACTTCTGCCTCTGGGTAAGAGATCTTCATAAAATGCGGTTGAGATTAATTCACCCCATCTTCAAATTGTAATCTCGAGTTATGATAATGGACTCGTTTGGCCAGGATAATTAAAAAATGAAATTAAGTCCTGATCGCCTTAATCAGTGAATCCCCGAAAGCCATATTAAATTGAATACCCACCCTGTGTTCCTTGCCTAACCGGAAAGAATGGCAAGAATAATCGAGGGTCACCCTTCCTTCTATCATTTCAATAAACGTTTAGTACATTAATAATAATTATTGTAATAATCGAATTTATTAATTCATCAGTGATTTTCAAATATTAACTTCGTATTTTAAATTAAAATGCGTGAATTTTAAAAAGCATTATGTAAAATTCGAAAATGATTAGTTTTTAAGGACTTTTCAAGATCCTAATTTAAGACATTTTAAGCGTAGTTTGGAATTGTCTTATTTCCAACCGAAAAAACAATCCGACTATTCGTACCGAAATTTTGGTGCACATGAAGATTCCAATTGTAAATCATATAATTTTTAACCTTTTTATAATGATTAAACGTTGAAGGTTTACAATTTAAATTTCCTAAATTATAAACGGTGAAAATGACACTGATTTTTCTTTTATACAGAAATCTGATAATAATTTGTATCAAATTTGAAACTTTTATAATTGCAATTTAAAATTACAGTTTTGAATGCGCAATTCTAAAATAGTTTAATTTTTGAGGACTTGTAAATAAATTTTCAGCTTCAAAAGATTAAAAACGAAAATATGGGGTTTTAAGTTTCTGAATTTTTAAATGCTTAATCAGGAAAGCTACAAATTTCGAAATATATCATTTTGTTATGTTAGTTCAAAAGTAATCGTTTCTGGTTGAAAATTCATTCTTTTTGGTTAAAAATGCAACTGCTTGGTTGAAAATTCGTCTTTCTTGTTTGAATTCAACTGTTTTTTCTTTAAAATTAAAATCTTTTTTTGTTGAAATATTAACTATCACGTGTTTTGTTCAATATTCATTTTTTAATTGAAAAATCAAATGCTTGGTTTAAAGTTGAACTTCTTTGTTAAAAATTCTTTTTTTTTTAGTTAATGATTTAACATTTTAGCTGGAAAATCTTCTTTTTTTTTTTTGAAAATGTAATTATTTTGTTAAAAATCCTGTCTGTTGTTAAAAAATTGTCTTTTGTGGTAGAATATTAATCTTATTGGTGACTAATTTATCTGTTTGGTAGAAAATTTATCTTCTTGGTTGAAAATTAATTTCTTCAGTTAAAATATTGTTTGTTTTCTCAATTAAAAATCTATTTTTTTCAACTGAAAATTAAACTATTACATTTTTTATAAAAATTGAACTATTCTATAGAAATTTAATCTTTAGTTTAAAAGTTCTTCCATTAGGTTAAAAATTCCACTCTTTCGTTGAAAATGTATTATATTTGCTTGAGAATTAACTTATTTCCTAAAAATTTAACTATTCTATTGTTGGTTTAAAATTTATCTTTTTTATTTGAAAATTCATTTCTGTAGTTAAAAAATAGTTTTATTTACATTGAAGATAAGCTTTTTGAACTGAAAATTAAACTATTCCATTTTTTTAAATTTAATCTTTTTCGATCGAAATTTAATCTTTTAGGTTGAAAACTCCTCTGTTTGGTTAAAAATTAAAATCTTCCGTTAAACATTTATTTTATTTGTTCGCAAATTAATTTTTTCCCTGAAAATTCAAATATTTCATTTTTGGTTTGAAATTGATTTTTTTGTTGCTGAAAATTGATGTATTTTATTGAAAATTGTTGTTTTTTTTTGCTGTAAAAAATTCATCCGTCGGGTTCAAAATTTGTTTTTTTTTCCTGAAAATTTATTTTTATAACTCAAAATTTAACTATTCTATTTTTGGTTGAAAGAAATTTTTTTAGTTGA
>CAKNYM010052730.1:142986-181014 GCA_932195095.1 Andricus curvator | reverse complement strand
GAAAATTTAACTCTTTCGTTGAAAATTTATTTTATTTGCTTAAATTTGAGTTTTTCTGAAAATTTAACTATTCCTTTTTTTAATGAGAATTTACCTTTTCTATTTGAAAGTTGATGTATTTTGTTGACAATTGTTTTCTTTTTTTGTAGAAAATTCATATTTTGGGTGGAAACTTTGTTTTCTTCTTTTTTTTCTGTAAATTCGTTTTCCTCACGTACAATAATTTAAATATATTCTATTTTTGGTTTAAAATTTATCCTTTTTAGTTGAATATTCATTTTGGGTTGAAAATTCGACTATTTGGATAAAACATAATTTCTTTCCTTTAAAATGTGATTATTTTGTTAAAAATTCATTTTTTTTTAGTTGAAAATTACCTTTTTCAACTGAAAATGTAACTGTACCATTTTTTTTTTTTTTTTTTGAAAATTTATCCTTTTTAGTTGAAAATTCAATTATTTTGGTATAAAATTAATATTTTTGAGTTGAAAATTCAACATTTTGGATGAACTTTTTGTTTTTGAATTGACCAAAAAATATTTCCTGGTTGAAAATTCAACTCTTGTTGAAAAGTTTTCCTTCCGGTTTGAAAACTTGTCTCTTTCGGTTGAGGATTCAACTAATTTGTCGAAAGATCGTATTGCTTGATTTAATTTAACTCTTTTTGATTGAAATTAAAAATCTTTTTTGATGAAAATATCAATTATTGCAGTTATCGTTGAGCATTCATACACAGAAAAAACAGAAGATAAACTTTACATTGATTTCCGACGAAAGATTCTTTGCAACAAAAATTAACTTCAAAGGATAAGCTTTACACAAATATCGGTTAAACTTTCTTTCGTTTTTCCATGAAAAACACACGTATTTTGAAAGACGCGAAAATGGCTGAACAAAACTTTGTCGCTCTAAAAAATGTCCTGCAACAAATTTTATTCTTATTTTTTTCTGTGTTGTTTTGGTCGTGCATTTGCTTAATGTAGCAAATTTTCCAGATAAAATTCCAGTCTGGCATGCCACATCAACAGGAAAAGTTATACACAAAATTTGTGGGAAAATCGTGGGTTTTATAGAATCAGTTTCCGAAACGTGCCGGCGCATAAACACATCACCGTGGGGATGGAAGCGACTGTTGCACCGGTCGGCAATAATTTTCCAAATTTGAGAACGGGACGATGCAGGATCACGTACTCGTGCCGTCAGTTAGGAGCCGGCACGGCACCCTACCTGGCTAAAATTGATTTCAAAGGCTACTACCCCCCAGAAGTAATGTTACGGTTTCATATGAGCCCCCAGGGGAAAACCACGCCCCAAACCTTTACTGAACTGAACTCGCAAGGTGCTTTCAGTTTAGTGAAAATTTAAAAAACCAACTACCCTCCCGAGAATTGTTAGGCAAATGCAGGCGACCCTCTTCCACATGATAGGCTCTTTGTTTGGCCCGTGGCTCGTGCATAAATTCCTTCCCAAACTAAGATGACGATAATAGGAAGGATCCTTTCAAGGAAATGACTAGACCCTGCATTATTTAACTTTATGGCAGACTTCATCTCAACCTAATACAGAGGAAATATTCTTCTAAAGTCATAGCGCATAATTGACATTTTTTCAATCATATGGATAATAAAATGGTAATTAAATAAAACTTCAGAATCTCTACACTACATTTTCCCTGTCTGGGAATTAAAATTCCATTTCCTGGCGCACGATTTGAATTCTTTTGGAAAATTCAGGGTTTCAAGTCCGAATTATAATTCTTCTAAAAAATTCCATCTTCCCAGGCAGAATAAAAATTCTTTGGGAAAATTACCTGTTCCAACTCAAAATGATCATTTTTCTCGAAAATTCGCTGTTCCAAGTCAGAATTATACTTCATTATATTTCTTTTTAAAATCCAGATATAACTTAAAATTAGCATTCATTTGGAAAATCTCCTGTTCCAAGACAGAAACATAATTTTATTCTTTTGGGAAATGCCTTGTTCCAGATCAGAATTATATATTTTTTTTTAATTCTCTAATCCAATTCAGAAATAAATATAATATTGTTTCCGGAAATTTCCTGTTACAACTCAAAATTATCATTATTCTTGAAAATTCATTTTCAAATCAGAATTATAATGCTTTTGAAACAATTCTTATTTTTCGATATGAATTAGAATTTTTTTCGAAGATTCTCTGACTCAATTCAGAATCACATACATATAATTGCTTCAAAAAATTTTCTTTTCAAACTCAAAATTATAATTTTGATCAAGAATTCACTGTTCCAAGTAAGAATTATTCTTCATAATTTTTCTTTTTTCCATCCAAGTATAATTTGGAATTCTAACTCTTTTGTAAAATCATCATTCGTTTGAAAAATTGCCTGATCCAACTCAAATTCAACAGTCTTTTCGAAGAATTTTTATTTCAAATTAGAATCATAATTATTATTATAATTCTTTTTGGAAAATTCCTTTTTCCAGATTTCCATTATATTTTCTTTGTTCGAAACTTCTCTGCTTCAATTCAGAATGACTTAAATATAACTTTTTCAAAAAATATCTTATTTCAATTCGAAATTATAATTTTTCTTGAAAATTCACTGTTCCAAATCAGAATTATAATAATTCTTAAAATTTTCCTCTTCCAAGTCAGAATAATAATTCTTTGGGAAATTTTTTTTGTCCCAGATTAAAATTATAATACTTTTGGAAAAATCTTTCTTGCGTATCTGAATTATAATTTTTTTTCAAAAATTCTCTGATCCAATTCGGAATTAGAGATAATTGCTATTATTTTCGTCAAAAATTAGTTTCATTTTTGGTTGAAAATTAATTTTTATACCTGAAAAATTAATTATTCCATTTTCAGTTGAAAACGTATTTTTTAGTTTAAAATTCACCTATTTGATTGAAAATTTATCTGTTATATTTAAAAATTCAAGAACTTGGATGAAAATTCATGTATTTTGTTGGTAATCCATTTTTTGTCGAAAATTAATCTTCTTGGTGGGAAAATAAACTTTTTGGTTGAAAATTCAACTCTTTGGTTGGATGTTGAACTACTTCCTTGAAAATGCTTTTTTTTAAATTTATCATTTTAAAATATGAAAAAGGAATGAATATTAATCTCTTTGGTTGAAAATCGAACTATTTTGCCAAGAATTTGTTGTTTTTTTTTTTGTTTTGTTTGAGAATTACTTTTCTTTACTGAAAATGTTATTATTCCATTTTTAGTTGAAAATTGATCTTTTCTGTTTGAAAATGCATTTCACTGTTTTTAATTTAAAAAAAAAATGTTTTTTTGTTGAAATATTAAATATTACGTGTTATGTTGAGAATTAATTTTGTGGTTGGAAAATCAAATGCTTGGTTTGAATACTTTATAAAAAGTAGTTTAGTCATTGTACTCATTATAATGTAGTCATTGTGCAAGTCATTGTAGTCATTGTAGTCAATATCATTGTTTTAGTTGAACTTTAATAATTTTAGTTAAAAATTAAACCCTTTGGTCGTGAATAACCTTTTTTTGTTGAAAAATCATATTATGAGGTGGAAAATTTAGCGGTTTCGTAAAAAATTCTCCTTTTTGGCTTAAAAATTCAAAAATTTAGTGAAAACTTTATATTTTTGGTTGAAAATTAAACTACTTTGCTAGAAAATTTAACTATTTGGTTAAAAATCAAACTATTTATTTAGAACTTTAACTATTCTCTTGAAAATTCGTTTTTTTTTAAGAATTAATTTTTTTATTTGAAAATCTAGCTTGGTTGAAAATCCATGCATTTTGATAATTATTTATCTTTTTTTTTGTAGAAAATTAATGTTCTTACTTAAAAAATAATTTTTTTGTGTGGAAAATTTGGTATTTCTGTAGAAAGTTAATCTTGCTTGTAGAAAATTCATCATTTTGATTCATAAATCAACTATTTTGCGAAAAATTCGTCTTTTTAGTCGAATACCAGTTAAAAATTCTTTTTTTTTTTTTTGCTGAAAATTACTTTTTTAAACAGAAAATGTAACGATTCCATTTTTGGTTCGAAATTTATCTTTTTTTAGTTGAAAATTTAACTATTTGGTTCAAAATTCTTCTTTTATGATTGAAAATTAACTTTCTTGTGGAATATTCTTCTTTTCCCGTTTCAAAGTCAACTGTTTTCTAAAACATTCGACTTTTTAGCTCGAATACTTAACTTTTTTTTAATTTGTCCATTTGGGTAGAAAATTAATCCCGTTTGTTGAAAATGCATCTATTTGGTTGAGGATTCAACTATTTTGTTAAAAATTCGTATTTGGTCGTAGAATTGAACTAGTTGATAATTCGTTGTTTTTTAATTATTTTTTTAACTGCAATAACGGTTCCATTTTTGGTTTAAAACTTATCCTTTTTAGTTCAAAATCAAAATTCAACCATTTGGTTGAAAATTTATTATTTTAATGAAAAGTCATTCGGTAGAAAATTAATATTTTTTGTTGAAAATTCAGCTTTATAGGTTAAAAATTCAGCTACTTGGTAAAAAATTCAACTAGTTTGTTGAAAGTTTAATTAAATTGTTGAAAATTTATCTATTTTGTTAAATTCATCTTTTTTGGTCGAAAATTCAACAGTTTCGTTGAAAATTCGTCCTTTTGTATTAAAAATTCGGGTGCAGTTCCGAATAGGTGAACCCTCCGATTTTGTCGAAACCACGTATACTCATGTTTTTTGATGCGATGATTACGAAAATCATAGTAAAAATTCGCGACAAGGACGTCTTCATGGTAAAAACCATTAAAAAAAACCCATACAAATTATGATTTTTCTCTTTATCTCTGTAAATACGAATAATTTTGAAAAATGTTTTCAACAAAAGTTTTAGTAAGTATTAAAATACATATTTTTTGTATCATACACTTTTTGCCTAAAACCATTATTTTTTGAGAAAAAGAGGATTGAGTTGGAAAAACAATAAAAACAAGAAAACAGTTACAGATATGCGTTCGGCCACGCTTGTCCCCTTCTTCAGGTTTAAGTGGGGGGGGGGGGGGCTACGCATTTACTGACTAGTTACGGAAATGTATTCAGTCACGCTCGTCCCCCTTCCCAAGTTTCAATGGGGAGGGGGCTACGAATTTACTGACTACACTGTTAGAAATTTCTATAGCGATTTTACTATAAATGTAATGGAAGCAATATGCATATACGTGTAGTAAATTTAATATACCATCATCTGGTAAAATTAATATACATGTATAGTAAAACAGAGCGCGTGAAAGTTGAAAGTTCTTTGATGCACACAAATCTTGTCAAATATTAAAAAATAAAGTAATAACCTACAATTCATCGACTAAATTCATATTTATAATCAAAGTGCAACGTATAGGTGGGATTTTCTTCAAAATTCACTGTAAATGTCAGAATTTTAACAAAACAACCGCTGCTTTTAGGTTAGGTGTCTTAATTATTCGCTTAATTGAACTTTTCCACTTAAAACCCAGTATAATTTATGTTTAACTAGAAAAAAATATCATGCTTTATTATTTGGAATTAACGATTACTGCCAACATTAATTTTAATTTGTGTAAAGTGAATTTACCTGACTTTTCTAAGAGTTGACCAATATACATGTATATGAAATTTACTATGCAGCCTCTTAATTACTATTTCCTGGACCGAGTTTTTAGATTGACTATACAAATGTATAGTAAATCTATATTAAATTTACAAACATTTTTAACAGTGTAGTTACGGAAATGTGCTCAGTCACGCTCGTCCCCCTTTCCAGCCTTTTACTGGGGGGGGGGCGGCGCATTTACTGACTGGGTACGGAAATGTGTTCAGTCATGCTCGTCCCCTTTTCCAGGTTTAATTGTCCTCTTTTTGTCAGGAAATAATATTTTTAGGAAAAAAGTGTGTGATACAAAAAAGATGTATTTTTATACTAGCTACAACCTTTGTTTGAAATATTCTTTTAAATTCTTCGTATTTACTGAGATAAAGAAAAAAAATCATAATTTTTATGGGTTTTTTTTATGGTTTTTACCATAAAGACGGCCTTGTCGCCAATTTTCACTATGATTTTCGTAATCAGCGCATCAAAATACGTAAGTATACGTGGTTTCAACCAAATCGGATGGTTCACCTATTCGGAACTTTATCCAAAAATTCATCTTTTATGGTAGAAAAGTCATCCTTCTTGGTTGAAAATTCAGCTCTCTTGACTGAAAATAAACTTTTTTGTCAAAAACTAAACTTTTCATCTAAAAAATCCAACTGTCTTCTAAAAAATTCGTTTTTTTTGCTATTATTTTAAGCACACTGTTCCCCTTAATTTAGCAGTGGCGATAAAAAGGAAGTCGCGAACTAAAAGTAGAACCGGAATTATGAAACAAGGATTGTGGGTGGCTTATCGCACAAAGGATCAATTGTGCGTGTTCACAGTTCGTCAAAACAAGCATCACGTGCGTAATTCGTTAAAAATTTGTGTGTCGCCGCACGGAGCGGTGGGACAGAGTCACGCATAGCATCTTGGAACCGAAAAGCGGTGCGGTCGATCCGAACGTATTCGTGTCCGACGCGACGTGACGACTCCTCACATGTAAATGTGAACATACACACATTTGTCTGGTTGTTCTAAGATTCAGATTAGATGGACCAGATAGAACGGGGAAGTTGGGCCCCTGCCCATCTGGTCGCTCGTTATCTCTGCATCAGGTACACTATAAACGTCGAGGCAAACAGGTACACACAGTGACTCTCATTCTGCATCTGTCATCGATCGTCACGAACCAGATTTATCAGTCAGGCCTCGTGAGAAAAATTTTTCATCTTCAAACTCTAGACTTTAGCCGAGTCACTAAACGAGTTTAAAGAAAGTTTTATTTAGAATTGAGAAATATAGGGTAATCGGCAAAATGGTTGGCCACTCCCCTTTCTGATTTTTTGTTGTTGTTCTTGACTAATTTGCATACTATCTTTTCATTTTTGCAAGAAAAATGGTTAAAAAATGTTGATTAATTATCTAAAATGCAGTAAACGGTGTTGATTGGGATGCTGAAATTCGAGAAAACGCCGTAACATGCAGTTACGGCTCTCTTCGAATTACGGACCTCAGAAATAGACGTGCCGTGATTTGAGAGAACGCCGTTCACGGCAAAAGAATATAATAACTAATAATAAGTGCAGTTACGGCGTTTCTCGAATCACAAACCTTTTTTCTTGGGGTTCGATGATTCCGGAGAACGCCGTGAGCACTTACGGACCTCTCCGAAATCACGAAGGCTCGAAATCGCCGTCCAATAATTTTGTTAAAGAACGTAACTGTCCGTTACGGCGTTTTCTCGAATTTTGACGTCACGTATTTAGTCGTCCCTGATTTACGCCTGCAGTTAACGGTCAGTTACGGCTCTCTCTAATATCACAACTCGCCAATCTTTGCAGTTAACGGTGTTTTCCAAAAATTATGCAATAATTATTTTTAAAGTTATTAACAATTTAAAAAAATTATTTTAATAATCAGGTGTATCTTTTTTCCACGATTCCAACGATATAAAAAACTCATTTTTTTAACAGAATGAAACGCAAAAATTGGCAAGAGATTTTGTTACGATGTGTTACGGTAGGCAATTTTTGAAATTTGGCAAATGAAACAAATAACTCGCATTAATTGTGCCGAAATTTAATGCATAGAATTCCTTAAAATAAAACAAGAATCTAACGATCAAATTTGGACAAGCACCAAAAAATGCTCCTATTGCAATTCCTAAAAACAAAACATAAATTTGTTTCTTTGGACAAAAATAAAAAAGAGGATAGAAAAATGAGATTTTTGAGTACCGAAATGTTGGTAAATATTGTGCATGCTTTCATATTGTGATTTGATAATAATAAAAATAAAAAAGACGAAAGAAAGAAAAAAAGAAGGAAGGGGATGTGGTTGGTTGCATTCTCATTTTTCTATCCACTTTTTTTATTTTTGTCCAAAGAAACAATTTTTTTTTTGTTCTTAGGAATTGCAGTAGGAGCATTTTGTGGTGGTTGTCCAAATTTGATCGTTAGATTCTTGTTTTATTTTCAGGAATTCTATACATTAACTTGATTATTGGACGTTAAATGGGATTTTGAATTTGATTTTAATATAATTTAAAATTCTTAAATTTTAAATTTAAGGTTAAAAATGTTACAAGTTTAAGATTCTCGTCTTGGAATGTTAATGGGCAGGGAAAATGAAAAATTGGTCAGGGAAAATTTAGGAAATTTTAAAAATAAAATTTAGCGGTAACCCTGATATAATATTCTTGTTAGTAATTTATTTGCCTTGTATTTATATATTTTTTGCAGTTGCTTCCTCCAAAAGATTATCTTTTTAGTTACACATTTTATTATTTGTTTAAAAATTCAACAATTTGGTAAAAAATTCATTTTTTATTGTTGAAAGTTCAACTGTTTTTTCGATAAATCGTCTTTCTGGTTGAAAATTCCACTATTTTAGTAGCAAATCTACTTTTTGATTAGATTTCTCTTTTTAATTTAAAAATTCATCTATTTCAGTAGAAATTTCATTTTTCTTGGATAAAACTGCATCTGTTTGGTTGTAAATTCAACTATTTCGTAGAAAATTTACTTCTTGCTCAAAATTCATATTTTTGTGTTAAAACGCCAACTGAAATCTTTTTTGGATGAAAATTCAACTATTTTTTTGAAAATTTGTGTTTTTGATTAAAAAATTCATCGGTTTTAGTAGAAATTTCATCTTCCTTGAATGAAAATGCAACTATTTGGTTGAAAGTTAAATGTTCTATGCTTGAGGATTCAACTATTTTGTTTGAGAATTTTTTTTGTTAAGAAATTTTTTTCTTTCTTGAGAAATTTTCTTTGTTATGAAATTTTTTTCTGTTGGTGATTTATATTTTTAGTTGAAAATTCATCTCTTTGGTTGAAATTTTAACTATTTCGTTGAAAATTGATCTTTTTTAATTGAAAATTCAACTATATAGGTAAAAGTTGAACTACTTTGTTGACTTTTTTTTTTTTTTTTTTTTTTTTTTTTGAATGAAGGTCTTTGGTTGAAAGTGTAAATATTTTTCTGGAAATTAACTTTTTGCTGAAAAATCTTATTTTCTGGTTGAAAATTCCATTTTTGTACGGAAAATTCGTCTTCTGGCTTAAAGGTTCAACAATTTGGGTGAATTTTTTTTCTTTCGTGACTGAAAAATCTTTATTTGTTTAAAATTCATCCCTGGATTTTTATTTTCTGATATTAAAAACATAATGTATTATTTAAAATCTTTTGAAATAACTTAGTTCTCTAGAAATTCACTAAAATTCCTGGAAATCGTAGAGAGCCATTAAAATATAAAATTATTTAAAATTATATTTTAAAGAGTTCAAAATATTTGTTTGATTTCAAACGACTTTTAAAGATTCCAAGAGATTTCTAAATATTTGAAAAGAGTTCACAGATTTCTGATTTGTAACAGGGAATTTTTGTAACTAATTAAAATTCTAAATTTGAACAGGGTGTTTTTTTTTAATTTCTATCTTCTGATTTAGAATTAAAATTATTTCCCCAAATGTCCGTTCAATGTCAAAAATCCTCTGCTTCAAGTCAAATAATAATTCTTTATGAAAATTCTGTGTTTCAAGCCACAATTACATATTACATTTTTTCCAAAAATTCCCTGTTTCAAGTCGAAATTAAATTTATTTACAACATTTTCTATATATAATTCAGGAATATAGTAATTATATTTTTCTATAACTTGGAGGACAAAATTTTGAAATTCCAAAAAATTTATATTTGCAAAAAAAAAGAATTTTCAAATCAAACAAATTCTGATAATTTCCCTTTTTTATGAATAAAAACAAAATATTATTTTCCTAAATTTCCGATTCCATCTCAAAAATTACCTGTTCCAAGACAAAATTAGAATGATTACGTGATTTTTTTTCATTTTGTATTTATTTATGGCCCGTCCAAACTCAAAATTATAATTTAGTTTGAAAATTCCCTAAATCTCTATGCCAAGTCACAATTGAATTACCTTTTTTCAAAAGTTGGAAGAGGGAAGATACTGCCAAAACAGAATTAAAATTCTTTTCGGAAATTTTCGTGCTACGTCAAAATGAAAAATTCCTGAAATAAAAATCATAATTCTTAACGAAATTTCCTGTTCTAAAGAGAACCTAAAATAAAAATTATATTATTGCACGGAAATTCCAAATTCTATCTCAAAATTATAATTTTTTTAGAAAATGTCACGCCTCAAATTCAAAACTCTAATTGTTTGCAGAAATCGCCTGTCCCAAAGCCAAAATTATAATTCTTCACGAAATTCCCTGTTCTAAAGTCAAAATTGAAATTCTTTACGAAAATTTCGTGTTTCAATTGTTCAAATTATAATTTTTTACTGAAATTCCCCATCTCAAACTCAAAATTATAATTAAAATATATGAACCCATTTTTAATTTGCGTATTAACACATTCGAGCGAAAAATCCCGGTCTCTGAGTCAAATTTCCGGTCATTTTCTAGTGTTTCCCGGCGAACAAAATTCCCTGTATAAATTATTTTGATTTTCTATTGAATAGGGCCTTAATAAAGAATCTACGAGAGAATCTTCTAGAGTCAGAAAATGTGACACCTCCACGCTTAGTTTTAACTTATGGCTATGAATCGTTCGACAAAAATTCAAAAAAAATTATAAATATTTATCAAATTTGATTCAATAACATATTTGTATATGATTTTGTAATCGAAACCAATACGTAATAACTTGAATATTAAATAATTTAAAAGTCGGTTGTCACTTGAATTTTGTAATATCGTAAACATAAAAGGTTGACCTATCTATGAATATTTATTGCGCTAAGTTCTGATGAGACAGGTATGTAAGAAACTGTTAATCTGAAAGCATTTTAAATTATTCGATTCTTCAGCATCAATAGTTGCAGCATTTATTTTTTAAGGATGTTCACTGGTTCACCTCAAACTTTTTAAATAGTTGATGTCCTGGAGGAAAATAGAGAGTGTTAAATGTAACAAATTTTGAAAAAGGAATGTAATTTAAAGAATTTTATTCAAAGTGAGCTAGAAATAAGCTAGCTACTGTCCGTCCAAAAAGTTTAGACACCGCGATTTTTGTACAGATTTTCGTGAAAATCTCAGCAGAAAAAAATTCTAAAAATATGAGACAACATGCATGTTGCAGGTGAAGGTTTTGCCAATACTGATACAGAGTTTCGAAATTTTCAGATGATTAGCGATTATTTCTGGCCGAGTGAAAGGTGAAATAGCATAATAATCATATGATCATATCAGAATACTCAAATTTGAATGGCTGTAAGTCACTGAAAAAAATTATGAAAAAGCTGCAAAAAATATATGGGTTTCGTTAGTCCTTTCTATGCCCAATGGTGATATTTAGAGTCAGAAATAATTATTTGCTAATAAGTTATTGAAAAAAGAGTGGGGAGGTGTCATCTCCGGAACTAAGGAACGTACAGAGATGATTCTTGAAGCAAATTACACATTTTTGGCTTCTGAGAATGTTGTGCGTATTACCAATGAGCAAAAAGTTGCACTTGAATGTTTAAAAAATTATTTTCTTTCGGGAAAAATACAAAAGGCTTAAGGATAATCGAGGCTACCGCACTCTCAGCACAAGACCTTGCACACAGTTACACAGTCCAGAGATGACACCTCCCCACTCTTTTGTCAATAACTTATTAACAAATAATTCTTTCTGACTCTAAATATCACCACTGGGCAGAGAAAGGATCAGCGAATTCCATATATTTTTTGAAGATTTTTCATAATTTTTCTCAGTGACTTACAGCCATTCAAAGTTGAGTATTCTCTAATGATCATATGATTATTATGCTTTTTCAAATTTCACTCGCCCGGAAATAATCGTTAATCATCTGAAAGTTTTGAAACTCTGTTTCAGTATTGGCAAAACCTTCACCTGCAACATGCATGTTGTCCCATATTTTTAGATTTTTTTTTTTGCTGCGAGTTTCACGAAAATCTGTACAAAAATCGCGGTGCCTAAACTTTTTGGACGGACAGTAGGTAGATACCTACATTTTTACAAACTCTGATTCAATCTTTTTTATATGGCTTCCAAGAACTAAAAACTAGACTTTTTACAATGGATATCGTGAAACCTGATTCGGGAAGATGAGTGAAGTGTCGAATGTCGGAGAGGATCATTTTGAAATTGGAAGAGTCTATTGAGTGATGGTTATTGCTTGTTTGTTTGGGAATCTCAAGTCGGTAGCAGGAGTACCACAAATTTTTAAAACATGTCAGACAACATGTTTCTCTGGCCGAGCTACAACGCTAATGGAACCACTAGATTTACGACCGTTAACTTTGGTGGTCGAAAGCGATAACCATTTTTAAGTTCCACGTAGACTTCTTACTTAGGGTGGCGCCCGGGCTTAAATTAGCTACTTTTCAATACCCAGACGAAATTCAAATTACAATTTTACTTATCTCGAGCAAATGATCCATTTGAGTGATCGGATCCTGAGCTTTTATTGCTACACTTTTATTGCTACAATTTTATTTTAAAAACCCGCCACTTGATCCGCAAATTCTCTGACATGAGATAAATTTAATATTTTGCACTTGCGACTCTGGTATTTGCTTTGTTACGCAATTAGCTGAGAGGTAGTGTGCTAGAGTTAGTCTCGACTTCCGTTTCCGTTTAGGAGTCGCTCGAGTCTCACCCCGTTTCTCTGGGGTGTATTGTCTAGCTTAACTCTTGAGGAAGGGCACTTATGATTTTTCGATTAAGCTACGTAAACAGTACTCGGAAAACTAAACAGCCAACGAAGACCGAGTGTTTGACTAGCGCCCGATACGATGTTTTCCCAAGTAGCATTCCTTGGCTGTAACGTTTCAAGCTGCAGTGTAACATTGTTATATCCTGTATGTTAGACTGTTTACGAATGTTAAAGATTTGTAGCAGATAAGGCAACTCTCTAAATTCGAATTAGTAGAAATTTACTAATGCATTCAGTACACTTAATTTTAATTTATAAATCAGTTATTTTCAGAAGTTTACTAATTTTAACCGTAAAAATGCCGTAACTGAAGTTAATCAGTTATACCGTAACATTTAAAAATGGTGCGCAAATATATTTGGAACATAACCTCTTCAAATTTACTTATATCTTCAATACAACTATAACTGATCAATCAGTTATATTACTGCAGGTATATAGATATAACTGATTCAATTAGTAATTTTCGTTTTTCCTTTCCAATCAATACAATTCCACTAATTGCCAGTGACTCAATTCTAGCCACAGCAATTAGTAGAATTTAACTGACCTACAGTTATATTTCTCTAATTCAAATTTGGAGAGAAGACCTCTAAAAACCATAAAAATATCTCTATCCAAAGTCGAATTTATATTATTTTTTATTTATTCTCTCCATGTATTTGTATACCTTTCTAGGTACCAACATATCGACAGACATTAGCTCTTCGTCTGAACCCTACTTTACTAAATTGCCCCGGATACCCTGAACATTTGGTCAGGGGAGTCGGAAACTGCAGAAAACCACTACTCCCGAGCGCAGCCGGTTTCATACAGACGAATTTGAATGTTAAATACTGGATAGCTTCAATCTAAAGTAAATCCATTTTTTTTAAATTATATTTAGAGGTGGGGCAAGCCCCATGAAGACACGTATTTCCCATAAGAAAAGAAGAGTTTTCGTAAATTTTATTCAGAATCCTCAATATTAGCTGAATCGAGTTGAAATTCAGCATTTTTTTCACAATTAGTCATAGAAGGCGAATAAAATATTACTTTTCAAATATCAGCCCCAAAGTTCTATTTTATAGGGTCCCAAAAAAACCCCATAAGTGAAAAATGGGTTTTGCGAGTTTTTGGCGCTAATTATGATTTATTTGCGTTTGTTCAAATGCGAATTGTTTCCATTACATGAAATACTGCTTCATACTGATAATTAGATGTTTAAATAAATTGTTTAAACAATTTATTATAGTTTTTAGCAATTTTCTCTTAGAATGGAGATAGAAAGTCGCGGTTTTAAAAAAAATTTCCACTTTTTGTACAATTGTTAATTAGAGAGAGGCAATAGTTTATTAATGTTAAGAAACATAATTTCTTCAAATAATTTATTATTATTATTATTAATAGTGTTTTAGAATAATGCTAGAAAATTGCAGTTTTTTCTGAAATTTTCAACTTTTTTTTCATTTTTCACTTGGAGTGAGTTAAATAATTCATTAAAGTTTAGAAAGTTGTTTGTTTGAACAATTTATTATTATAAATAATAATATTCAACTTGAATAATGCTAGAAAATTGCGGTTTTTTCTAAAATTTACAACTATTTGTTTACTTTTAACATAGAGTGAGTTAATAATTAATTCAATTTAGCAAAAATATGTAATTATTTGAACAAAATATTATTGTTTATAACTATCTTCTTCATGAATGCAATATCGTTGCGGTTTCTTCTGAAATGTTCAACTTTTTACCCACTTTTTGCTTAGTAAAGTAATAAATAAGGCAAGTTAACGAACATGGTTGTTTAAACAATTTATAATTGTTTATTACTATCTTCTCTTAGATAAGTGCTTATTTAAACAATTTATTATTGTTTATAACTCTATTCTCTTAGAGTATTGCTAGAAAATTGCTTTTTTTCTGAAATCTTTAGTTTTGCGTTGACTTTTTAGTTGTGAACAAATAATAATAAATGAACTTCAACAAGAATAATTTTTTAAATAGTATTTTATTTCTTTAAGTGAATTATTTTTGCTCTTTTCCCAAAGAATGGAATAATTAGGAAAAGGTGGCAGAACTAGGTGTGTAAATGACTTTTAAAAGTTTTATTTTTAAATTACAACAAAAAGTTTATTGCAAGGCGTAAAAAAAAGAGATTGTTTAAAGTATGTTTCTCTCTAATTTGTATTTATCATTTG
Source organism: Andricus curvator (assembly GCA_932195095.1). Lineage (NCBI taxonomy): Eukaryota > Metazoa > Arthropoda > Insecta > Hymenoptera > Cynipidae > Andricus > Andricus curvator. The sequence continues at coordinate 166,082 of CAKNYM010052730.1, read as the reverse complement.
TTAATAACTAAAAAGGCAAAGCAAAGTTAAACATTGCAGAAAGAACCGCAACTTTCTAGCACTTATCTAAGAGAAAATAGTTATAAGCAATTATAAATTGTTTAAACAACGATTATTATTACATTGCATTAATTATTACCTCACTAAATGAAAAGTGGGCGAAAGGTTAGAAATTTCGGAAAAAAACCGCAACTATCTGGCATTAATATAGATGAAGATAGTAATTATTATTATTATTATTATTATACCATTAAGCCATTTCCCTTTCAGGGTAGACGTGACTTGCTCGGTTGGGGAATAGTATTGTATAGGTTGAATAGGTATATAGGTGTAAGGTTGTAAGGTATGTAGACATGTAGGTATATAGGTATAAGGTAGATAGGTATATGAATGTTAGGTATAAATATTTCAGATTGATCTGGAATTCTCGTGTTATTTATTTAAATGACACGTTTATTCCGCAACACTGCTCCGACCCAGGTTGCTGATCAATCTCTCTAGCGATCACCCCAAGTGAAGAGCCTCACAAAATTGTTATGTATGGTTCTCCACTTGGGCCCATTAGTATCCAAGGTCTTTGTTTCAGGCGCCATTCATTCTACTGTCACTCTGTTTACAAACTATTTGTCGCCACACTTTTCTGTCCTGGCATACTACTCTAGCTTCCTTCACGTCCATGCATTTTTTCATGCAAGCTCTTGTGTTTCTATGGCTTCTTATGTCTCTACGGATCAATGTCTCATTTACAGATTCTAACCATTCTTTCGGCGGTCTACCTCTGGGCATTCTACCATTTACTTTACCTTTATACACTTGTTTGGTCAGTCGTTCACCTTTCATTCTTTCAAGATGTCCGAACCATCTTAATAATAATAATTTCCTTAAAAGATTATTTTTGCTCAACTTAAATAATTATTAAGTCACTACAAGTGAAAAATAGACAAATAGTTAAAAATTTCTGAAAAAACCGCAACTTTCTACCATTAAGCAAAGAGAATATTACTAACAATAATAATAAATTGTTCAAACAATTATTGTTATTGACTTGAAATAATTATTACTTCACTCTTATTGAAAAATGGATGAAAGTTAAAAAATTCCGAAAAAAACCTCAACTATCTAGAATTAATATAGAAGATAACTATAGACAATAATAATTTGTTTAAACAATTATTTTTGCCATATTAAATCAAATATTAACTCATTCCAAGCGAAAAGTGAACAAAAAGTTGAAAATGTCAGAAAAAAACGCAATTTCTAGCATTATGCAAAGATAATATTATTGCCAATAATAATAAATTGCTTGAACAATTTATTTGAACATCTAATTATCAGTATAAAGTAGTATTTTATGTATTAGAAACAATTTGCATGAAAAAAACGCAAAAAAATCATAATGAGCGCCAAAAACTCGCAAAACCCATTTTTTCACTTTATGGGGTTTTTTTGGGACCCTATAAAACAGACCTTTGGGGGTGATATTTGAAAAGCAATATTTTATTCGCCTTCTATGACTAATTGTGAAGAAAAATTTTGAGTTTCAACTCGATTCGACTAATATTGAGGATTCTGAATAAAATTTACAAAAACGATTTTTTTTCTTATGGGAAATACGTGTTAAACTTCATGGGGCTTGCGCCACCTCTGAATATAATTTTTTTTTTTAATGGATTTATTTTGTGTGGATTCAAACAAATTTCCTGTCATTATTCATAATAATTCAAGAAAAAAAAATTTTCAATGCATTTTTGGACCACCTCGGCGTCAGACGTCAGTGGCAATGGTAGCATGAATTTTGAAAAATAGTCCGTTAAAATCCTTTAAGAACCCCTAAAATCTGATGAAATTCCTGAAATTCTTAGAAATGCCTAGAATTCCTTAGAAATTTCATTTCATTTATTGCCTAAAGTTGTCCATAAATTCATTGGAAATACCATGAAATCTTTTTAAATACCATTAATATCCTGGATAACTTTTTCGTATTCTTCACTCAGAAAAATATTTGTCTTCAATTAAAGAAACCCTTTCTTTGATATAGTTTTTCCATTTCTCAAAAAAAATTTGAAATAAAGAAAATTATTTCAAGGTAAAGAAAATTGGTTGAAATCGGTAATATCTTTCAAAATTCCTTCAAAAATGACTAAGTCTTTCAAATCCTCTGAAATCTTACGAAATCATTTGAAATTCCTTACAAATTTCTAAATCTCTTAAAAATCCTCAACAAATATGATAAATAAACGACTGCACTCCTCTATACCTTCAATATTCCTCAAATTATCAGGTTTGAAGAGCTTTGAATTTGGAAGGCAAGCTGTGTCATTAAAATGAGATTACCTTGTTCCAAAGTAAACTAATCTAAGGACCGTAGATTCCAATCAGTCAGATGACTTAATTACTGGTTGCTCTAAGAGTCTAGACTTTTCTTCTGGAAAGCGTTGAAAAGAACGACCAGACTTGCTTCGTCGAATGTGGCATCAATATTAAATGCGATTCGACGCGTCTGCCCTTTTCAACCCTTTCTACTGAGGCGATGAAACTGTATCAAAAATGGAATTGAAGAGTTCCTCAACATCAGCCCTCACATGCAATGTATATCGCAGTTGCATTTGACTGCAGTTTCATGGAACAAGGGAAAAATGGTATGAATGAGATGGGGATCGCTAATAAGTGCTTTAGGCTTGACTAACAAATGCTTAGGGGTGGCTAATAACTGCCTTAAGCTTGGCCATTAGAACTTTTCTAATAAAGTTCTTTCTCAAGAAGGAACTTTCTAGGAAACTGAGAACAATATTTTTCTTCACTTCAGTAATAATGATCCAACAAATCTAATAAAATCGAGCATACTAATATAAATTGGATATGAACAGACGGTAGTAGTTGGATGGTGATTCTCGACGAGATGGAGATTTTTGCCACTATTTTTTAACGATGCAACCATTTTTCGACTATTTTGAAAAAAATAAGAGTAATGCTACTATTTGAGTTTCTTATATTGAACATTTAACAATTCCATTTTTATTCATAAATTCATCTTTTTTAGTTGAAAATTCAATTCATCTTTCTTGACTGAAAATTCTATCTTCTGGTTTAAAAGTGAACTGTTTTCTAACGCACTTGACTTTTCATATTGAAAACTTAACTATTCTGTTAAAAATTTGTTTATTTGGATAGAACATTAATCTTTTTTACTGAAAATTCATCTATTTGGTTGAAAATTCATCTATTTGGTTGAGGATTCAACTATTTTGTCAAAAATTAGTCTTTTTTCGTTGAATACAAGTGGTTCATAGTTCATTTTCTTTGTTGAAAATTACTTTTCAACTTCAAATTGATACTGTTAATTATCTATTATTATAATATTATTTATTATTATTAATAGTCCATTATTTTGTCTAGTTAGAAATTCGTCCTTTTGGATGAGAAATTTATTTTAAAATCAGAATCGTGATTCTTTTAAAAAATTCCCCGCCCCTAGTAAAATTTATAATTCTGTAGGAGATTTTATTTTCCAGATCTCAATAATATTTCTTTCGATAATTTTCTGCTTCAATTGAGAATTACATATAACTAAATAAAAATAGCTTGTTTTAATTCAAAATCATAATTTTTCTTTAAAATTCTCTGTTCCAAATCAGAATTATAATAGCTTTCGAAAATTTTCTCGTCTAAGTCAGAATCATAATTCGTTTAGAAAAGTTTTTGTTCCAGATCTAAATTATAATTCTTTTGGAAAATTCCTTGTTTCAGATCTCAATTATAATTTTTTTGTTTCGAAAATTCTCTTATTCATATTTGAAAATTTCCTGTTCCAACTAAAAATGATCTAATTTCTAACTACTTTGTACAAAATCCGTTACATTTTTGGTTGAAAATTAATTTTTTTTAAACTGAAAATTAAATTATTCCATTTTTGATTGAAAATGTTTAATTTTTTTTATTTTTAAATTCAACTATGTCATTGAAAATTTATCTTTTATAGACGAAAATTCAAGCACTTGGTTAAAAATTAAAGTAATTTGTTGATAATTCATATTTTTTTGTGAAAAATTAATCTTCTTGGTTAAAAAGAAACTTTTTGGTTGAAAATTCAACTCTGGTTGAATGTTAAACTCTTTTTTTGAAAATTCATTTTTTTTCAAGTTTTATCATTTTAGTTGAATTATCATCTTTTTGGTTGAAAATTCAACTATTTTGCCAACAAATTTTTTTTTCTTGAGAGCTAAATTTCTTAACTGAAAATATTACTATTCAATTTTTAGTTGAAAATTGACATTTTGTGGTTGAAAATTCACGTATATTGATGAAAATTCGTCTTTTTGATAGAAAATTACTTCTTGGTTGAAAACTAATCGGTTTTGGTTGAAGATTCAACTATTTTGTTGAAAAATCATGTTTTTTGATAGAAAATTATTCTTCTTGGTTGAAAATTTAACTGCTTGGTTGATAATTTAGGTATTTTGTTTAAAATTCTTTTTTTTTTATAAAATTAATTTTTTGGTTAAAAATACAACTGTTTGGTTGAAAATTAATCTGTTTAAGTTGAGGATTCAAATTTTTATGTTACAAATTTGTCTTTTTTGGTTAAATTCAACTGTTTCTCATTTAATATAAAAATATTTTCTAGCTGAAAACTCGTCTTGTTAGCTGGGAAATTCAACAATTTAGTAGAAAATTAAACTGATTTGTAGAAAATACGTTTTTTTTTTGTTGAAAATTAATTTTTCCTTAAAAAATTATAACTATTACATTTTTGGTTAAAAACTGAATTTTGCTAGTTCAAAAATTCAACTATTTAATTGAAAATTTATTTAATTGATTGGAAAATTGTCTTTTTTAGTAGAAAGTGAATCTTCTTGGTTAAAATTCCAACTAATCGGTTAAAAATGTATCAATCTTTTTGAAAATTCATATTTTTTAGTAGAAAATTAATCTTCTTGATTGAAAATTGAACTATTTGGTTCAAATTTGAATTATTTTGTTGAGAATTGGTATTTTTGGTAGAAAAATAATCTTCTTCGTTGAAAATCTCTTTTTTTTTTGTTGTTGAAAATTCTACTATTTAGAATTTCGAACTATAGAAAGCTTGTCTTTTTGTCGTGATAAATCAACATTTTGGATGAAATTTTTTTCTGTATTGACTGTTTAGTTGATAATAATGAATCTGTTTTGGTTAAGGATTCGACTATTTTCTTGAAAAATCGTCTTTTTTTGGTTAAATTGATTTGTTTTTTTTTTAATCAAAAATTAAAATCTTTCCTTAGTTAAAATATCAACTATTACACTGTTTGCTGAGAATTTATCTTACTTGGTTAAAAGTTGAACTACTTGCGTAACTAATTGCGTAAGATGCACTGTACAAAATTTCGGGAATTTTTCCCCATTTTTAGGGGGAAAAAATCCACATTTTCGTTGGGGAAAATCATTTTCTCCAAGATTTGGGGAAATTTTCCTATAAGTTCTTATAACTCACTAAAAAATTGGAAAAAATTCCCTAAAATGTAGGAAATTAGATGATACCTACAATTTTTGGGAAATAGGTAAATTTTCTCAAAAATTTTGAAGTATAACCGTATATGCAGGAAGATATTTTGCCCTAAAATATTTGATAAACTAGCACAATATTTTGAATCATTTTATACACTTTTTTTGGCGAAAAGATCTATTAATGTTATAGTCATCTCAAAGATTTCTCTTCATAAATTTTTGTTGTTCACATCAGAATGCAATAAATAATTTGCATGCTACATGCAGAAAAATGTATTTATCGTTTTTGATAAAAAAAATTTTTTGCAGTGCTTTGCTTCTAATAAGTGTTCCACAAAATTCCCAAAATTGTAGGTATTATTTCACAACAGCACAGGGAATTTTCTCCATCGAATCTTAGGGAAAATTCACCAATTTTTGGTTATAATTCCACACGAATATTTGGGGAATTTTCCCTACTAAAGTTTGGGGGAAATCCCCCAAAATGTGTGGAAATAAGTGTCAACACAATTTTGGGGAAAATTCCCCAAGGAAATGTTTACAGTGTAGACTGTAGATTGTAGAAGGAAGTAGGTGTTCAAAACTTACGGACCCTAACAAAGGCAGGTACATGGTTCAAAAATTCACCATAAAAAATGGTACCTTATTTAGGCATGACCCCTTTGTTACTATTGACATTATTTTGTTTTAATTATTAACTCAAATCAGTCCTAAGCCTGGAATTCGATAAACAATGCGGATTAACCACTTTGTCTGAAAGGAGTTGAATTAATTCGAGCTCACCAAGGCGAGTAGGTTTGAACAGCATGGTGTATTATTTGTCTTCGTTATACGCTTCATTTCCTGTAAAAACAACTTGTCGACAGCCCGCAGTGAAGGGTCGACGAAACGCATGTTGTTTTCACGTGAAACGAACTGCATAATAAGGCGGTGCCCGGTGGCACTGAGCCGGCCCGTTTCTTTTCACAGTCTTTTCCTTTCTCGATGATACGTGAAAAACGTGCGTCGAGAGTCAAAAGTATACACCCCTTTCATTACCTTTTTTTACCTTTTCAAAAAATTGCGCTACCGCCCGCGCTTTCTTCTCCACTGATGCACAAACGTGCACTTTCCAGTCCTACCGGAAGACCATATATCTTTTTATCATCCGAGGAAATTCAGGTCCAATTTTCTCCAAGTGCTCTACTCGACTTGCATAATGCAGATCCGGGCCTCGGACTCATTTGAGGATTTCAAAATAGTCTCAATAGATGCATGCATTGTGAAAAATAGTAGCAAAATAGCGTCAGACAATTTAAATTTTCAATCATAAAAGATGAATTCTCAACACAAATTAAGCTCTTCGCCTGGGGTGATTGCTAGAGAGATTGATCAGCGAAATGGGTCGGAGCAGTGTTGCGGAACGAACGTGTTATTTAAACAAACAACATGGGAATTCTAGATTAATCTAAACATCCAACCCCCCCCCCCCTTATACGGCCTCGCACCCGTCCTCAACAAGTGATAATAATAATAACAAAATAATAAATATAATAGCTGATATTTTGACCAAAATAGATTTTTATTTTAAATCAAAAACAGTTGAACTGAACCAAAAAGGGCCGAATTTCCAACAAAATAGTTCAATCCTCAAACCCTACAGATTATTTTTCAACGAAACAGATGCATTTTTAACCAAAAATATAAACTTTCTACAAAACTGTTAAATATTGAACCAAATAGGTAAATTTTCAACCCAAAAGGTGAATTTTCAACACGAAAGATTAATTTTCTACCCCAAAGAAAAGTTCTCAACAAAATTCATCATAATTTTTAACCAAGTAGTTAAATTTTCAACCAAGATCATTTATTTTCTACAAAAAAAAATTAAGTTTCAACAAATCACATAAATTTGTAACTAAATAATTTGAATAATGGATGTGATGTTTATCCGAATTTTATTTGAATAATACTCAGTGGGGGGATATTATATTGAACCAAATAATTGAATTTTCCATCAAATTGTTGAATGTTCTACAAAAAAATTGAATTTTCAACCCGATTCTATCAATTTTTAAGGAAAAAATTAATTTTCAAACAATCAGCTGAATTTTTAACAAAATAGTTCAATTTTCAGGTAAAAACAATCATTTTTATTTAAAAAAAGATTTTTCAATTAAGCATATATGAATCTTCAACAAAAAAAAATGAAACTGTAACAAAATATTTCAAGTTTCAACCAAAGAGTTTAATTTTCAAACTAAAAAGATAAATTTTCAACCAAAAATATTCTAATCTAAAAGAAAAAAAAAATTTATTTAACACAAAAAACAAACTTTTAAGAAAATACTTAAATACTTAACCAAAACTGATTAATTTTCCACCAAACCGTTGCACTTGAAAAAAAAAAATTTCTACCGAAACAGACAAATTTTCAACAAAAGACGAATTTTTAACAAAATAGTTAAATTTTTAGGTTGAAAAATTAATTTTCATTAACAAATTTTTTTTTAAACTAAAATTATAAATCTTCAAGGAAAAAATTAATTTGTTCAAAATACATGAATCCTTAACTAAAACAGATTAATTTTTCACCAATCATTGAATAAAAAAATGATTTTCTACCAAAACAGACAAATTTCCAAGAAAAGACGAATTTTTAACAAAATTCATAAAAATTTTCATCCAAATAGTTAAATTTTCTACTAAACTGTTGAATTTGCGAGCCGAAAATAAAAATTTTCTACAAAACAGTTGAATTTTCAACAAAAAAGGTCATTTTCAACCAAATCAGATTAATTTTCAAACAGGAATTTTTAACGAAAAAGGCAACATTTCTACAGAAAATGATGAATTTTCAAACCAAAAAGATGAATTTTTAACAAAATAGTTCAATTTTGAGTTTGAAAAAATTAATTATTATTAACAAATTTTTTTTAAACTAAAATTATAAATCTTCAACCAAAAAACGAATTTTTAACAAAATACTTGAATCCTCAACTAAAACAATTAATTTTCTACCAATTGTTGCATAAAAAAATTATTTTCGACCAAAACAGAGAAATTTCCAAGAAAAGACGAATTTTTAACAAAACACATGAAACTTTTCATCCAAATAGTTAAATTTTCTACTAAACTGTTTAAGTTTCGAGCCAAAAATAAAAATTTTCCACAAAATAGTTGAATTTTCAACAAAAAAGGTCATTTTCAACCGAATCAGATTAATTTTCAAACAGGAATTTTTAACGAAGAAAGGCAACATTTCTACAGAAAAAGATGAATTTTCAAACCAAAAAGATGAATTTTCAACAAAATAGTTGAATCTTGTAAGATATCCGACAATCCTTAAAATCCTTGAAATTTGCAATATCTCTTGACATTTCTTAAAAAAAAAGTTTAACTTAGGAATCCTTTGAAATCAGATGAAACTTCTTGAAATCTCTTTTAATCCCTTGAAATCTTTAATTATACCATTAAGCCATTTCCCTTTCGGGGTAGGCGTGACTTGCTCGGTTGGAGAATAGTAGTGTGTATATGGGTATATAGGTATAAGGTAGGGAGGAATATAGGTATGAGGTGGATAGGTATATAAGTGTTAGGTATATATATTTTAGATTGATCTGGAATTCTCGTGTTATTTGTTTAAATGACACGTTTACTCCGCAACACTGCTCCGACCCAGGTTGCTGATCAATCTCTCTAGCGATCACCCCAAGTGAAGAGCCTCACAAAATTGTTATGTATGGTTCTCCACTTGGGCCCATTAGTATCCAAGATCTTTGTTTCAGGCGTCATTCATTCTACTGTCACTCTGTTTACAAACTATTTGTCGCCACACTTTTCTGTCCTGGCATACTACTCTAGCTTCCTTCACGTCCATGCATTTTTTCATGCAAGCTCTTGTGTTCCTATGGCTTCTTATGTCTCTACGGATTAATGTCTCATTTACAGATTCTAACCATTCTTTTGGCGGTCTACCTCTGGGCATTCTGCCATTTACTTTACCTTTATACACTTGTTTGGTCAGTCGTTCATTTTTCATTCTTTCAAGATGTCCGAACCATCTTAACTGATTTCTTTCCCATGTGTCAACTATTGTCTCTTTTGCACCACATTCTTTGAGGATTCTCTTAAATCGCTTGAAATCTTTTAAAATACTCTAAAACTTTGAAACCCTATAAAATTCTTCCAAGTCCTTGAAATCAGATAAAATACTTTAAAACACCTTTGGAATCTGTTGAAATCTCTTAAATTCTTTAGAAGTCCCTTTGAATGTTTTGCAAATCTTTGAAATCCTTCGAAAACTTTTGAAATTTCGATTTTTCAGATGAATATGTTATTTTAGCCAATCAGAGATGAAGTTTGAAAATATGTTTAAAGGCAAAGTGAAAAAATGGTAGCATTAACGAGGAATTGGAGAAAATAGTAGCATTTAGTCTCATTTTTTTTCGAGGTAATATCAAAAGGCCAGAGTCTGAGGCACAGAAAAAATAAACTTTGATTTTGGGAAAAATGACGTCTAAAATTACTAAAACAAAATTGAGCCACAATTGGTTCATTCTCAGACAATACTAACATTGAAAATAATCCACTTGTTTTTTCAGTTTCCACATTGGTCATGACAGCAAACATAGCTGAAGTTCAAAATGAGCTTGTAAAAAAATGAGCTAAAATTGAAACTCTAGTTGCTTCCGTGTACCATCAAACGGGGTCATTCCGTTCATGTGGGGTAAATTCGGACATTTCTAAATTGATAGTTTAAATTACTGAAGGTGGGTCTAACCAGAATCTAAAACCAATTAAGCCTTAAACTGATTCCAGATTATGATTAAAACCATCTTAAGTAATTTAAACTATCAATTTAGGAACATCCTAATTTACCCCACATGTCCAAAATCACCGCGTTTGACGCTACTTGAAGTTGAAGAGTTTGGGAATTGGATGAGGTTAATAAAGAAAATGTTTTAATAGGTGGATTTGGAATTGGAATTGGGATTTGAATATTCTGAAAGTGAGGAGCTCGTTAAGCAAATATTCCAATGAATTCTAATGCAATAAGCCCCCGTTTGACTTCTAGTACCGAGTTAGTTAGTATACTTGAGCTTCAGTGCGGTGGAGTTTCCCGCTTCCGCAAGATCAAAAAGATTCAAAACGAAAGTCGAAAATGAAGCAGCTAGCCTCGATCGGAGATGCAAATCCCATGAAATTCAAAACCGACACGGTGCGTTCATGGTTGGCTTGTTCGGGACGAGGGGTTGCGCCTTCCTTGTGCTTTGGTCGGGTCGGATTTAAATATTCATAATCCTGCTTAATATAAGGCATTAGGTATTAATAGTCTCTCGCGCAAGCCGGTTTTTCATGGTATACATACCAGAATCGTATGTCCCGCGAACCCGCTAATGTTTTCGACGATTTTAATTATTCCTTTTTCTCGGTTGTGGATGGCATATTAATCGTATGTTAATCACACTATTAATCAATCAATCAATCAATCGATTACTCACATTATATCATCTTACATTTTCACCTGAGGAAGAATTCTTGGCTAGAATCACCAAAGACAAACATGAGGGTATTCAAAACATAAATAAAATGTCCGAATCTCAACTTGCATTTCCGAGAGAAATGAGTTGGATACAGGACTCGGAATTGCTCAAGCTTAAAAAAATGTTAATATAGTAACCATAATTCTCTCAAAAAAATAACCAAAAAGTAACAATAATGTGGGAAGAAAAGTAACCAAAAAGAAAGATTTTTTACCAAAAAGACGAATTTTCCACAAAAATTATGAATCTTTAGGAAAATAGTTCAGCTTTTAACAAAATGCTTGAATTTTTCTTACTAACAAAAAATTAATGTAAAAAACAGTAGAATTCATTTTAAAAAAGACGATTTTTCAACAAAGAGGTTATTTCTCAGCCAAATGGACTTTTGACAAATAAGTTATCTTTCAACCAAATAGTTGGTTTTTCTACGAAGACAGGGGAATCTTCAACTGAAAAAGACGAATTTTAAACAAAATAAGTACATTTATAAACAAACAGATGATTTTTCAAATAAAATGATGTATTTTTAAACAAAAGGGTGATTTTCAATCAAGAAGATTAATTTCCCTGGTGGAAAAATTTTTGCAAAAAAAAACAGAAACCTAAAACTATTTTTACAGCAATCTACAAATATATACAATAAATTACAACCAAAATTACAGGAAAGTACAAGTTTTTTCTATTGTTGAAAAACAGAAATCCACGCTATCATTTTCAATGCCGTGAATTGAAGAATTAATAAAAATACTTGAAAAATTTCAAAATTATATCATTTTAAGGAACTCGAATTTTTCCTACACTTTTTTGAAAATCCTGCAAAACTGAAAAATTACCTTAAAATCATCCTGATTCTTTTTGAAAATTTTGGAAATTTTATTAAATATTCTTTTTAAATTAACTGAAAAAATATACTGTTAGTTTTTTATAGGAATTTTGATATGAATTTTTTATTCATTTAAAACCATTCAAAACGCTTATAAATTTTGTGTTCGGAATTTTCAAACATCTGCATGCTGTTTTAAATGTTTTTACATTTTTTTCACGTTTTAAATTACTTTGGAATCTTTTCAAAACTTCTAAATATATTTTAAACTTACTCCATTATTTTCCGAATTAATAATTGTTTAATTGTCATTTATTAATTTAAATAAATCAATCTTTTTTAATTTTGCTCTTAATATTAATTTTTAAAAATAAAAAATTATTTTAAATCTTCTCAGCAAACTTAAGAATGCAAAAAAAAAAAAAATAATTTTTCAACAAAAGAGTTTAACTTTCAACCAAGTCAATTTATTTCATTTGTCCTGCGACTGTAGATAAAGTACAAATCACTTTCTAAATTGAGCAAAATTATTAAATTAATGAATACTTGAATTTTTCTGAGATCAGCAGTAAATTTACGGGTTTTTAATTAAATTCCCGGTAATTTTCCGGTTTTTCCCGGTCAATAAAGTTCCCGGATATTTCCCGGTCTGATGAATTTGCAACAAAAATTTAATATTTCATATTTTAACCAAGAAAAGATTCTTATTTAAAATTTAAAAAAACTTGTATTGTGCCAAAAAGGAGAAATTTCCAACAAAATAGTTGAATCCTCAACGAAAACAAATTGATTTTCAACCAAACAGTTGCATTTCTAACAAAAAGATGAGCTTTATAAGAAACTGTTGAATTTTCAACCAAATAGTTAAATTTTTAACCAAAAAGATTAATTTTCAAACCAGAAGAAATTTTATACCAAAAAAGATGAAGTGTAAACAAAATATATAGATTTTTAAGCAAGAAATTGAATTTTCAACCAAGGAGGTAATAATTCTCTACCAGAAAAGAAGAATTTTCAACAAAATACATACATTTTTAACTGAATATTTTGAACAATGAATGTGTCCAAATTTTATTTGATTAATTTTTAGTTAATATTCTTTTTCTTTCTAAAAATTTTTAACTAAATAGCTGCATTTTTAAAATAAAAAGGATCAATTTTTAACCAAAATCAGAATAGTTAAATAAAATTCAAACTGATATTATTAAAAAATGTTATTTTTTCTAAAAAATAAATTTCAAAAGTTTTAAAAACTTCCTGGCATCACCAAAACTTTTTTTTTAATTTTGAAACAATTCCACTGAGTTTTTGTCACTAAGAGCAAAATATTGAAAGAGTACCATTTTTGAAAATTGAAAATGTTGCGTACTTTTTTATTTAAAATTTCGGAACAAAGCTTTCTGAAATTTTTGAACTTTACCAAATTGTGCTTTGAGATAAGCACTTTGCTAAAATATTTTCAGAAAAAAAATTATTAATCGTTGGATGTGTGAAAATGACTGTAAATATTATTGTAAATTTGAGTAAAATACAATATTATTTGAAGATACATTCAACTTACTTTAATCCATTAAGAAGCTTACAAAATAACTAAATTATTTTAAATATTTTTTTCAAACTTGTATTCATTTTGATAAACTTTTTTGTCATTAAACTAAATATTGATCCTTTATTAATTTCTTTTTGAATTTGGAAATTCATTTTCAAAATTATACAAACGTTCACCGTTTTTTTTAGCCTTCATTAAAATTTTTTTTAAAGATTTTAAAGATTTATTTCCTATATTATGCAAACGCTCACTGTTTATAATTTTTTTGAACTCTATACAAAAAAATTGATAAGAAAAAATGAATCAGGCAATTTTCAGAAATTTTAATTATAAAGTTTTGGTAAGAACAATTCAAAAAACAAAGAAAAGCATGAAAAAATTAAAAACGCGATAACTCTTAGAAAATAAAATTTTCGAGCTAAATATCTAAGAAATATTTTTCTTTTGATATATTTTTACTGAAAAAAAATAGATAATACCGTTTATGATTTTGAATTTTAAAATGTGTGACAACAATCTCTAAATATTAAGCCATAAAATCTAGATATTAGGTTTCATAACCCAGGATTACAAAAATTATCATCTAAATTGTATGGTGTAGTGCCTATAGATTTCTATTTCAAATTTAATAATACAAGATCATAAACCTTATAATCCATTTTTCTTAGTGTACCAAGTTGTGTAAGTTAAAAAAAAAAATCGATAAGATGAATGTTTGTCTTTTGTGAATCCGACATGTACTTCCCCTTTTATATCCTTCAATTAGAGGTCTGCAGTGGTTTGTTCGAATTTTCAATACAAATTACTCCTTTTCTTTTGGAGAGAAATGGTTCCAAAACTCAAGTCGAATTTGAAAGATTAGGTCTGGCTTTTGAAAAGTGATTGAATTTTCAACCTATCGAAGATGTTTGAAAACATTTTTGAAGGCAAAGTGAAAAAATAGTGACATCAGAGATGAATTAGGAGAAAATAGTAGCATATCATTTTTTTCAAAATAGTAGCAAAAACTAGTACAATTCTTTCTTTGGAACATACTGTTTTTGGAAATCACTAAAACAAAGAAACTACCCCTGATAGTAATCAAGCCAGAATAAAGTAATAAAAACTTTGAACTATTTACTCTTGCATTAAATCTCGTTTCTTTATCAATTTTGTACGAAGTCAATTAGTGGAAAACCAGTTTGTTTTAGCCGCACTCTGAGCATGGTTTAAAAATGCAGTTAATACCGAAAAAAAGTTAAGCTCTTCCCGTCCCCGCATTAAATCCAGCGGTACCTTTATAAATCGTATATTGGCCTCATAAAAAAGTAATACAGAGCCATCCGGCGAGAAACTCGCGTTAATCCTGGGTGATAAACCGAGTGAAGAAAGAGGAGATCGGTCCACTATTCCACAGGCTTTACCTATAGAAATAGGATTCTACGCAATTTCGTTTCCTGCGTAGAAAAAAGTTCTCAGCAGAGACAACCTACGCCTAGATTCCTTTGAGGTAAACTAATCTTTAGTGCAACAATTACAAACAATAAATTTCTTTTTGAGAACTCCGTGGGCCGTTATGAATGGTTTGCGGCTGTAATTTTCCTACAAATTCATTTCCTGCACAATGAACACTCCAGGGGGTGACTGTTCACAGAATACGTTGATAGCAGCAGATTAATGATAAGGTGAAAATTATAATCACGGTTGTTTAAATTTTGCTCTTAGAAAGCGAACTAATTGAAAAGCTTCAAGCATGGAGGCCTTAAAAATTAAATGTACTTCTTTTTCTTATTCTCTAATTTTTAATGACAGGAAAAAACATCAGAATCCTATGCCAAGAGCTTTGATTTAAGCCATCTTCAAAGTACAAAAATGGTTGAAAAAACTTACAGTTTTTCAGCTAGGAGCAAAGCAGCCAGGTCCCCGGGTACTTGTGTGAGTCCACGCTCAGAGCACTGAAGTTCCTGTCCCCTGCAGCTGCACGCCCAAGGACATCTCGCCCCGTTAATATTATCCTCAGCCAGGGTGCCAAGTCCGAAGCTTCCGATTCCCGTGCTGTGGCTTGCGCCACCCAGAACCGAGAGGATCAGCAGGAGTCCCCAGGCGCAAACAACCGAGCCGCAGCTCACGCCCAAGAGTCTCAACGACCACGTGGGGGTCATCGCCTTCGCCATTCCCAAAACTCTCTTATTCACCTCCTTGATAGCCTCGTTAGAGTTCTCCAATATCTTGCTAAATTTGCCGAGGCGCTTCGGCCTGATGATATTACAACTCTCCTGATAAGGCGGACACCTCACAATCCACTCACCTTGGTTCACCAAAACGGGATCAACACTTTCCACGTTATTTGTCCACACTACACTTGTCCACGGAATGTTACTCCTCAACGTAAGATTATTCGTCCACGATAAATTATTCGACGGAGGATTACACGAAAGGTTGTTTGGAGACGAGAGATTTTCAGAAACCACTTCACTTGACTCTTCCCGATTCACTGGATGGTGCCCAATTTCTGGGGCTTCTAGACTTTCTCTCGCGGGTCTCTCCGTTTTTCTTCGAGAATCATGTACTCGAACTGGGGATCTACTTTTATTGAAACTTTTGTCCTTGTGTCTTCTACAGGAATGACTTCTTCTTTTGTGACAAGCCCCTGTCCCAATTTTGGGGAAATTTCTCTCTCCTTGATGGACCGATTTTAAGGCGGCCCGATCGAGCGAGTTCCTACTATCGGAACTGCTGGCCCGAAATGGCGGCTCGACTAGAGCATCTGCCGGGCCCGTTGGGGGGCCGTATTTGGGGCCCCCTTTTCGCCAGGGAGGCCCTTGTACGGCGACAGCGGTTTCCACCACTAACGACAGGACCCGTTCCTGCTCATTCTGCGGCAGCGGCGCCACTGACTTTATCTTGATGCTGGGGGCTATCAGGGGTCTATCGTACCCCCGGGGGTACGAGTCTGCAGCACCGTTTCGCGACTCCGGGAACAGATTCGGAACCGGTCATCTATTTCCAATTCGACACTTGGAAGGATCCTGCTTTCACGATTTCTTTGGAGCCTCGTCCTCGTCGCTTCGTCTTGATAGCCTGATTCAGAGTCAGGCTAGAATTGCATAACTGATTCCTGCTATTTGTTTGATGGGATTTTCTGGTCCTTCAGACAAAGCGGCTGCATTACCTGCAAGAGAGAGAAAAATTAGTCTTTCAGGTGGGAAATAGTTTTCAGGAGTTGAAACAATGGCGAGAATCAATTCTAATTCTTGCGTGATTTATTGTAGTCTTAAGGGGGTATTATGGTTTGAACGATAAAGAAATGGGGTTTTGTCTGCATTTTTTTGATAGTATTTGGTACGTAGAATTTGTATATAAAAGGATTCGTTTGGATCACCATCTTGGATATTTCAGTCTAACATCTCGGAAGTTTCAGTATGACATAAACCAGAGTGGCGATTCGGCGGACGATTCCAAATTCCTCGTAATTTTCCGGTCAAGTTTTTCCATTTTTACGATCAACTAAGAGTAACGTATTCATATTTGCTGAAAAACGCAAACATTTATTTTATTACAGGACGTTCATTCTAAACATCCTTTAACATATCAGAGAAAAAAAATTGCAAAATAAATCAATTTTCAAATCAAATTATGAATCTTCAAATGGAATAGTTGAATTTTAAACCAAAAACATGATTTTTCAACTAAAATTATGTATATTTAACTGGAATACTTGAATTTTCAACCAAAAAGATGAATTTTTTAACAATAAGATTAATTTTCAAACAAATAGATTAATTTTCTTTCAAAAAATACAATACAAAAGAAAACAAATAATAATTCAAGCAAATAGTTGAATTTTGAACTAAAAAACAAGCATTTTCAACAGAAAATGGAATAGTTACATTTTTAGTTAAATCATTAATTTTCGACATAACTGATGATTTTTCAACTAAAATGATGAATCTTCATCTGAAATAGTTGAATCTTAAACCAAAAAGATGAGTTTTCAACTAAAACAATGAATCTTCAACTGAAATAGTTGAATTTTCAAACAAAAAATTAATTTGTACTAAAAAAGATAATTTTTTAACCAAAAACTGACATAATTAAGTTTCAGTTTCAACTAAAAAAGATAATTTTTCGACCAAAAATTGAATAATTAAATTTTTAGTCAAAAAAATAAACTTTCAAACAAAGAGATGCATTTTAACTAAAATTATGGAATATTCAACTGGAATAATAGTTACATTTTCAGTTTTGAAAAAAATAAAATAATTATTAACCAAAGAAGAAACAAAGTTTCAACAAAATAGTTCAATTTTCGGCAAAATTTTTTTTTTCATACAAAGAAAAAACAAGTTTTCAATCAAATAGCTCATTTTTCAACTAAGAATGGACTTTTTAATTAGGATGATGAATCTTCAACCAAAAAAGTTAATTTTTAAAAAGAGAGTTTAATTTTCAACTAAGTAGTTTTCTTTCCAACCTAAAAGATGAATTTTCAACTAAAATGATAAATATTTAACTGGAATACTTGAATTTTTAACCGAAAAGAAGAATTTTTAAACAAAGAAATTAACTTTCAATGAAAAAGATCATTTTCTACAAAAAGAATCGATTTTTTAACAAAATAAGTGAATTTTCAACGAAATAGTTGAATTTTCAATTAAAAAAGACAAATTGTTGAATTTTAAAGTGAAAAAGATCAATTTTCAATCCAAAATGTAACAGTTAAATTTTCAGTTGGAGAAATTAATTTTCAGCCAAACTGATGAATTTTCAACTAAAATGATGAACCTTCAACTGGAATAGGTGAATTTTATACCTACCAAAAAGCTGAATTTTTAATCATAAAGAATAATTTTCTGCAAAACAAGACGAATTTTCATCAAAGAACATGAATTTTCAAACAAATACTTTAATTTTTAAATAAAAAATATCAATTTTCAGCCAAATAGTTGAATTTTCATCCAAAAAAGATAAATGTTCAACCAAAAATAGAATAGTTTAATTTCCGTTAAAAATCTAATTAAAATTTAAAAAAAAAACAGATTTTCAGCAAAATAGGTAAATTTTTTACAGGAATAGTTAAATTTTTATTTGAAAAAAGGATTTTCAAGAAAGTGGTTACATTTTCAAAAAGAGATAAATTTTCACTTTAAATGATGAATCTCTGAACAAAAAAATTAATTTTTTTAACTTTTAACTTTTTTTAATTTTAACTTTTAACCGCAATTAGTTGAATTTTTACCTAAAAAAAAAAAAGATAAATTCGCAACGAACAATGTAACATAATTTTCTATTCTAATTGAGAAAAACAAATAACAATAATAAATTATAATTTAATTAGATTAAACTGAAATAATCTGAAAATTACTTTTCTAAATTGACAAAAATTATAAAAATAATGAAAACTTGAATTTTATTGCGATCAGAAGTAAATCTCCGGTTTTTGCTTTGTAAAATGGTAACATTTTCAAAAAAAAATTTAATTCATTTAATTAAACCTTCCTCAATTTAAAAATGTCTAATACAATGTTCTAAGCAATTGTCCGGATGTGTGTGTATGGATGTATATACATGAGTGTGTGTGTGTGGATGTGTGTGTCTGGATGTGTATAGTAAAACTTTGTCCACTAACATATTCCAAAGTTGATGCACAAACGAAAAAGATTCCTTGATTCGATGCAAATCAATTGATCTGTAATATTATTACACTTTATTGAAGATTAAGGAAGTTATGCTCATTTATAATATTTGAAATATCTGTTTCAAACAGACAAACTTTTTTCATTGACATAATTCAAAGTTGAGGCATGAATAGAAAATACTTTTTGATCATAAGTTTTTAAGTAGAATAATTCTGACAATTTTTGTAAAGAAACTCTGTTAGAAAAATGTGTATTAAATTTAATACAAATGTATATGAAGTCATTTGCATACACGGGAGTTGAAATTTAATATACATTAAAATATGAATCGCTGTACTATTTATGTAATTGAACTTTTCGACTTAAAATCCAATTTTATTTTTGATTATTTGCAAGAAGGTATCATGTTTTATTACTAAGAATCAAAAATTACTGCTAATCTTATTTCGATTTTGTCTAAAATGGAATTAACTGCGCGATTATTATGAATGTATATGAAATTTAATAAACACGTACCTAAATAGTGATTTCATATGCTTGAGATATTAATTTTAATATACATTGGTATTTTAAATTTAATACTATTTTCAAGTGAATCATAAAGCTAGGAACGGTATAGGGTGCGACAGAACTTTCCCCTTCCCTTTTCCAGCTCGAAAAATTATCATTTCGAATACAAAATTTGGTATGTCAATAATCTACGTTTGACATCCATTTTTCTCCTTGTGGTCGTTTATAAGTTTTAAATTTGCGTCTACCCCTACCAGTTAAATTCTTGTTCTTTTTATGCACAACACAGTAAAAAAATGGATCAATTTTGTTGCAGAGCATTTTGCTCCAATGATCATTTGACTCTCGAGATTATAATGATCTGTCAATTCGGATCACCTTGATCTTCTTTTTTGGGTCATTTGTCAGACGAAACAAAATGGCCGCCAATTTTTGGCGCTCATGTCATAACAACATAACCTACAAATTTTATCTAACCGCACGCAAGTGACAACTACACTTAACAGGTGACATTTTTTATTGTCAGATTTCGTTGATTTCTCAACTTTTCAAGTACACTGCACGATCGGAA
Source organism: Andricus curvator (assembly GCA_932195095.1). NCBI lineage: Eukaryota > Metazoa > Arthropoda > Insecta > Hymenoptera > Cynipidae > Andricus > Andricus curvator. The sequence continues at coordinate 146,002 of CAKNYM010052730.1, read as the reverse complement.
ACCATAAAAAGCTCGCATATGAGCTAAAGTACTCTAAGTACGTCAGCCATCTTGGTTTGACTTGATACATGATCCCGCATCAGATCATTATGATCTCAAAGTCGATCATTCATTCCGGCCGATCAAAATGCTCTTGATTTCGGTGTCATTTTTGTTGCATATCAAAATGATATTGATTTCGGTATTATCATTTTGAACATTTTTTTTACTGTGAAATCTGAACCAAAGTGCAATATTTTCGCGGAGAAAATCTATGTATTAATAAAAGATATACTTGAATAGAAAATGTGAAACTCTGAATGATACAGTTGGCTGGATAGAGAAGAGACTTGATTTCAATATCTAGCCTTCAGAAAATCGGATACGCGCTGTAAATCCGGTGTTGTCTACGGCTCTCGAGTTTCCTCGTACACCTGTATAGAGATAATTCAGATTCAGTCGTTTCACACGGGCGAAAAGAGGAGAGATGGCAAGGTATTGTATTCAAGGAGGGTAGATATCACCAGCAGATCCTCGTCCGTGCTAGATATAAAATATATGAATGTCAAGATCGAGATACGTGTGTACATTGATCGTACATAGATTTGTTCGTAGCACGTTTGGCGAAAAGAAGGCAACCAGAAGAACGGAAGGCGAGCAGGGGATACCGAAGAAAATTCCAATATAGTTGAAACCCCTGCCCAGGCCGTGCCCGGAATGCATTCGGGCTTTGATTGTGCCTCGGAAGCATATTTTCCCCTCGTACTTCCGATATTGCAGCACACACCAATCTTCTTCTACTTCTTCTTCTTGCAACTCCTATGCGTGTACGAATCTGTCCGGACTTTTCTACTACATTCCGTATAGCGTTATGCCCGATGCCTACGTCCGGAAATGCACACGGTGAAAGAAAATGAGTTATTTCAATATGAAGCAGAGGGTGAAAATTTATTTAAAGCATAGTCGATCCTGTGGAAATTGAATTTCTCCTTTAAAGAACGAATTTAAAATGCTGATCGTAATATTTCGAATTGGTATTCATGTTTTTTATTGCACTTCTCTGAACTAAGAGGGTGGCGATACATCTCTAAATATGAATCAGTGAATAATTCACTGATTGAAATAGTAGTTGGACATTTCACTGATCAATCAGTGATTCCGGACTTTTCACTAATCCATTCAGTAACACCAGAGTAAATCATGCGAGACATAACATCTAAGTTTTAAAGCAAAGCGTTGTTATTCTTTTACTTGAATAGCAAAAATAATTTTTTTGAGAAATAAATTTTTGAATTTTTGGACTGTAAGTGTGCGGAATTTACTGCGGGAAAAATATACTCTAACTCGTATAAAAAGTACTTACTTGACGCGTGTGTACATGACAGTCGAATCTTGAAAGTAAAAAAATATGTGAGGTTTTTTGTCATTTAGAAGCATCAAATCTTTTCACATTTTTTAATATTTAATGACATTTATGGGTTTAAAGTTTTTACTCGTTGAAAAACCTACTATTAAATTTTTGATAATATTTTATTGTTGATGGTGAAATTGGCTTTAGGGTCACAAAAATTGAAATCAATTTATCATTGAATCAGACGTTTCCACCTCGATTATGGTCCCTCATCAGTGACTTATTTATGAAATATTAGTACCAAAAAAATTTTTGATTCGTGGAGGGATATAATTTTATAGTAAAAAAAAAAATGTTTTAATAGTAAAAAATTAATTTTTTGGAGAAGTAAATGAAGACTACAAAATTATTTCCGATTCCTAGTAGAATTAATTTTTATAGAGATGTGAATGAAGACAACCATTTTTTAACACAAAAACTAAAGTTATTTGGACATGGTTAATTGATAAATATATTACAAATCTAAAACCAATCTATTTTGATTATTAAATTTTCAAATTATAAATTGATTGTAAATTTTGTGACCCTGAAGTCAATTTCATCATCATCATCCAAATATTATTTTAAATGAGGGTCGATACAACTCCTTTCTTGAACATTAATTTTTTGGTGAAGAATTGATCTTTTTTATTACAAATTGAATTAATGTGTTGAAAATTCAACAATTTTGTTAAAAGTCATATTTCTTGGTGGAAAATTCAACAGTTTTGTTGAAGATTCGTCTTTTTGGCTTGAAAATTCAAGAATTTAATAGAAATTTTATTTTATTTTTGTTGAAGATTTAACTAATTTGTTGAAAATTTATTTGTCTGGCTTAAAAATTCATCACTTTTTGTATGAATTTCACCTTTTTTGGTAAAAAATAAACCGTCCAGTTAAAAATTAATCTATTTCGGTTAGAAATTATCTCTCTTGCTGAAAATACAACTGTTTTGTAGCAAATTCGTATTTTCGGCTCAAATGTTCAACACTTTGGTAGAAAATGTAACTATTTGATTAAAATTTTTTGTATTTTGTTGAAAATTCTTTTTTTTTGGTCGAAAATACATTTTTTTGTTTCAAAATGCAACTGTGTAATTGAAAATTGATCTGATTTACTTGACGATTCCAGCATTTTGTTGAAAAATCTTTTTTGTTTTGTTTTGTTAAAAGTTAATTTTTGAACTAGAAATATAACTATTTTGTTTAAAAATCAACTGAATACTCGAAAATGCTCTTTTTTGTTAAAAATTTATATTTTAAGCTTGAATATTGAACTGATTTGTAGAAAATTAGTTTTTTTCTTGAAAATAGCAGTTCGGCAGAAAATTGAACTACTTGGTTAAAAAATTCAACTTTTTTGTCAAAAATTATTTCTTTCCATTGGAAATGGATTCTCTTAAATGAAAATTTAACTGTTCCATTTTTTGTTAAAAATTGATCTTTTTTTTAGTTTAAAAATTCAACTAGCTAGCACACCAATTTTGAAATTAAAAAAATATAAACAATTAATCAAATAAAATTTGGACTAACATCACATCCATTATTCAAATTATTTAGCCGGTAACCTTCTCAGCATAAATCACCAACCAATTGAGACTCTCGGTTTCCTTTCTCTGTCCTCACATCCACCCCCCCCCCCCCCCC
>CAKNYM010052730.1:68930-137986 GCA_932195095.1 Andricus curvator | reverse complement strand
GCGATGGAAAAATAGATGGGGAGTTAGATAGGCGCATAAATAAGGGTGAACAGGTTATCGGTAGAGCAGGGTCCATCCTAACAAATAAAAACATATCAAAAAAAGCTAAAATGGCCATACACAATTCTATATTCGTACCGACTGTACTATACGGTAGCGAGACATGGACCTGTCAAGAAAAGGACAGGAGTAAAATTAACGCGATCGGCATGAAACCTCTGCGCATAATATGCGGGAAAACACTAATGGACAAAGTCCGAAACGAGACAATCCTCGAAGAATGTGGTGCAAAAGAGACAATAGTTGACACATGGGAAAGAAATCAGTTAAGATGGTTCGGACATCTTGAAAGAATGAAAGATGAACGACTGACCAAACAAGTGTATAAAGGTAAAGTAAATGGCAGAATGCCCAGAGGTAGACCGCCGAAAGAATGGTTAGAATCTGTAAATGAAACATTAATCCGTAGAGACATAAGAAGCCATAGGAACACAAGAGCTTGCATGAAAAAATGCATGGACGTGAAGGAAGCTAGAGTAGTATGCCAGGACAGAAAAGTGTGGCGACAAATAGTTTGTAAACAGAGTGACAGTAGAATGAATGACGCCTGAAACAAAGATCTTGGATACAAATGGGCCCAAGTGGAGAACCATACATAACAATTTTGTGAGGCTCTTCACTTGGGGTGATCGCTAGAGAGATTGATCAGCAACCTGGGTCGGAGCAGTGTTGCGGAGTAAACGTGTCATTTAAATAAATAACACGAGAATTCCAGATCAATCTAAAATATATATACCTAACACTTATATACCTATCCACCTCATACCTATATTCCCACCTACCTTATACCATTTATACCCATATGCACATTACTATTCTCCAACCGAGCAAGTCACGCCTACCCCGAAAGGGAAATGGCTTAATGGTATAATAATAATAATAATAATAATAATACGTATTTTGTTGAAATTTCGCCTTTTCTGGTGGAAAATTAATCTACTTGGTTAAAAATTCAATTATTTGTTTAAAAATTTATATATTTTGTTGAGAACTCAAAATTTTTGTTATAAAATTATTCTTTTGTGTTGAAAATTATTCTTTTTAGTTGAAAATTATTCTTTTTGGTTGAAAATTTAACTATTGGGTTGAAAATTCAACTGTTGTGTAGAACCCTCATCTTTTTAGTTAAAAGTGCCACTGTTGGGTCGACAATTAATCTGTTTTGGTTAAGAAGTTAAAACTATTTTGTTGGTATATCGTCCATTTTGGTTAAGTTCACTTCATTTTTGATTTATATAAACGAAAAAATATTTGGTTGAGCCAAAACCATTTTTTGGTTTTCTTAACAAAATATTCTGGTAGATTGAGCATTTGTTTGGTTTAACAAAATTTTCATGTATATCCCAGAAGACAGTTTAAAAAAAATCTAAATTATCAAGAATGAATTAAGAAATTTCTAAATGATAAACATTATATTATTTTGAAGCAATTTTAAGTCAAGAACATTAAAAATTTAACGATTTTAAATTTTGTTTTAAACTAAACAGTTTCACTTACAAATTTGAAATTCAAAAAATTATACAATCAAAATTTTGACGACTCAAACCATTCCATTTGAAACTATTCAGTTAACTTTTTTTTGACTATACGAGTAATAATTGCCTAATTTAAATAAACATTCAAATAGTACTGAATATTGAAAAATTTCCTTTTTTTAATTCAAAAAGTTCAAGTTGAATGGGTTACAAATGGAATATTTCAGAGTGAAACGATATTTAGGCAGAATTTTAAATAAAATTGACTAAAAAACATCAATTACTGTACGTAAAGAAGAAATCACTTTTCTAATTTTCGGATAGTTTAAAGGTTTTGAGATAAAGTTATTTCAAAAAAGTTCCTACTAAAATAAATCCAGGTTTTGAAATTAAATTCAAGGCTATTTCCAAATTTTCCCAGGCTTTAATTCGTTTTAAGTCTATTTAAGAGCTACTCTAGAGGTCTATTTTTACTGACACTGTAACTGAAAGATAATTGCTGCTCTCAATTCAAGATGGACTTTTGAGGTTAAATATTTCAGAGCTAAAAATATTTAATCGTAAACACCAATAACCAATATAATCAAATTATTATATTACATTTACGCTTCAGCAGTTCAATCCAGCGCAGATACAAATCTATATTTGAACTATATTAAAAGTTGGAATTACTTTTTGATCGAAAACAGTCTTTCGTGAATACCATCTCTTAGAAAAAGTCCTTGCAAATTAAATATTAATTAAGGACTGAGACCCTAATTCCGTAACGCGAAATAAACTCTGACAGTGACAAATTAGGGGAGAAAGGTGCAAACATTAATTAATTTTAGTGAAGTGAGTTCGTAATAATTAATTTGAAATATTTCGAGGTACCTCAAGGCCACACTGAAAGTATTTTGTTTTCATTTTTCCAGTGGAAAGCAAAAATATTTTTTTATTTCACGATTTTTAAAATGTTTTTGAGCCAGAGTTTACCCCTTCATCAATAACCAGCTGGATGTTACTATCCAGACACTACTGTTCTGGGTTTTATAATGCAGATACCGTAGATTCTCACAGAGCGCCTTTTCTCACCAAGTACCTCTCCCCTCCAGTACCTCTAAATTCGGTAAGCACCTTGAGCGTGGCGTTAGATGCGCGTGCGCGAGACGATATTCAAATTATCCGCCAATGCGTCTCAGAGATATTTGCTGCTAAGGCGTGGCTTAATTAGGCAGGCGCTTAGTGAAGGACACCGGGCACTTTGTGAGGGACACCAGGCGCTTTGTGAGGGACACCGGGCACTTTGTGAGAATATACTGTATTTGAAAAAAATAAAAGTTCTCCAATTTTTTTGTACTAGTGCACTTTTGACGGAATAGAGTTCATAAAGTATAATTTCAGAATAGAAACTTGCAAGAAATCTGAACACGATATCGTTCAGGGTGCTTAAAGCCACAGTCGATGAAAAATGCATTTGTTTCTGGGTTTTCATCTAACGAAATGAAAAACGATCGTTTTACCAAAGTATGATACGTGCAGTGCTTTGAAAAGTTTTCTGACGATTGTTCCCGTGGAAAAGCGACTGGAAAGGAAGTCGGCGAGTGTTCGAATGCACGGTACCTGAGATCCATTACGTTTCGGTTTTCCGCAGTATCCTGCGATGTATCCGACGGAAATTGGAAAAATAAATGAAAATCGATTTTTCTGTCCGCTGCCTATATCCGCGCTTATCGCCGTCTCTACATAACCTACCACGCGAACAACTCTTACTTGCCTTTTCCCTCCTCAACACCCTATCCAGATACTTGTAACTTTTCCAACGACTTCTTGGCCAAAGTAAAAAGTGAATTTTTTTGGATCAAAAAGTTTTAGAGATCGTATCTCTGAAACGATTTTAGAGTTGTTTTTTTTAAGTTGAAGCTTATTAAATTTCAAAGAGACGTGAGATTTGTTACTTAAGTTGCAAAATACCCCAAACAAATAATTTGGCATATTACTGCTAATATACCAGTGATGGGAAGTACTAATTTTTTTTTTTTGGTAAAGATAGTGGTAACGAAGTTTTTTTTGTAAATATTTACCAACTTGGTAATTTTTTCAGAAACGACGAACCTTTCGAACAATTATTGCTGTTAAAATTAAACAAGGAATACAGATAGAAATAGGCCTGAATTATTTTTATTTCTTCAATTGTTAAAAACAAGTAATTAAATTAAAATTGTATTAGCTCTGTTTTCGGTATTATAATGCATTATTTATACTGATTTCGTTATTAAATTATCTGATTTTCATGACTGCTTACGACCAAACATTAAACGATAATCATTTTTATTGTCACAAGCAATTTTAATAAACAAATTCAATTATTTGTCATTTTTATTGATAGATCATTTTTCCGGAATAATTTATTTTCATCTGAAGAATAATTTTTTGACGCCATAAATAAGCACTCAAGAACAATTATCATGGTTATAAACAATTTTTATAAAAAACTTGACTTATTTGTCATATTGATATATGGAACATTTTTGTTTCCTGCGGATCATTTCTTTTCATCTAAAGAATTATATTTTGACACAAATTAGCTCTCAACAACAATAGTGTCATTCTTATTATCCATTTTTATAAATAAATGCACCGACTTGGAATTTTTTTATGAAGAAAATGTTCATTTTCAGTGGAATAATTTTTTTCATCTCAAAAATAATATCTTGATACTACAGATTGCCACTCAACTACAATTGAAATTTTTTCAAGAACTTTTATCAACAATTTTGATAAAAATATCATTTATTTAGCATTTTTTATCCAGGAAATTGTTTTTTCAGCTGAATAATTTCTTTAATCTCAGGAATATTATTTTTAAACAAAATTTCGACATTCAATAATTTTAATTATCAATTATTATTATTTTCAACAATTGTCATAAATAAAACGGCTGTTATCACTTTGACTCATAAAGCTTTACTTTTCGGCTAAATCATTTATTTTTATTTTAGGATTCATATCTTCGCACAAAACATTCTATTGTTTTGTGAATTTCCTTATAAGAAATTACGTACAAGTTTGAAAATCCAAAACTGTGAATTTTTTCACAAGAACTTAAAAAAAAACAATTATGACTAGATCCTTTTTAGTGTAAATCTATTGCCATTATTCCGTAGAAAAGGAAAATGTTCTACCTAAAAAAATAAAAAATAAGAGAATTATTTAATAAAAATTGTAATAATAATAATCATTATTATTATTACCGTTGAGTGTTCGGTCGTAATTAGTCATGAATATTAGATAATTTAATAATATCAGTATGAATATTACACTCAAATACGAAAAATACCAGTTTAATTCAATAATTTGTTTATAAAAATTAAAGTCATTTTAAACAAGAAATTTGTATATTCGGCGTGAAATTATTATTATTATTATTATTAATTTATAAGATTCTATTGTAAAAGCGTGCGATCCGTTGAACGTCGTCGGTTTATTACCAGCCAATCAGAAGCTGGGATATCTTTAAAATAGTGATGCATTCGAGACGATTTCGAGAAAATTCGAGATTTTCTTGAAACATGTTCAGGTGAACTCAAAACTTCATGGAGATCGAGAATCTCGAATAAAAAATTTCGAGATCTCGAGTCGAGAATCTCGAAACTTTCTATTCGAGATTCTCGATCTCCATGAAGTTTTGAGTTCACCTGAACATGTCTCAAGAAAATCTCGAATTTTCTCGAAATCGTCTCGAATGCATCACTACTTTAAAATCTACTAACCAACACATAGCGCAGGCAATAAATTTTGTCTTTTAATGTCAGAATAAAATTCAAACTGAGATAAATTTCTTGCGGTGGAAGTTTTTCCAACAAATTTTTTAAAATTTTGTTATACTTTCTGTATGTTTCGTTTTGAGGGATCATCAATCTGAAGAGCGAATATTCCACATGAAAATTTTTTTCACAAGTTTGAGAACAATAACAAAACGAAACAAATATTATATATAATAGCAATAACAATTTAGAAGTACAATTAAGTTTTTTTAATACCATTTTTTTTTCAATATCCACCAGCATAAAATTATCTAATTTTTAGAATGAAACGACTCAGATTTCTTGCTCAAAGTAGGATAAAAGATATAAAGTTTGGGCTTTCAATGATACTAGGTTGAAGTATTCTTGAATTATTTTAAAAATAAATTTCTATAGAATATAATCGAAGATTTGACAAAACTGTGCTGATTTTTCCTTGGATTACAGAAAATTGAGACATATATCACAAGAGAAAACCGGGAAAAATGTTAATTCTGATCCGAGAATTTGAAAACAAAATTTCGCTAGACACCCTGTATTTATCAGTCGGCGTTGACAAATCTCTTCGATATTGAATGAGCTTCAATTTAAAAAAAAACTTTAAAATCGAATCAGAAATACAATTTTGAAACTTCTTGATCCAAAAAATCCACTTTTTCCTCACTTGGGCGGAAAAAAAGTGTTGCAAAGCGTTTTTCCTGACTACTTTTTAGTAGCTACTTTGGTCCAATTAAAATGCGCTAACATCGTTAATTAATGTAGAGGGGCTTCGTAGAACAGGGTTGAGTGTGATCAGGTCTTGAGGAATAATATAAGAGGGGAAAAAATCAGAGGGTGCAATCAGAGGGATCGACTATCGAGTTTCGAACTAGCATTTTTTTCTAACTTTTTTCTACGTTTTTGGCTACTTTTTTTTTAGAATCAGAGAATTCGAGGGTTATGTGAGGAAAGGGGTGGCGTCGCTTTCTCCCTTGTCTCTGTAGCATTCTAACTCACCCCTATTTCTCTTCGTTTGACTCCCCCAATTTCCCCCCCAGACTACTTTGAACCACGCCACCTTAACTTCGACATCAGAGGCAGGCACTGCGATATTATCCGTTGTAGAGTGCTCGAGAATATTACGTGCGTGGTCTGTACCCCACACCCACACCACCCACACCCACCTATTTACCCAGCCTGCCTTTCGAGTACCCACGTCGATGGCGACTGCTAATCGAGTTATCGATCCTCGACTCGTCACCGCCAGTGAGCGAATATTAGATTCCCGACGATTTTTAATATCCATCGAATCAGACGGAAACGCGGAACGGATGCGAAAAAAGCCCAAAATAAAATACTTTTGACTTCTCTGCTCATCGGCGATCGCAAACGCCAGCAGCGGTTCACTGCTTTCTGCAAAAAAACTCTCTTAATTTCCCGGGATCCCCATTTTCTGGTCGAAGGCAATTGGTTCCTTTTTTTTTAGTTTTAATCACTGATGAATTCAGTTTGAAAGCTGAACCTTCAAACTAGAACTTTTGCAAATGACAAATGCATCCGAGTTTGAAACTACTGTGGAATCAATTAAAATCAATTTCTTTATTTCAAATTAAAGGCCGGGTTGCTACAATAGGGTAGTCATTCTTACCAGACCAACCAGCAATTTCTAATACTTTCAACTAGAATTAATAGTAAGGGCATATTTATCATTATATTCTGATTCAAGTGAGCAGAATTTTTGTTGAGTGATGCACTCTGAAGCAAATTGTCTGGCACGAGAATCCGGCAAAGATCGTTATTGCTTTCCTTGATGCTTTCGAAGCGAGTGAACCGTCTGCAGTATGCACTTACGATTAGTGGGATGCTGGCCGAAGAGTGGGCAAAAAAGAAGAAATCGATTTTCCGATTAATACATGGATCGCAGTCTACAGTCTGCACGGCACACCTACGCAGCTGAGTAATACACTTCGAAGATAACTTGGTCTCCTCTTGAGCGCGTCGAAAGGAAAGGTGCGATTCTGTGGCATCACGAGAGGCACGGGAATCGGGATGAGGGTGGTGCAAGAGTATCCAGTGTGATTTCCCTGGGGCGAAGTCGGCCGATCGGTCGATCGAGTGGGTGGTTGAAAACCGCACTGGGAAACCTAATATCCGAAGGCCCACCCTTCACTTGCCTTTACTTGCTTTTCTGTCCATCCAAAGAAAGCACAGACTGTACTAAGGAGTGACTCAGTAACTCGAGATGTACGGAAACGAGTTTATCTGACTTTTTGAAAGAAACGAAAGGGTGCGCAACTGGGTAGGGTGGAACATCATCTTCTAGATTTCATTTTCATCACTACTGCCTCCGAGTTTCTTGTGGTGATCTTTGATCAAAATTCCTGCCAAGCTTTAACTAAACCGGGTGTTTAGGATGCTATGACAGTCAGTTCATGATATCACTTATTAACAAAGACACTGATTCCTTTTGCTCTTCCATTTTTGTTTAAATTCTAAAGTATTTGATAGCTCACATTGTATGATCTACAATATGAACATATTGTAGCCCTGCTAATGGTTCATACTAAACTGTTGGGTTTTCTTTATTCAAACAAATACGGATCTCCTGGATTTCTCCCTCATCAAAGCTAATGGCGATAATTTCTGTTGAGGCGGTCGTTAGCTGCTCAGGAATGGGCGTCGTGCTCGATTAATCGGCTAACCGCCCTGAGTGGACAACCTCGAATTGCAGATTGTTTCCGTAAACTCTCGACGCCAACCTCCGATTTGTTTTACCTCTCTTGACTCAATTTGTCTTACTTAAGTTCAATCGCCATTTCCAATTGATCTCCTTCGGGACTCAGACTCAGTGAAAATGGCTTAAAGGATTAAGAGAATTCGAACCTCCAACTGCCACAAGCATGAAATTAAATTTTTCAGTTCTCAACCTCTTCAACACTTTTAATTAAATAATTGAATGGTGCTTTGTTTTCGGTGGAAATAGACAAAAATAGTCAAATTGACATCTATTGGGTCTTTGTGAAGTGGTTATCTCTTGAAAAATTCAATTAACCGACAACAGCCATTTGGATTATCGATTCAGCAAAAGGTTTTCCGGCTTCTCACAGATGCGTTCGGCGTTCGAACGAGCGAGTATATGTCCTTTAAAGATTTTACGTGCCATGCAAAGCCAAAACTTTATATACACGAATTTACTTCAGCAGCTTTCCCGTTTTACTGCCAATATCCGGCGCGTAGCGTACACGTCGAACCCGAGAACCTAATAAAGTGTCTCTACTCACGAAGGTACCGTATTGCGTGGCTAAATTCACCGAGCATCCATGACAGTGCTGAAAGCAGGTTGCATTTCTGTTGGTATCAGCCTAGAAAATCGAATCCAGTCGATATCGGGACTACATTGTACGCTTGTAGGTTTATTATGGCCTACAATCCCACATTTGTAGCCACTATTCGGAAGGGAAATTTTCCCGATGAAGGCCAAATACAGATATAGAGGAAGGAGCGATGATGGGTGAACTGTACTGCCTTCGGTATTTTCATATCTACCCTGGATTGTGAGTCATCACAAATACCAAACTATTCTGTTGCTGATATTGAAAAAGCTCTCGGATAAGAATGCTTCCGGTTTGCTTTATCTGATGGGACTTTTAAACTGTCTCATTATCGGTAAATTACACCCGGCATATCGGGGATGGCAACTGTTTCCAGAGGAATGCACTTCGGATAAGGATCTTTTTGTCTAGTTTGAACTCTGATCGTTTCAATGATGCAAAACTTTTCAGGATGTTGTTTTTCTTCATTACCAGGATTTGATAATGAATTCCGCTTCCGCCGGAAGTGAAGTCATATAAAAAGCAATCATTGAGGTAAATCGAGGACATTTTTCTTTGAAAAAAAAGATCGATTTTCGTGAGCCATCTGCCTGTCGTTGTTTATGGTTTTGGTGACGGCTCGACAACTGCAAGTGCTTCCTACAACACCCCAAAGTGTAACCTGAGGAGAAATATATGTAGCTCCTCGTGACAGCTTGGTTTTATAAACGATGTTTGCGCAACCGCTTAATTACTCTTCTCAAGTTTCAAGCTCGTTCCGTGCAATTATTGGATTTAAATATTACGCATTGTTTAAATTTAGGTACCGAAGACTATCAATCATCTTAAGAGTTAAAAAGTAGCTAAGAATAATTTCGTCAAAAATAAATTCAGACTAATAACAGACTTCAGAGCCCAAAATGCTCTCAAAACAGGGGAAATATGGCGATTTACTGATTTTTCAGAAAAATAGGCAAATACTAAATGACTGCATTCTTCTAAATAAAATTAATCGAACTAGAAAGTTGAACGTTTTAGAAAACCGTTGACTTTAGACCCTGGAAAGATGAATTTTCAAGAAAAAAAGGTAATTTTCAACTAAGAAAGATGAATTTTCAACCAACTAGTGTAATTTTCTACAAATAAAATTAATTTTTATCCAAACAGTTAAACTTTGAAGCAAACAAAGCAAATTTTTAAAAAAATCAGCCTTAAAAGATGAATTTTAAATCAAATGGACGAGACTAAAAAAAAAAGATTAAATTTCAACCAAAAACCGAAAATCTGAATTTTAAATTGAAAAAGACGAAGTTTTCAGAAGATGGTTAAATTTTCAACTAAGAAAGATAAAATTTTAACCAAGTAGTAGAATTTTCAACATATAAAATTGAGTTTTAACCAAATAGTTCAAATTACAAGCAAACGAGACAAATTAAGAAAAAATTCAACCTAAAAAGATCAATTTTGAACCAATTGGACGAGTTTTCGACAAAAAAAGATTAAACTTCAACCAAAATACAAAAAGTTGAACTTTGAATGATTTTTTAAATAAAATTTTGTACGAAAAAAAAATGAAAATTTCTACCAAGAGAGATGAGTTTTCAAGCCGAAAAGACAAATTTTCAACAAAATAGTTGAATTTTCAACCAAAAAAGATTGTTTTTTCAGAAAAGAAATGTAAATTATCAACCCATAAAGAAAAATCTTCAACAAAACAATTGAGTTTTTAACCAAGAAGGATAAGTTTATAACAAAATTGTGGAATTTTTATCAAAATAATTTAATTTTTCACCTGATGATAAAATTTTTAACCAAAAAAGATGAAATTTCTACAAAAAGAGATGAGATTCCAAACCAAAAAGACAAATTTTCAACCAATAAAGATTTTTAAGTCAAAAAGGGAATAAGAAATTATCAAGCCATAATGATGAATCTTCAATAAAACGGTTGAGTTTTCAAACAAAAAGAATGAATTTTTAACAAAATTGTGGAATGTTTATCAAAAGCATTTTCCACAAATTAATAAAAAATTTCACCATAAAAAATGAAATTTCTACTAAAAGAGGTGAGTTTTTAAACCAAAAAGACAAATTTTCAACAAAAGAGTTGAATTCTTAACCAATAAAGATTTTTCAGTAAAAAAAAAAAGAAAAAATATAAATTATCAACCCATAAAAATGAATTTTCAATAAAACAGTTGAGTTTTCAATCAAAAAGGATGACTTTTCAACAAAATTGTTAAATTTTTATGAAAATAATCCAATTTCCCACTGAATAATAAAATTTTTAACCAAAAAAGATTAAATTTTTACCAAGAGAGATTTTTTTTCAAACCAAAAAGACACTTTTCAACAAAAGAGTTGAATTTTCAACCAATAAAGATTTTTTAGTCAAAAATGAGAAAAATTTAAATTATCCACCCAAAAAGGGGAATCTTCAAGAAGGCAGTTGAGTTTTCAACCATAAAGGATAACTTTTTCACAAAATTGTTGAATATTTAACCAACTAATAATATTTTTAACCAAAAAAAAATGAAGTGTCTACCAAGAGTGACGAATTTTCAATGAAAGTGTTACATTTTCAACAAAGAAAGTTTTAAGAAAGAAATAAAATTTCAACCAAATTTTTAAATTTTCTTGGCAAAAAGATGAATTCTCAACGAAAAATATAATAGTCGATATTTCCAAATCAAAAATTTAATTTAAGATTCAGGAAAATCAGTTAAATTCAACTAAAAAACAAAAACAATTTTTAACAATTCGAAAAAATTGAATTTTTAGTTTAAAAAAATAGTTGTCAACATAAAAAACGAATGTTCAATTAATTAATTAAATATATAATTAACGAGATGAATCTTTAATCAAAAAAATGAATTTTTTACAAAGAAGTTCAACTTTTAGCCAAAAAATGAATTTTCAACGAAAAATATTTCTTTTCGAAAAATATATTTATTCATGTATAGAATTCCTGAAAATAAAACAAGAATTTAACGATCAAATTTGGACAAACACCACAAAATGCTCCTATTGCAATTCCTAAAAAGACAAAAAAAAATTGTTTCTTTGCACAAAAATAAAAAGGAGGAAAGAAAAATGAGAAGGCAACCAACCCAATCTTCTTCCTTCTCTTTTTTATTTCTTTTGGAATTTGATTTTAATCTAATTTAAAATTCTTAAATTTCAATATTATTATTATTATTATATCATTAAGCCATTTCCCTTTAATAGTTGATATTCCGACAAAAAAAGATTTTAATTTTAAATAAAAAATAGTTGAATTCAACCAAAAAGGACGAATTTTCAACAATTCAAGCCGTGAAATTTTCAACATAAGAGTTGAGAAATTCAATCTAAAAAGTCTAATGTTTTATAAAACCGTTGACTTTGAAATCCAAAAAGCTGAACTTTCAACCAAGAAAAATGAATTTTCAATAAAAGAGATGACTTTTTAACAAAATAGTTGAAAAAAACAACAAAATAATTAAATTTTCAATCAAACATTAGAATTTGTTTTCAAAAATAATACTCTGAGCCACAAATATGATAGTAAAGTCTTTAATAAAAAAGAACTAACTTTAGCGGAAAATAGTTGGACTTTCGCACTGGGTTCTATTAATTCAGTTCACATTTAGGAAAAACGAGAAAAAGGGGAAGTTTCTTGAAAACAGGGGAAAGAGTGACAAGTCTGTAATAATAAGAGTGGCCACGTCATATTATCCCACTTTTAATAAAAAATAAAAATTTCCGGGCCATAAATAACCTGGGAAAAGTTCCTGAAGCTCTGAGTGGCATTAGTTCATGTAAATATTTCATGTCCCTCTCACATGCGATCTATTCTATAGGATCTAAAACAAGCACGGAATTCTCTTTATTCCATTTGTACAGCTCCACCCACTCGATGTCCCTCCCTTTCTTTTTTCTTCCTTTTCACTCTTCCTATCAGTCTTTTCCTGACCCTCCTTCGCTTTTCATGCATCCGCTCCCTTCTTTATCACCCTCCCACACGTCATCCACTTTTTGCCTTCTGATTTTCGGAGAATGGGTTTGATGGACTAGGATTGGGCCACGAGTAGGGAAAATCTGATGGTCTTCTCCACCTTGGAAGAAGTACCTAACCCCATACCAGTAGTGAGTAGGAGGTACTTTGGAACCAGAGATGTTTGGTTAACATGTGCACCTAATGGGCCGTGCGAAATGGATTTTTAAGGTCTTTCTTCGAAGAAATTCCTCCACGGAAGAAAGGACCGGATCGAAGGTCGGTGGAAACCGTTATTTCCCATCGAACATCGATTCGAGATCGATAGCGCTGATTGGCGCCAAGGAGAGATTGGAGAGTGTTTCTCTAAGTCGAGTGCATTGTGAGAGCGTTATATGGTCTTTTCTCTTGTAATGACTTCAGATTTAACCCTTTGGGGTCATCCAGAAACTACTTTACCAATTTTGGGATATTTTGACCTCTTTGACAACCGTAGTTTTGTCTGTTACCGCCCCCCCCCCGCCCAAGTACACAAAAAAACGAAATGTAATCTTTACAGCGATTTCAGAGTAATTTTTACCTGCAACAAAAAATAACTTCACGTGTTAAGATTTACCCAGCACAAGGGAAATGGTTACCATGACAACTCTATTAAATCTTGTTTTGTTTCGATGCGAAAAAGTTCAACTTTATCTACTTGAAAATTACCCGCAACAAAAATTCACTTGTGTTTTTTCTGTGTAACAAAGCCTGGACATACACGGATTTCACGTTTAGTTTTTGGTTTTTGCATTTCTAATGAGTTGTTCTATAGCGAGATTACTGAGTCGAATTTTCGAAACCAAAGGAACCTTTAAAAAAATAGTTCAATTTTTAACAAAATAATTAAATTATTAATAAAATAGTTGAATTTTTACCCAAGTATAATTTAATTCTCAAAAAAATGAATTCTCAACAAAAGATGTAATATTTCATTTTTCAACGGAACAAGATTTTAATTTTAAATCAAAAAGAAAAAAGGATGAATTGTCAAACAAGGAAGATGACTTTTCTACTGTGAAGGATGAATTCTCAATCCAAAAAGACGATTTTTTAACACAAAGGTTAAATTCTCGACCAAAAAAGATGTTTTAACAAAATAGTTGAATTTTAAACCTCCATAGATGAATTTTTGACAAGAATGTACTTTTTAATCAGGTGAGATGAATTTTCAACCAAATAGTAGAATTTTTAACTAAAAAATATGAATTTTCAACCAAAAAAGGAATAGTTACATTTTGAGTTTAAAAAAATTAATCTTCTACAAAAAAAAAAGAATTCTCTACCAGTTCAAAAGAATGAAAACAGACAAATTTAAACAAAGTACTTGAATAAACAGCCAGAAGATTTATTTTTTTATTAAAAAAGATAAATTTTCAACGAAATAAATGAATTTTTCACAAAAGAGTTGAAATTTCCACCCGACACTATGAATTTTCAACATAAAAGTTGATTTTCTACCAGAAAGTTAATTTTGCAAATAAATAGTTTAATTTTTAACAAAAAGATTGAATTTTCTAGTAAAATAATTGAATTTTCAATTAAAAAAGTTGTATCTACAGCGAAAAAGATGAATTAAAAAAAAAGAAAATAAATTTTCACCCTAAAAGACGAATTTTCAACAAAAATAGATAAATTTTTCACGAAACAATTCAATTTTGCACCCGAGACCAAGTAGTTGAATTTTCTACCAAAATAGTTCAATGTCCGACGAAATAGTTGAATTTTCAACTTAAAAAGATGAGTTTTCAGACAAAAATTGAATAGTTACATTTAAGTTAAAAAAATTAATTCTTGAAAAAAAAATATTTTCTACTAGTTGAAATGAACCTAAAAAGACCAATTTTTAATAAAATAGTTGAATTTACAGCCAAAAAAATGACTTTCAAAAAAAAAAGATAACTTTCTACCCAAAAAGACTAATTTTCAATAAAATTGATGAATTTTCCTCAAAACTTAATTAATTTTTCAAATAACTAGTTCAATCTTTAACCAAATAGTGAAATGTTCTACCAAAATAGTTGAATTTTGAACCAAAAAGATAAATTTTCAACCAAAGAGTTGCATTTTTTACCAAAAAAGTTGTATCTAATGAGAGATGAATTTTCAAACAAAAAAGACGTATTTTCTAAAAAAAAATTGAATTTTTGAATCCGAAAATAAGAATTTTTAACCAAAAAGTTGACATTCAGTTGCATTAATCTTCTCAGTGACAAATTCATATTTTTGGTTGAAAAATCCTTTCTTTAGTTCAAAAATTAACTATTTTTTTGGTTTAAAGTTCAACTATGCGGTTGAAAATTCATCTTTTTGGGTAAAAATTTATCTTTTTCAGTTGAAA
This sequence comes from Andricus curvator, assembly GCA_932195095.1. Taxonomy (NCBI): domain Eukaryota; kingdom Metazoa; phylum Arthropoda; class Insecta; order Hymenoptera; family Cynipidae; genus Andricus; species Andricus curvator. The sequence goes on along the minus strand of CAKNYM010052730.1, from coordinate 123,021 downwards.
ATTCAACTATATGGTTGAGAATTCATGTCTTTTGTTGAAAATTCGTCTTTTTTGGTTTAAATTAATTCTTTAAAATGACTATTCAAATATTCTATTTTTTCATATTTATGTTTTTTAGTTGAAAATTCATTTCTTCTGGTTGGAAATTGAACTAATATGTTAAAAAAATGTTTTTTTCATTTCTTGAAAATAAATTTTTTTAAACTGAAAATGTAAAATACCATTTTTGGTTGAAAATTTAACCATTTTGGTGAAAATTCGTTTTTTTTGTTGTTGAAAATTCATTTTTTATGAACATTTTTTTTACTAAAAATTTAATTGCTTTATTTTTGGTTAAAATATTATCTTATTTGGTTGAAAATTCGAAAATATAACTGAAAAATCATGTGTTTTGTTGAAAACTCGTCTTTTTTGGTGAAATATTATTCTTTTTGTTTGCAAATGCATTTCTTTGGTTGAAAATTGAACTATTTTGTTAAAAATTCATTTCTATAGTTGAAAATTTAACAATTTTGTTGAAAATTCGTTTTTTTATTGTTGACAATTCACTTTTTTCAGTTAAAATTTCAACTATTTGCTTGAAAATTCATGTATTTTGTTGAAATTTTATCTTCCTAGTACAAAATTAATCTTCTTGTTTGAAAATTCATCTTGTTGGTTAAAAATAGAATTATTTCATTTTTGGTTCAAAATGTATCTTTTGTTGAAAATTCAACTATTCGATGTAAAAAATAGAGATAGTTATAAAAATACGTACTTTGAAACGTACTGACAGTGCACGATAAAGTGATATTTGTGAAGTTCAAAACTACGGAAGAAAAACTGACCAGTAACTAAAATATTAAATTTTTTCTCTTCAAACTAAATGATTTTTACCTTGTTTTATGAATAAATGTAAACCTTTAACATTAATTTGTATAAAAAAAAATGTGCATTCATCCAATTTGAAATTTCGCGGAACTTTGGCCAGAACAGTCAGCGCTACCTAGCGGCTCATAAACACCCCTATTTCCAAAATACGAAGAAACTTGAGAAAATAAAAGCTTCAACTTGTAAATTGTAGCTTCGTAATGGCTGAAATTTGGGAAGAATTTGATATGGTATTTGAGCATTTTGCTCTTGCCACAATGCTGCATGTTGAGTCTGATCTTCGAGAAAACGCATAATTATGCGATTCCATGAAATTGTACTGCGTTCTCTCTCAGCATTCCTGTGGTGCGAGAATATTTTGGTATTCCAGTAATAGGTGCTATTCTACCGAGCACGTACGGGCTCTGCCAAAACGGTCCAGGACACACAGACCACATTATACTTCCTTCTCCGCCCAAACCCTTCCACAAAGTAATGTTATTTGCGTGTATGGTCCCAGCGAAATCGTTTATTTTGCAATATTCTCCGCAATGAGGGTCCACCACGATCAATAATCCAATTTAGCTCTGAGTGTGTAAATATTCTTTAATTGGAAACATTTTTTTTTAAATTGAAATAGAAATTAATCTGCAGTGATTCAAGCATGCTACCATCTGAGCAACATCCCCTCCTAACATGTTATGCATTAGTCACGTGAGCCAGCCAGTCCTGAGGTCGATATTTTTTGTCCCATATTTAAAAATAAAAGGTAAAATAGAGCGGAAAAAATTTGGGAGAATATTAATAAACATAAAAGGACAGTGTGTGGTGAAGCATAGAGTTGGGGAAGAAAAAAAAGTTATTATTGGAATAACAAATATCGACCGGCAATCAAGCGATCTGCATTATCAACAGTGCTGAAACCATGGATATATCAAATATCAATTTGTTTATTTGCACCAAACCAGCAAATATTATCAAGTATCATTTTCCTCAAGACATGTGAGCCAAAACCTCAAAAATGTTTCATTGGGAACATTGAAACTTGGTTACAGAGTTCTACAGCACGGTCGGTATTTTTGTGAATTTCCTTATTCATTACATTTTTTCTTCAACATTTCGAGACAAATGTTGTATACAAATGCAGATTACAGTTTCCTGATGCTTTCCCCAAAGTTTCAACTCGATATCTCATTTTGCGTGGAAATGAGTTGTTGCACAAAAAACGCCGATATTGCTCCGGTTTTAATTTCTTAAAAAATTTTTTTTTCTAAATTCCATTCCAAATGTTGTATACAAACGTACATTATTGTTTCCTGAAGCTTTCCCCCAAATTTCAACTCAATATCTCATTCGGTGTGGACGTGAGTTCTTGCAAAAAAAATTATGTATAATTTAGGTCACGTGACTCATGTATAACGTGGCCTTAAATCCGAATTAAATTCAAGAAAAAATTTTCGCGAACTTCTTTGGCAATTTTTTCGGGGTGCAGTAGCTAAAGTAGGGATCGGAAATTCTCGAAAAAATAGAATTGATTCTCAAAAAACGATTCCCAAATTTTAACGATTGTACGATCTGAATTAAGCGACCTCAAATAACCGATTCTTGAAGCAACTTTTTAAAAATATTTATTTTAAATCGGCAATAACAAATATAGTAATAGATTTAATGCTTTCACGATGATTCATTATAATAAATTTAAATTTAAAATTTGAAGTTTTTTCGGGTTTTAATCGTGTGCGAAACTATGAATCTTGCCCTGAAGAAGTGAACTGCAATGTTCACGAGACGTCGGCAAGATTCATAGTTTCGCACACGATTGAAACCCGAAAAAGCTTTAAATTTTAAATTTAAATTTATTATAAATATAGTATTTTAACATTTTTTCAATTCTTTGAAATATCATGACATCTATTAAAGCACGATATCTCTTATAAAATTTGAATCCCGTGAAATCTTATGAAATTTCTTAAAATCTTGTAGAATTCTTTCATTTTTTTGTCATCCTTAACATTCTTTAACATCTGAAGAAATCTTTGGAAAAATTTTCAATCCCTTGAAAATTTTTCGAAAACCTTGGAAATTCTTTGAAATCTCTTTAAATCCTTTAAAGCCCGCTAAGATCCCTTGAAATTCTTCAAATCTTCAACAATCCCGTGCGATCTCATGAAACCTCACGCAATCCTTTTAAACGTTTCACATCCTGTAAAAATTCTAGCAATCTGTCAAAATCGTTCAAAATCTCCCTAGAAATCACTTAAAATTTCCCATAAAATCTTTTGAATGATGTAAAATCCCTTGAAACCCATTGCAATTCTTTGAAATCTCTTAAATGGACTCGAAATTTCGTAAAATTCTGTAAAGTTTTTAAAATACTTTCAAATCTCAGGAAATTTTTCTGAAAAAATTGAAAATCCTTCGAAATCTCTTGAAATATATTAAATTTTCTCAAAATCTCGTAAAATTCTTGAAAATATTAATAAATCTGATAAAATCGATTAAGATCCAATTTCTTGAAATCCATTAAAATCCTTTAAAATCTTTTCAAATCCCTTTAAATCTCGTAAATTAAACTATAACTTTTAAAAATTTTAGTAAACATTTGGAAATTGTTGGAACTCTTTTAAAATCTCTAGAAATGTTTTATAATCTTTTGAAATATTAGGAAATTTTTTGAAAACCATTGAAATCCTTCAAAATCTCTCAAAATTCCTTACAATTTTGTAAAACTCTTTAAAAGTTTTTGAATAAAAGAATAAAAAATCCGTTAAATTCCTTAGGAATGCCTTTATGTTCTTTAAAATTCAATAATATCCATTAAGAGGTCTTAAAATTTCTCTAAATATACCTAGAAATCTAAGGGGAGGCCTTTGAAAATCATAGAAATCCTTCACAATCTCTTAAAATTTATTGACATTTTATCAAAATCTTTAAAATTTTTTGAAATCCTTCGAAATCTCTTGAAATCCATTAAAATTTCTCAGAATCAAGGAAAATTCATAAAAATATTTCGAAATCTCACAAAATCCGTTGAAATACATTAAAATTTAGGAATTCTCCTAAGATACTCAGGTTTTTTTTTTAATTTTAAAAACCCTTTGGAAATCCTTAGGTCTCTTTTACAATCTCTTCAAGTCCTTCAAATCTCTTTGCAATTTCTTTCATAGTTTTTGAAATACTTTGAAATCCTCGGAAAACTTTCTAAAAAAAATGGGAAGTCCTTCGAAAATTATTGAAACGGATTCAAATCTCTTAAAATTTCTAGAAGTCCAGCCAAGCTTTGTTTAAATCTTTATAATCCTTACAAATCTTGGAAAAACCTTCCAAATCCTTAGGGTTTTCTTTACATTCTTCAAAATCTCTCAAATTTGTTAAAATTCCAAAAAATCCGAGTTACTTAAAATCCTCTAAAGTGTCTAAAAATCGCTTGAAATTCTGTAAAATTCCTAAAAATCTTTAGGAATACCTTGAAGACCTTTAAAATCCAATAATACCCATAAAAATTTCTTAAAATTCCTCCCAATATAGTAAAATTCTTTGAAATATTTGGAAACCTGACAAACTTCCTTTAAATCGAGTTTCTTGAAATACATTCAAATTTTATAAAATTCCGTAAAGTCCTTTAAAATCTTAGAAACCCCTTGAATTTCTTTAAAATCCAATAATATCTCTTGAAATCCTTTAAAATCCTCAGAAATATCTGGGGTCCCTTAGAAAACCATTGAAATCCATTAAAAATTCTGAAATTTCGTCAAATTCTTCAAAAGGTTTTGAGATACTTCGAAATTCTTGAAAATTTTGTTGAAAAATCTGGACGTAATTTATAATCCCGTGAAATCCTTTAAAATCTTTGGAAATCCTTTCAAATCCTCAGGGCTTTCTTAAAAACGTTGTTCGTAAAATCTTTTTAAAAACTTGGGAATACCTTAAAATCCTTCAAAAATGAATACCCTCAAAGAATCGGCACCTTCGATTAATGGAATTTATTATAAAAATCAATTCATCAGCTCAAAATAATCGATTCACAAATAACCAAATCGAGGTCGCCAATCTCTAGGATAAAAACCTTTATTAATATTTTCCGAAAGTTGCTCGAGGAATTGTACGACAAAGAAATTGACGCGAAAAGGAGAAAAAGCGAGGCGCAGATCGTACGAGGGAAGAAAAACACAAAAGAGAGAAAGGGGAGTAAATGCGTCTCCTCTGACATTTAATAAAGTCATCCACCTGCGACGGGCTAATGGTAAATCTATAATGGCTCTGCACCTTCTCGAATACCTTTCTCAAGTCGTTCTCGTCATCGTGGTTCTCCTTCAACTTTGTCATTCCCTTCCGTCGTTTTTACCCCTTTCCCCAGTGAATTCATCTTTTTTCCCCTTTCAGACATTCCGACATTTTTTGTATTCAAGCCTGGCTCTCTTCTTTACCGCCAAATCAACTTTTTGCCGGAAACAATCCTGCGGAAGATAGACTGATAGGATCTGCGTTCAGCAGGAAGTGGACGGTCAATCGGTGGCACTCTGTTATCCGGAGAGGATGCAAGAAGAGTGTAGCGCAAGAAGAATAGCACAAGTAGAGTTTAGCGCAAGATGAGTATTGCGCAAGATGGGTATTGCGCAAGATTATTATTGCGCAAGAAGAGTGTAGCGAAGAGTAGAGCGTAAGAAAAGAGTGGCGCCCATTTAATCACTTCGAGGCGGACGCACGGAAGAGTACGGATATAGAAAACGCGTTTCAATGGGTCTTCTGGTTTCCTTCCACCAAATCTCATCTCACGATGACTCCCGCTTCTCGCTCTTTATACCGATCTTTACCTCTCGGATTAAAAAGAAATCCGGATGCTGCCTATCTGTGCCAAAGAGCTTCAAGAGCCTTTCGGTAAATATAGGGACAGTAAGCACTAGTGATGCGCGACTTAAAATTACGGTATTGACCTATTTCGATTCCGAGCAGATGAATATTTTCCTTTTCAGAATCATTTTTCTTCAACAGGTTTAAAACTGCTCCGTGGTACGAAAAAGTGTAAAAAAAGGATTTTTTTGTTAGGGTGTCATCCATAAATTATGTGAGACGATATTGGGGGAGGGGGGATTTGGTTATATTTCACTACTTGGGGGGTGGGGTGTCAGATCTTATGTAAATAAAAATCTTCAACAAATTACACAAATTTTCATCCAGATCGTTGAGTTTTTCACTAAAAAGATAAATTAAAAAAAAAAGGAATATAATTCAATTTGCAGTTAAATAATTAAAAAAAAAACAAGAAAACGTACATTTTTCAACAAAAAAGATGGAATTTTTAACTAAAATGATGAACCTTTAACCAATAAGATTAATTTTCTACCGAAAAATAAGAATTTTCGACAAAATACATGAATTTTCAACCGAATCGTTGAGTTTTTTCAACTTAAAAAGAATAATTTTCAACAAGAAATGGAAAATAATTTAATGAGCAGTTAAAAACCCTAATTAATGAAATAATTAATTAATTAAGCTTCAACCAATAAGATTAATTTTCTAACAAAAAATAAAAATTTCCGAGAAAATACATGAATTTCCAATCAGGTAGTTGAATTTTTTAAGAAGAAATACATTTTTTAACACAGTAATAGAATTTTCAACCAAAACGATGTATTTTCAACAAAGGAAAATTATTTTGTACCAAAAAAGAGAAATTTTCAACAAAATAAATAAATTTTTAACTAAATAGTGAAATTTTCAACACAAAATAATTATTTTCCAATAAAAAATTGAATAATTAAAGTTCTAACCAAATAAATTAATTTTCAACCAAAAAAAGTAGAATTTTTAACAAAATACAAGAATTTTCAACCAGATAGTTAAATTTTTAACAAACAAATCAATTTCTAACTCAATAATTGAATTTTCAACCAACAGGATCAGTTTTCAAAAAGAAGAACAAAATAAATAAATTTTTAACCAAATAGCGGAATTGTTAGCTGAAAAGAATTATTTTTCAATAAAAAATGAAATACTTAAATTTCCACTTGAAGAAATTTATTTCCAACCGAAAAGATACATCTTTAACTAAAAAGAGTAATTTTCTACCAAAAGGGTCGAATTTTTAACACAAGACATGATTTTTCAACAAAACAAAAAAAAAAGATTTGTAGCCAAAGAAATGAATTTTTCAAGCAAAATGATGAATCTTCAACCATAAACAAATTGAATTTTCGTGCAAAAGGTGTTTTTTTCAGCTAAAAGTGAAATAGTTCAATTTTCAGTTCACAAAAATTAATTTTAAAAACATGTATTTTTCAACTAAATAGTCCATTTTTTAACGAATGAATGAATTTTTAACCAAAAAGATTCATTTTTTACAAAAAAAAAGACGAATTTTAGAAAAAAAACCTGATTTTCAACCAAATCTTCCACCGAGAAGATTAATTTTCAAGAAAATGCATGAATTTTCAACCAAATATTTGGAATTATTAACTAAACAAACATAAATTTTCAACAAAAACTGGATTACTCAAATTTTCAGTTGAAAAAATTAATTTTCAATAAAAAAAAAGAAATTTCAACAAAATAGTTCAAATTTAACCAAAGAGATGAAATTTTTAACATAGTAGTTCAACCTTCAACCAAGTGGTTGAGTTGAGCGAAAAAAGATGAATTCTCAACGAACCATGTAATAATTGTTATTTCAACTAAAAAAGATTTTAATTTTGTATAAAAAACAGTTGAATTACAAAAAAAAAATTTCGACAAATTAGTTGAATGCTCAAACCGAAAATATTAATTTAAACAAAAATTAATTTTTAACTGAACTGTTAAATTTTCCAACCAAAAAGGCGATATTTCAACAAAACAGTTGAATTTTTACCAAAAAGAATGATTTTTCAAAAAAGTTGTTTAACAAAATAATAAACTTTTTCACGTTTACTTAATTAACAGAATTTAGATGTATGTTCTTTCCCGAAGTATAGAAAATTATAAAGATTTGAGGGGGGGGGGGTAAAATTTGTAGAAAAAAACCTTATGTAATTGGCGTATGACCCCTAAAAAGTAGCCAACCCTAGCATCCAGATTCTGATGTAAACAAAAAAACGATTTGCGACAAAGTACAGCAGGGTTCACCACTTTCAGCAGGTCTTGACTGCCACGATACGTGTTTGACTGCCAGAAAGTTTTTCTGCCAATTTTTTTTTACATTTTATTTTTTCATTTCAAACTTTAATTTACCGTCAAGGATTAAGGACCAGTCGAGGGACAAGTTCGATGAAAATTTATGGGGCCTATTTGACCTAGTCTTTTGACTGACAGTGGCAGTCACGGCAGTCAATGACGGCAGTCAATTTTCTTTCTCTATTGTTTTTTGTTAAAATTTTACCGAAAATGAAGTCAAAACATAATTTTAATTTAATTGGAAAGGAAATAAAAAAAGAAATGCTTCTTCGTGGGTGTTTTGTCTAAAAAAGAGAGACTCTAGTTATACAATCTTTGTCAGATGATACCAGATAAATCAAATGTAACCTTACACTCGTTCTGACAAAGTGCTCGGGCAAAAAAAGATGAAAGAATAACCCACCGCAGAGCAAAGTTCAGAATGCAAAAAATGCCTCGGGTTGGTAATTTGTAGCCATTATTCACTGCACAGAACCTGCATTTATTTTGCCGCGTTAAGCCATTGAATTTTAATTGCTATGAACCCACTGTTGAATTGCCATCGCGCGATTGAATCCTAATGAGTAAAAAGAAGAAGAAATGAAAAATTGAATTCAATAGTATCAAGCTACAAAATATTTACGTAAAAGGAGATTTCAAATTAAATTCGACCTACTTTGTAATAAATGAGAAACCGAGATAATAAGATCAATTTTTTTATGGACAATTCCTGTTATTATAATAACGTTTTCGTAATTTTTCCTTGGCTTTACATGGACACAACGATTACAGGCGTTATTAGCTTATTAGCATTTTTTTCTCTTAAGAAAAAGGCAGTTGTTTCCAAGTTAATGGGCATATTCAGAAACCTGCTGTGACTACATTTTATCGTAAATTTCAAATCGTGGAATATTATTTCGGTGTGGGCTTTGGATCACAATCTCCAGGTTTTGGAGAAAATCAGGTATTTCTTAACTTTATGTGAGAAACTTCATTTTGAAATTAATATCGAGGTTGAGATTACTGGCCATCCATAAACTACGTCACCAACTTGCCTTTTCACGAAAATAGGGAAATAATGGGGAAATAAATTCTTTGAAATAAAATGAATTTAAGAAACATCCTAAATTCAATATCATAAACCATAAATTCCTCAGGTTTTCTAACAGAGATGAATTTTCAAACCAAAAAGAGGAATTTTAAACAAAAAATTAATTTTTCACCAAACCGTTCCATTAACAACCAAACAGTTGAACCTTAAAGAAAAACAAATAAATGTTTAAAAAAATATTTTAACTTTTAACCAACTATTAAACTTTTAGGCAGATACATTTTTAACCGAAGAGTCGATTTTTCAAACAAAAAAGAATAAAATTTAACCAAAAACAGTTGAATTTTCAAGCCAAAAAAACAAATTTTTTGGAAGACAGTTAAATCGTCTACCATAAAACGCGATTTTTTTTACCAAAAGACGAACTTTTAACCAGATGAATTAACCGAAAAAAAACCTGAAATTTTTTTCCCCCCGAAACAGATTGTTCCAATTTTCAGTTAAAAAAATTAATTTTCTACAAAAAAAAATTTCAAGCAGCTGAATTGAACGAAAAAAAAAGCATTTTTGAGAAAATAATTAAATTCTCAATCAAATAAATGAAATTTTAATCAAGAAAGATAAATTTGAAGCAAAATAGTTGAATTTTCACCTAAAAAATTTGTTTTGAACCAAAATAGAATCTTCGAATTTTGAGTTAAAAAAAAATTAATTTTTTACAAAACAAAACAAATTTTCAAGCAGCTGAATTAAACGTAAAAAACGCATTTAAAAAAAAAGTTGAATTCTCAGCCAAGTAGATGAATTTTCAATCGATAAAGTTTAATTTTAAACCAAATAATTGTATTTTCAACTAAAAAATGTATATTTTTTCAACCAAAAAAGAATTGTCAAATTTCCATTTTGAAAAATTCGAGGAAAAATTAATTTTCTACATTACGAAAAGAATTTGTAACCAGTTGAATTCAGCCGAAAAAGACAAATTTTTAACCAAGTAGTTGAATTCTCAACTGAAATATGAATTTTCAACCAAAAAATAATAATTTGTAACCAAATAATTAAACTTTCAACCAAGGAGAGGAATTTTCAAAAAGACGAATTATCTACCAAGCAGTTGAATTTTTAACCTGAAAATATAATTTTACAACAAAAAAGTTTAATTTTCATAAAAATCATTCAATTTTCAATCAAATAGTTGAATTTTTCATAAAAAATACATGAATTTTCAAAAAAGAGGTCATTTTCAATCCAATAGTTTAATTTCCTATCAAATTGTTGAATTTTCAAGCTAAATGATTTTTCGCGAGATTTTTCTACAAAATAGTTGATTTTTTGATCAAAAAATAGAAATATTCAACTAAAATGATGAATCTTCAACAAAAAGAAAATTAATTTTTCCAAAAATAGTTTAACTTTAAACCAATTGGTTTATTTTTGAATGAAAAAAAAACTTTCGACGAATCATGTAATAGATGATATTTTTGATATTTTTTTATAATGAATGTTTTTGTATTGTGATTTTATAATATTAAAAATAAAAAATACGACAGAAATAAAACAAGAGAAGAAAGGGGATTTGGTTGGTTGCCTGCTCATGTTTCTTTCCTTTTTTTTATTTGTATCCAAAGAAAATTATTTTTTTTCAAATTACAATACGAGCACTTTACGGTGGTTGTCCAAATTTGGTCTTTGGATTCTTGTTTTTATTTTCAGGAATTCTATACATTAACTTGAGTATTGGACGTTAAATAGGATTTTAAATTTGATTTCAATCTAATTTAAAATTCTTAAATTTTAATTTGAAATTTAAAAAAAACTGAAAAGAGGAATTTTCAACAAAATTTATTAATTTCGAAGCAAATAGTTGAAATTTCAACTAAAAAACATCAACTTTCAATTAAAAATATTTACTTGCAACTGAAAATGGAACACTTACATTTTTAGTTAACAAAGTTATATCTTAACAACAAAAAAACGAATATTCAACAAAATAGATAAATTTTCAACCAAAGAGATGAATCTTCAACGAAATTTCGAAACAAAAATAGAATAGTAGACTTTACACCGAAAAAAGTAGAATTTTTTTATTTCAGTTCACATTTAAGCGAAAGAAAGAGAAAAATGGGAAGTTTCTTGAAAGCAATTAAGAAGACTGACATTTTTTACTAAAGGTTTAAGATATTTTTACTTCCTGTTTAATCTGTCATGAAATCTAGGAAAGTAGGTGACCAAATCTAGGAGTGTATTTAGTAAGTAATGAATAGCCAAAACCAAATACATTTTTTTTATAATTTCGGGGGCACAGTAATTTCAAAAGTTGTAAAAAAAATAATTTTTTCTGGACATTTTGATACAGCATGATGGAAAAAAATCAAAATACTAATCTAATTATACCGATATTGAGTATTTATAACGTTGTTACAATATTTGATTATGATTTCTGAACTTTAACGTTATAGCCTTGTAATGGGCGATGCCCATTTAATTGCGGTCTACCTGCTTGCTCTACCCCCACTACCCAACTTCCCCTCACGCAGCTGAGGCATCGCAAAACTGCTTCCGCCAACTTAATGAGGAATAAAACACGAAACATAAAAAAAATTATTTTACAATTAGTAATTAGGAGATATTATTTTCGAAAGCGATGTTTTTTTGGCGATGACAACGATATGTTACTTGCCCTAATGAGTTGAAAATAAGGATAAGTACTAGAAATGTTATTCAGGAAAAATAGTGATATTTTGAATTTCAAAAGGATTTTATTATGTGAATGCTAATTAAAAAAATATCTAAATTATTAATTTCGAAATAAAAAATTGTTTATGTTTCATATTGGATTCCTCATAAGTACAAAGGACTCCGGCATCAGTCTTGCGATTTGTCGACTGCGTGAGGATAAGTTGGTTAGTGGAGATAGAGCAAGCAGGTAGACGGCGATCAAACGGGCATCGCCCTAACAAAACGTAACGTTGGGCAGAGCCTATTTGATCGCCGTCTACCTGTTTTCTCTACCCCTACTACCCAACTTCCCCTCACGCAGCTGAGTGACTTCAGACTGCCTCCGACCCTTCTTAGCGCGGGTGCTTTGTACCTAATGAGGAATGAAAAATTTGAAATCCTCATTAAAAATTTCATTCCTAATTAAATACAAAGGATCCTCTCTGGCAAGGATTGCAGCAGCAGTCCAGATGTCCCTTAGCTGCGTGAGGGGATGTTAGGTAGTGGGAGTAGAACCAGCAGGTAGCCGGCGATCAAACGGGCATCGCCCTAACAAATCGTAACATTGGGCAGTGCCCATTTAATCGCCGTCTGCCTGCTTTCTCTACCCCTACTACCCAACTTCCCCTCACGCAGCTGAGGGACTTGATATTGCTGCCGCCGACCATTCTTAGCTGGGGTCCTTTCTACCAAATGAGGAATAAAAAATTTGAAATCCTCATTAAAAATTTCATTCCTAATTAAATACAAAGGATCCTCTCTGCCAAGGGTTGCAGCAGCGGTCCAGATGTCCCTTAGCTGCGTGAGGGGATGTTGGGTAGTGGGAGTAGAACCAGCAGGTAGACGGCGATCAAATGGGCATCGCCCGGAACATTGTCCCGAACCCCCTCCCACCAAACGATGTTACCTAATTTATGAATGGCCCCTCATGAATGAGAGGAAATGAAGATTAGCATCTGTGTTACGGAACTTTTCAAATAAAGTGAGCAAAGTGAATAAATTGCAGAAATCAGCTAGTATATAAAACGATATCGCTTTTTATTCGCGATTTCTTTTGAATGATACGTATTTGTGAGGGAAAAGAAGTATTGAAACTTATGGACCGGGATGAAAGCATTCAAACCTAGAGACTCTGGGAAATTCCAGCACGCTTTTAGTTGGTCCAACCTTCTCCGATCGTATTATTGCACGTGACTGCAACTCGTGACGTGATTCTCTATATAGATTCTATAATGCCAGGCTTCGGTGTCTTATTGAGATTCGAATTTTGTGTGAATGGTTTCATCAGAAGCTCTAAGATTATTCACCAATGCATAATTCAAACTAAACTATTCGTATTCGAAATGGCAGTGTCGTTCTACCTAGAAAGTAAGAGAATATTGAAGAGGCATAAAATTCCAACTCGGTCAAGTTATCATTTATTATGGATTCAATTAGAAAAAAATTGGCAAACTTTAAGTACCTGACAAAAGTCACATTGGGACTTGGTACAAAAAAACTTTTCTTAAACATTTTTGAACAATAAAATTTCTAATTTTTACAAGTGGAAATTCTTTTCCTAACAAAATTTAAAAGGAAATCCTGCTATGGACAAATTTTGTTTGGAATAAAATTTGTTCAAAATTTTGACAAGCCAGGGTGGCCGTTTTAATCAAAGAAAATTTTTTTTGGTCATTTCCCGGCTTTCCCGGTTCGAAAATATTTTTCACGGTCAATGAAATTAAAACATGCGAACTCTAAAGCTAAAAATTTTTGCATTTGAAGTATTAAAAAATGAGCTGCAAATTAAAGCACTCAAAGTAGAACTCTTGAATTTTAAAGTTTTAAAATTGTAGTTTGAAATTTTTTGTAATTGAAAAATTTTGTATTCAAATGCTCAATAATTTGCACGTATAAAATATTAGCTACTACTAACTCTTTTCAACTGAATAATTATAAATTAAATGCAGTTAAACTGCCAAATAAAATTTTTTTAACATTTATAAATTGTAGAATTCAAAGATGCAGAATCAGCTTCAAAAATATAAATCCACGTTATCATTTTCAATGCTCTAAATTAAAAAATTGAATAGTTACATTTTTTTATGAGCTAAACACGTCTTAAATTGAAGTTTGCATTACTTTTGTTTTAAAAACTTTAAAAATCCTTAAAATCCTTAAAATGCTTCAAAATCTTAAAAAATCTACATGTTGTTTCACATTTTTTCACATTTCAAATTATTTTTGAAATTTTTTCAGAACTTCTAAACATCTTTTAAAATGATTCGAGTTTTTCCTCAAATTTTTTAAAAATCGTACCAAATAAAAATTCCTTAAGATCTTCCACATTCATTTTTGACAATTTTGCAAATCTATCTAAAAGTTTTTAAACATTGTCTTGAAATTCATTTTGCAAAATAAAAATCATTATCAATTTTCCTACGAATCTTAAGGAAATGTTTTTTATTATTTTAAAGCCTTTCACAATGCTTGAAAAGATTCTAAATTTTTGGTTCGGAATCTGCAAAAATCTATATTTTGTTTTAAATTAGGCCATGGGCTATTTGCACTGAAATTTCGGTAGCAATAGCCGCATTTTTTGGTACACGTAGACACTTCGTTTAAATTATTTGAAATCATTTCAAATTTTTAAATAATTTCGAATTTTTTCAAAACTTCTAAAAATCTCTTCAACTTACTCGAAATTTTTCTAAGAATAATAGGCGTTCAATTGTTATTTATACGTCAAAATTCAACAAATTTGACTTACAAATTAAGTTTTTTTAAATAGAACAATTAAAAATGTAACATTCAAAGTTTAGTTTTTTTTTTAGTTTTGAATACTTGATTTGTAATTACTGATTTTAAATGAATAGTCAGCTATTTCTAAATATTAAGTCATTGTTCTTTTTCTTAATTAAAAAATTTTTAAATTGAATGGTTTAAAAACGGAACATGTTAGACTGAAACAATATTTGAAAGCTAATAAAAGCCTTTAATTATGAACATATTATTTTGAAGTTATTTAAAAATTGAAAATAGTTTATGAAGCTTCAATCGGCATTTATATTTGTTTAACTAATAAGACTTCCCAATTGAAACAGTTTAAACTTTTAACGCTAAAATCTGGAAATTCTAAAATTAATAACTGATTCCGATTTCCGAATCGTCTTGTAAAATCAATTATTATTCACTTTTTAATCCTGAAAGTGCAATTCCATTTTGAAAATCATTAATTAATTTATATTCACAGTTGATGCACTAAAAATATTTTTGATCCAAAATCTTCGATTTCAAACGCTTCTAATTTTTAATTGTTCACGTCTCTAAAACTGCATTTTACAATTCTTTTAATTAAAATATATGCTTAAAAATTACAATCTAAAATGGAACATTTTTAAAGTGAAATATTTTCGAATTACGCATTCTAAACTAAATGACATTATAATTGAAGAAGATAACAATTTAACTAATTATTTAAAAAACGGTTGAAATCAAAGTTGGACAGATTTTTTTCAAATATTTGTAAAATTTCCGGTCAAAAAATAAATTCACTGTGATTTCCCGGTTTTTCACGATCTCATAAAATTCTCGGTCATTTCCCGGTTTTCCCGGTACCATGATCCAGCGGCCACCCTGAAAATGCTCATAGGATTTATATTCGTAAGAGCAAATCCAATATGAAAAGGCCAGGTAAATAAATTTGTATCTTTTTTTATTTTTTAAATACTATAATTGAATAATAATATTTAAAATAAATATAAATAAATAAATAATTTTCAAAAAGAGCCTTATAGATTTTTCCTGGTCTTAGAATGTCCGCAGGATTACCAACTACAATAATCAGTTAAAACATCCCATATCCAAGGACCTAGCAATTAAATTTTTTGGATTTATTTTTCATTTTTAAATATTTTTAAAATAAGAGTTTTTGATTTTAAAATGTTTCTAAAAAATGTTTAAAAATACGAATCAAACTTTTTTTAGAGAAACAAAATGTTTGGAAAACCTGCTACTGTAATTACTGGAATCCCACTGTCACTTTTTTACACAGACGTGAAGTCTAAAAGTCTAGTTCTTCCCCTTGCCGAAAAAAAAACGAAAAATGACATCAAGGAATTTACTGCCTCGGCGAATGATATAAACCCGAATTAATTGCTTTGGAAAGTAATTACGCATTTAATGCACACGACTTAATTATATACTGTAATAACGTATTATACCTTCTCGGCAATTAAGTTTAAGACCACGAAGTTGTGGTTAATTAGACGAGCAGATAGGTGATGGAGAAGTCATAAAGTCGAATTGGAACACAATTTTTCTAAATTAAATCATTTGAGGTATTTATTTTAATCAAGAACAATTTGTTGAAATACAGGCCTCGGAACCATTAGAGAAATTTAAAATAGTGTCAAAACTTCCATAAATTTGAAAAATAATATGAAAATATTGTCATCCACTTTTCAAAATATTAAACCGAAAAATATTAGATTGAATAGCGTAAAATCCTCTCGAATCTTTCTTATTTCGCTAAAAGCTTTGAAATCCTTTTAAATCCCTCAAAAACTTTTCAAAATTCTTTGCAATTTTCTGAAATACGTATGACGTATGTTAAAGTCTTTTTATGGCCGAGCATGTGTTTGCAAGAATGAGGCGAAGCCCAGTTATTGCACTCGCTCGCTCGGCCGTAAAAAGACTAGTTCGCTTCCACGGTGCACAATATACTATTGCTAGTGTTATTCGAAATAAATTGAACGAAACTACTAAAGCTAACTAAAGTTTTCATGGCGATCGTAATCTTCTATAATCAAGATCAGCATTCCGGAAAGAGGGCTTTTTCACTTAGTAGAGGGTGAAACTCTAGCCAAAAAGTCCTGCTTATTACGGGCATAAAACCACGGAATCGTCTCTGTCTTTTGGCGTAAGATTGAGGATTCGTGGTACATTCGCGTATTTCAACAAACACATGGACACAGGCATGAATTCATGTATAATTCTGTCCCAAAAGCGACTCGACTGCACTTCGCATTTGCTACCAGTTGGAATCTACGGGCTATTAAATCTTCTGCCCGGTAAAAACTTCTTCCGAATTCTATTTGTCTTTCCACCCTCTTCCTATCTCTTCCGCGCAGAGGCAAGTTCGGCCACTTCCGGTTGTTCTGGCCTTCGCGAAGGACGTCGCCTGCTCGTTCCGAGTTCCGGCGACCAAACACTAATCGGTCTAGACTCTCACTCTTCTTTTGTTTTCCCTTCTATTCTCCTTTCTCATTCGCCCTCATACAAGAATTGAGGAGAAAAGCAAAAAAATGCTTTGCTCAGCTCGTGCATTACTCCAAGCAAGTTTTTTGGCAGCTGCTAAATATTCCGAGCTTTGGTTTTATGACAGACATCCCAAAAAAGCTTAAAAAGGGGAAAATAGAGTAATTTTCTCACAAAAAAGAGGAAATTAGGGGATATTTTTAATTAATGTTAAATGATTTTTTAATGATTCGTGAAAAAGATAAAAAGTTCACTTAAATTCCATTGAAAAAACTCAATCCAGAATCAACAATGTTGACTTGAAGGGGTTGAAATTGTCCAATATTATCTTTTACATACCAATACGAGCATCAAATTCCATTTTTTAATATAAAATAATCCACTGTGTGAGTCAAACGTACCTGAAACACAAAATAAATGTACACGTTAGTATTTAGTACAATAATAATTAAAAAAATAATCAAGATATAAATCTAAACTTTACTAAGATATTAGGTTTAAATTAGGTATATCCTATAATCTTATTCACCCTTCTCAACCCCAAATCAACCCCTAAAGTTTAAAATATTATGTAAAAAGACACTAAGTCATTCGAATTTTTTTTTCTCGAATTTTCATGAATATCGCCCGGAAATTTGTTCAAATCCACACAAAAATCCATTAAAAAAAAATGATATTTAGAGGTGGCCCAAGTCCCATTAAGTTCAACACGTATGTCCCATAAGAAAAAAATACGTTTTTGTAAATTTTATTCAGAATCGTCAATATTAGCTGAATCGAGTTGAAATTCAACATTTCTCTTCACAATTAGCCATAGAATATAAATCAAATATAATTTTTGGAAGATCACCCCCATAAGTCTGTTTTATAGGGCCCCAAAAAACCCCCATAAGTGAAAAAATGGGTTTTGCGAGTTTTTGGCGCTAATTATGATCTTTTTGCGTTTTTTTAAAATGCAAATTGTTTTTGATACATAAAATACAACTTTATACTGATAATAAGATGTTTACATAAATTTTTTAAACAATTTATTATTGTTTTTAGCAATTTTTTCTTAGAATGAAGCTAGAAAGTCGCGATTTTTTCAAAAATTTTCCACTTTTTGTCCATTTTTCAATTAGAGAAAGATAATCCTTCATTCATGTTAACAAACATAATTGTTTAAACAATTTATTATCATTGTTAATATCATTGAGTTATGCTAGAAACTGTGGTTCTTTCTGGAATTTCCAACTTTTTGTTCACTTTTCACTTGAAGTGAGTTTATATTTAATTTATTATAGCAAAAAAAATTGTTTAAACAAATTATTATGGTGTATAGTTGCGGTTTTTTTTCTGAATTTTTCAACTTTTGTCCATTTTTCAATTAGAATGAAGTAATAATTAATTGAAGTTAACAAAAACAATAGTTTAAACAGTTTATTATCATTGTTGATAATATTCTCTTTGCTTAATGGTAGAAAGTTGCGGTTTTTTCTGAAGTTTTTAACTATTTGTCTATTTTTCACTTGGAATGACTTGATAATTATTTAGGTTGAGCGAAAATAATTTTTTAAACAAATTATTATTGTTGATAACTATCTTCATCTATATTAATGCCAGATAGTTGCGGTTTTTTCTAAAAATTTTAACTTTTTGCACACTTTTCACTTACTGAGGTAAGAATTAATGCAATTTAATAAAAATAGTTATTGAAACAATTTATCATTGTTAATAACTATTTTCTCTTAGATAAGTGCTAGAAAGTTGCGGTTTCTTCTAAAATATTTAACTTTGCTTTGCCTTTTTAGTTGTGAAAAAATGATAAATAAACATTAGAGAGAAACATATATTAAACAATCTCTTTCTTCTTCGTGAATATATTTTGGTGGAGGGGGGCTGATATCAAAATATGTTCAATTTCAAATTTTTCTTGTACACTTTGCAATAAACTTCTTGTTGTAATTTAAAACAAAACTTTTACAAGTCATTTACACAACTAGCTCTCCCACCTTCTTCTAATTATTTCATTTTTTGTTTTTATCTCTTGTGTGAGATAGCTTTTTTGTTTAAATTTATTTTTTTAGACAATGGGAAAAGAGCAAAAATAATTCAATTAAAAAAGTAAAATACTGTTTAAAAGATGATTCTTGTTGAGGTAAAGCAAAACTAAAAATTTCAGAAAAAAGCAACTTTATAGCAAGACTCTAAGAGAATATAGTCATAAACAATAATCAATTATTTGAATAAGCATGTTTGTTAATTTGCATTAATTATAACCTCATTGAGTGAAAAGTGTACAAAAAGTTTAAAATGTTCAGAAAAAACCGCAACTTTTTATCACTTATCTAAGAGAAGATAGTTATACACAATTACAAATTGTTTAAACAATTTATGTTTAATTTGCATTATTTATTAGTTTACTAAGTAAAGAGTGGGTAAAAGGTTAAACATTTCAGAAGAAACCGCAACTATATTGCATTAATGAAGAAGACAGTTATAAACAATAATAAATTGTTTAAATAATTATTTTTGCTAGATTGAATTAATTATTAACTCACGCTACGTGAAAAGTAGACAAATAGTTGTAAGTTTCAGAAAAAACGCAACTTTCTATCATTATTCAAATTGAATATTAATAATAATGATAATAATAATACATTGTTTTAAAAAATCATTTTTTTAACTTTAATTAATTATTTAACTCACTCCAAGTGAAAAGTGAGCAAGAAGTTGAAAATTTCAAAAAAAATGCAATTTTCTAGGATTATTTTAAGAGAATATTATTAACAATGATAATAAATTGTTTGAGCAATTAGTTGCGTTAGCATTAATGAAATATTACCTTTCTCTAATTAAAAATTGGACAAAAAGTTGAAATTTCTGAAAAAACAGCGACTTTATATCTCCATTCTAAGAGAAAATTGCTAAAAACAATAATAGATTGTTTGAAAAATTTATTCAAACATATAATTATCAGTATAAAGTAGTATTTTATGTATTAGAAACAATTTGCATCAAAGAAAACCCGCAAAAAATTATAATTAGCGCCAAAAACTTGCGGTACCTCTAAATATAATTTTTTTTCTCAAAAAAAAAAATGGATTTATTTTTGTGTGGATTCAATCAAATTTCTGGGCGTTATTCATAAAAATTCGAAAACATTTTTTTGGACGACCCTACTAGACACTAGCGCATATCGAAAAAATTTAATATTTTGCAATCGTTTTTGGTTAGGGCTAAAAAGTTTCTGGTAGGTGCCAAAGGCTCAAAAATGGTTGTTTTTTAACCGGATAAGCGGTATAAAATGCATATTGTATCCATATATGTGCTTAGTATAAACCCAATCAAAAAATGTCCTGTGTTCGCGCGTTCATGTTAAAGTGATAGATAATTGTAAAATTCACGAAATATTATATATTTTCAACTATTACAAGCTCACAAATTGATATTTCTGATCCGGATAAGCGTTAAAAAATGCATATTGTATTGTGGATTTTACGATTATCTGTAAATTTAATAAAAACGCGCGAATACTGGACGTTATTCTATTTGGCCTACAATAAGCATGTATATATTTGAATACAATATGCATTTTATACCTATAAGTCAGAAAAAACAATGTTTGGGCATTTGGTAGTTAAAAATATCTAATATTTCGTGTATTTTACGATTATCTGTCACTTTAACATGAACACGCGAAAACAGGACATTTTTTGATTGGGTCACATTTCAACTGATTGATGATTATTTTTGGCTCTACATTTTATCACTGTGCACAGAAAGGATCAACAAAACCCATACATTTTTTACAGAATGTTCATAATTTATTTTCAGTGACTTACAGCCATTCAAATTTGAGTATTCTGAAATGATCATACGATTATTGTGCTTTTTCACATTTCACTCGCCAGGAAATAATCGCTAATCATCTAAGACTTTTGAAACTCTCTATCAGTATTGGCAAAACCTTCACCTGCAACATGCTGTTGTCTCATATTTTTAGAATTTTTTCCTGCTGAGATTTTTACGAAAATCTGTACAAAAATCGAGGTGCCTAAACTTTTTGGACAGATAGTAGGCACCCTTTTTAATCAAAAACTAAAATGTGTTGGAAACAACGACGATTCATACTTTGGACTCTACAGAGACTAATTCTTGGGCAGAGGACAATTCCTCCTTTGGTACCTGAGGTAGGTTCCCCCACTACGCGGCTTCCCCTCACTCAGCCGAGCTGCCGTCGTCGATCCTAGTCAGCGGGAGTCCTTTGTACGTAATGAGCACGAAAATACGGAATATAACTTTTTTTAGATTTAGCACTTATCAATTTACAAATCAAATATTCGAAATCTGCTAATTATAACGATTCCAACGATATGTTATTTGACTCAAAAAAGTTGAAAATCAAAGAAGGCTCAAGTATATAGGAAATTTTATGGAAAATTTTTGAGTATATTTTATTCAAATCCACTGCAGTAGCTTTAATTTATAGGTAAAATATTTTACTTAACTTGAGAAATTCCAGAAGCTGAAATTTAGCCTGATTTGAGAACTTAATTACTAACATCATGAATTTGGTTTATTTCTCAAACCATTGCATTAATCAAAATTATCTTGCATAATTTTGGATGAAATAAAAAAACGAGGTTCAAAATGACTTGTAGAAGGCAATTGTAGACCGATTTTGGATAACTTTTTTTTTTTTAATTGAGAATTTTGTTTCGGAGAGATTCATGTGACCTGCTTTTTTAATTTTTCTTCGTTTAAATATTTATGGTAATGTAAATAGCGAAAAATAGTCGATTGTTTGTTTTTGTTTTATTTCCGTAGAAAATTTTTTCCTATGTTCAACGTCGGTGGACTGGATGCGTAGGGGTGTTTGAAAGCAAAAAAGTTATTATCTGGTAAAGTTAATTGTTGTAAATAAATTAAATGAACAGTCTACAACATTATCGATTTTTCATCTTTAAAGTACATTTTTGAGTTAAAATTACTTGCTTTTATTAACAAAATGATACTTGATCATATGAATTTGTCATTTTATCTTTTTTATCAATTGTATAAACAAACTACATAAACAAACGCCCAGAGTGGGCATTTAAAGCCAGGAAGAAATAGTCTTCTCTCTTAATTTTGTTGAAATTGTGTTGTTTATGTTGTTGAAGGATAAAAATTTGTAAGCCGGTATTTTTTATGAATTTCACGAAATAAATCGTTTTCTATTATAATTTTCCTTGAATAATCTCATCACATATTTCAAAATAATTTTCTAACTAATTCTATAGACAAATGCCTAGTGTCAACGTTCCATTTAATTAAATACAATAAAATAATAAAGTTATAGTTGAATTTAAAAATATAAATTTTATAAATATATTATATTTAAATAAACTAAATTTGATGACGATTTTGTTCTCATGAATGATCCGAAATCAAATAGGGTAAGATTAATAAATTAATTAAATAAAATATATTTATAAAATTTATATTTTTAAATTTAACTATAACTATATTATTTTATTGTATTTCTAATATCTTATATTTGAGTGTTTCAGCACTAAAATTTTCGAAATTTTAAGTAACAAAAATATTTTATTACATTGACAAAAAAATAGTGAATAACAAAATTCCATAATTAAACATCATTGGCGAAATAATGAAAAAAAAAAACAATCAATATTAATTAAATTGAACGTTGACACTAGGCATTTGTCTATAGAATGAGTTAGAAAATTATTTTTAAAAGTGTGATGAGATTATTCAAGGAAAATTATAATAGAAAACGATTAATTTCGTGAAATTCATAAAAAATGCCGGATTACAAATTTTTATCCTTCAACAGCATAATTTCAACAAAATTAAGAGAGAAGACTATTTCTTCCTGGCTTTAAATGCCCACACTGGGCGTTTGTTTATGTAGTTTGTTTATACAATTGATAAAAAAGATCAAATATTTTACCTATAAATTAAAGCTACTGCAGTGGATTTGAATAAAATATACTTAAAAATTTTCCATAAAATTTCCTATATACTTGAGCCTTCTTTGATTTTCAACTTTTTTGAGTCAAATAACATATCGTTGGAATCGTTATAATTAGCAGATTTCGAATATTTGATTTGTAAATTGATAAGTGCTAAATCTAAAAAAAGTTATATTCCGTATTTTCGTGCTCATTACGTACAAAGGACTCCCACTGACTAGGATCGACGACGGCAGCTCGGCTGAGTTAGGGGAAGACGCGTAGTGGGGGAACCTACCTCAGGTACCAAAGGAGGAATTGACCATCGCCCTAATTCTTGTACTCAGGTAGCTATGCAGTGGCTGAGGGTATTAGCCCTTCTGTCCTCAGGTTTCAGACTTCAGTCTCTGCTTGTCCATTGAAGCATAAAGTTATATTTCGGTTCGGTTTCATTTATTTCATTCTTTTAATGAAACATCAGAATTTGTCTATATAAAATATATGTATCAAATTCATATACATACGTGTGTTCATGTATTTATTGTTATCTACTAATTAATTCACACTGCCAACAGGTTATGGGCCCAGGCATTCAGTTTAATTAATTAGTAGATAACAATAAATAAATGAAGACACATGTATATGAATTTGATACATATATTTTAGATAGACAAATTCTGATGTTACATTAGAGAACGAAATAAATGAAACCGAACCGAAATATAACTTTATGCTTAAATGGACAAGCAGAGACTGAAGTCTGAAACCTGCGGACAGAAGAACTAATACCCTCAGCCACTGCATAGCTACCTGAGTACAAGAATTAGTCTCTGTAGAGTCGAAAGTATGAATCGTCGTTGTTTCCAACACCTTTCCTCAATGATGAGATTATTAGAGTACTGTCTCTTTAAATGAGTCCGCACTCCCTCCGGAAAGTTGACAGCTTGATGTGATTAAGTGGCTTCGTGAGGATGTCTGCTAACATTTTCTCTGTTGGGCAATAGATGTATCTGGTCAGGTCCTTTTCCTTAACAATATTCTGTCGATCAACTGAAGTCTTTATGAACTGTTTCTACTATTAATTCACACTGCCAACAAAATGAATCCTAAAGAACAATATCAAATTGTTTGCACTCGAATTGCAGTCTGCAAAAAACTATTTTATGTATAATCTCATAGGGATGAATAAACTTTTCGAGAAGAAATGATGTTTAGATGAGAAATGTCAACAAAGAGTTTAACGAACCGGATCGAAGCCTTCACATTGCTTTTGCAATTTGTTGACACGGTAGAAGGATCAACAAAACGAAACGATCGACTGGGTTTCGATTACGCGTCATCGAACCTAACCGGAGACCTGTCTCGCTCGCGTCGAGTCAAGTTCCCTTATCTCTCCGAGACTTATCCCCACGTTTCGTGGTCGAGATAGGTATGCAGTTGTTATCGTTTTACGAATAACGCTTCTCGAAATTGCCTTCACGACCATAGATACTATACGTGCAGGCTCAGTGCGATCCACACTACATATCCTAAATGCCACACAATGACCACGAGTGCGCCAACCTCCGCAGATAATCTATCGGACTTTCCTTTCCTCGAGAGAAATTCACCCCACATCCGCCCGGGAAAAATGTACACTTTCTTCCGATATTTTCAGCCATCTAGAAGAAAATAGCGTCAGTATTGGCCCCAGCACGGACACTGCTTTTTACGAGCACCTGTCTCGGGATATTTAACCCTTATGAAAGGTTCAAAAGACATTTTTCTACCCAGGATATACTGTGTGGGTTAGGGGAAAACACCATACAGTAGATAGGAAAAAAGTGACTATTAATGTATAGAATTCCTGAATATAAAACAAGAATCCAAGGATCAAATTTGGACAACCACCACAAAATGCTCCTATTGCAATTCCTAAGAACAAAAAAATTGTTTCATTGGACAAAAATAGAAAAGAGGAAAGAAAAATGAGAAGGCAACGAACCAAATCCGCTTCCTTCTCTTCTTTATTCCTATCGTCCTTTTTATTTTTATTATTATCAAATCACAATATGAAAACATTTATAATATTTACCAACGTTTCTGTGCTCATATAGCACCCTTATCAAGGTAAGAAAAATTATACAAAAAATAAAAATTGTCTAATTTCTCTTACTTTGATACTGTATGAGCACCGAAACGTTGGTAAATATTATAAATGCTTTCATTTTGTGATTTGACAATAATAAAAATAAAAAGGACGAAATAAATAAAAGAGAAGGAAGGGGATTTGGTTGATTGCCTTCTCATTTTTCTTTCCTCTTTTTTATTTTCGTCCAAAGAAACAAATTTTTGTTTTGTTTTTAGGAATTGCAATAGGAGCATTTTGTGGTGGTTGCCCAAATTTAATCGTTGGATTCTTGTTTTATTTTCAGGAATTCTATACATTAACTTGAGTATTTGACGTTAAATAGGATTTTGAATTTGATTTTAATCTAATTTAAAATTCTTAAATTTCAAAGTGAATTAGTCAATTAGCTTCATTAAACATTTTTATTAGACCTTGTCAAGGGTATGATTCTGATACCTCTATTCATCAACAGATAATCGTTTCTGGTATTGCTCCTTCTTGATAATTACAATTTATCATTATTAATTAATCATTATTATCAATTTATCATTATAGTGTCCTACATTAAAAATCAGTTTATTGAGTAAATAATAGCCGAGAATATCATTATTCTACGACCATAAAAGCTTCAATTTTTGACATTTTCTCATATTTGATATCCAGTGACATTAGCACGATTGGTGCGAATTTGTTAACCTTCATACCATTTATCCCAACTTTTCATGACAGAAGTAAAATTTCTGGGCTTCTTAATAACTAAAAATGTATACTATTTTTCACAGAACTATTCACAAAAACTGGAATTTAAAAACTTTAAGAAACAAATTTTTCAGTTAGGTAAAAAATATTAATAAAGACAAGACAATTTTTTTTAGTTCAAAAATTAATTTTTTGAATTTTTTTTGTACCATTATCTACTGCCTAAATTTTTTTACTTTTTGGACGCTCTTACAGATAGGGGTTTATTTAATTAAATTTGATTCATATTTTAAAAGATGATTAGATTTTGAAATCTTCTTGAATCTCACAAATTTCAGAAATAATCAACTTTTGAAAAAAAAAATTTTAATGGATTGAAATGTTTTTTTTATCCAGTTCTCATAAAAATTATGTAAATATAAAATTCTTCGTACTTGTTTTCAATATAAAATTCGCTTTCTTCTTGAATTTTTAACTGTTGAAAATACACATTTTGAAAATTTACAAAAATTAATTTTTTATCAGCTGAATTTTCAATCTTGTTCAAGTTTAAACAGTTAAAAATTAAACAAAATTAAAAGTGGATTTTTTAACTTTCGAAAATTTAAGAAAATCAAAAATTAAATTTTCAACAGTTGAATTTTCAATTATCTTCAATATCATTGAAATCTGCAAAAATCTCTTGACATAGGTCAATTTTTAGCAGTTGTCAATTATTAAGGAAAATTAAAATTTGAACTCAAAAGTTGAATTTTTAATAGTTGAATTTTCAATTTTTAATGTTCACCAATTTTTAATTATTGAAAATTAAAGAAAATAGTTAATTTAAAAAAATTCTTTGAATTATTTTTATTAATTTAAAATCTTCTAAATCCTTCGAATATTTTTAAGTTCCTACATTTTCCTTTAAATCGTTGAAATCTGCAGGAATCCCTTGACACAGTTGAATTTTCCAGTTTAACAATGCAAGAAAATTGAAAATTGAACTTAAAAGTTGAATTCTTAGTAGTTCAATTTTCAATTTTCTCCAATTTTCAACTGTTGCAAAATCAAGAAAATTGAAAAAAATGGATAATTTAGAAAAAATAAAAATTGAATTTTTAATAATTCTTTGGAATCCGCAGAAACCACTTGACAAAATTTAATTCTCACTGATTGAAAATTAAAGAAAATTGAATAAAATGTAAAATGAACACTTAAATTTTTAATATTTGAATTTTCAACAGTTTAATTTTTAGCGGTTGAATTTTCAACTTTCAATTATATCCAATTTTTAACGGTAAAAAATGCAATAAAATTGAAAAACATTTAAAAATAAATAAAAATTGAATTTTTAACAATTGCAATCCGGAGAAATACGTTGACACAGTTGAATTCTCAACAGTTGACAATTGAAGAAAAGTAAAAATTGAGGAAAACTGAAGATGAAAAGTTGAATTTTCAACACGTGAATTTGAAATTTTCAATTATCTTTAATTGTTAACTGCTAAAAACTGTAGAAAATTGAAAAAATTGAAAAATGAACAACATTAAAAATTGAATTTGAACAATTCTTTGGAATATTTTTATATAACTTAAAATCTTTAAGATTCTTGGAATATTGTTGTGTTCCTTAATCTCTTGAAGTCCTTGGAATCCGTAGAAAATTGAAGAAAATTAAAAATTGAATTTTTAATAATTATTTGGAATCTTTTAAAATAACTTAACATTTTTAAAAACCTTTGAATATTTTTAAATAACTTAAATTCTTTAAATAATTTTGAGTTCCTTCATATCCCTTGAAGTCGTAGAAATTCATAGAAAGAGCAGACACAGTTGAAGGTGGAAGAAAACTGAAAACTGAATTTTCAACAATGCTTTAGAATCTTTTAAAATAACTCAAAACGTTTAAAAACCTTTATATTTTCTTGAGTTTCCTTATATCCCTTCAAACATTAAAAATTACTATCGCAAAATGATTAGAATGGTAATTTATGTCAAGAAGAAAAATAAATATAGTCTACCACCATTCATAAAATCTCGATTCATCTTCTTCAAGCCTTTTTTAATCTTTCCACCTTTGATTATTACTCTTCTTCAAGCCTTGAACCATACTAAAATTTCTTCCACATCATGAATAATTCTTTTTAAAATCAGCAATTACTAATTAGTCCTGATCTTTCTTGCTAATATCGCAAAACAAGACTCGAATCACCTTCCCAATCCTCATTAAAACACAAAAAGAACTCTTGAGGTATAAAATTTGAGCCTCCATTCATTTATGTTTCTCCTCACGAGGTGCATCGTCCTCGAAAAAATGTCTGGAGTGCATTATCCAGTATCCCACCTGGATTTAAGGCAGGGGGATTGGGGGATAAATCGAGCTACAAAATCAGAGGATCGTATTCGCCAGATCCGGCAGATTTATCATAATGCAGAGGAGACGACATGCTTCTTCTGCTGGTACTATTTACGATACGAGAATCCCGTCGCTGTTGGATCTGCTCTTTTCGTGCTGGACCAGAGAAGCGACCAACCTCCGCTGGAGCTGTGTGGAATAAAGAATCCAGCTCGTGCCTGATCGCTATCTTCTGTAAAAACATGTCCCCACGTACTCGTCGTGCCTCTCTTCCGTACCTGGCTAAGTCTTGCACACACTAATAATGCAATAGGGTTGGTCATTTTCGTACACAGCACACACATGGACAACGGGGGTACCACGGGGTTGTAAAAAGGCTGCTTTCTTTCATCCTTCATGAACTTCACAGCAGGACGAGTTCTCTTATGGAGCCGACCCTAGTGCCTGCCCTAGCTCGTAAGAGTGATTCCATTCGATAAATTTCATTGTTGTCTGCGAACCCAAGGTCGACCGGAACTCCCCAACCCGTGTGAGGTGGATGCGAACATTCAGATGAGAGATAGTGTAATAAGTGGCGAAAGGGAGAAAAAGAGTCAGACATTTTTGCATCGTTGGGTAAGAGTGGAAAGGTCGAGGTTTCGAGGGCTTCGGTTGAGGCATTAAAGGTCCAGTGATTTCAGACTCGAGGTGAGGGATAAATCGGTCGGATGTTTTGAGGTCAGATTCTTTGGCGGCTCAGCCCGAGTTGAAACATTTCCACTTGAATTCGACTTCAAAATGACTGTGTCTCGCTCGCGGACAGGAGCAAGTCGATTCGATATTGTCTTAAGACCAGAAGTGTTATTGTAAGTTTTTATCAATATACCGAATTTCTTTCAAAGAAAATTATATTACCAGTTAATGGTTCAGGCCTTCAGGGATTAGGAATTACGACTCAAAATTTACCGGGGTCAAGATTATAAAAAATTTTTGTTTGTAAATTGAATTGCCCATTATACTCTGACCTCTATAAACTATGGACCCCACCGGCAGGGCCTGCTATTTGTAGGAAACAGGTAAATATTTTGGAACCAAAGAGTTGACATCTGCTAAGTATTAACATTTTGTAACCATTAGAACTTGTAATTTGGTAATAAATGAATTGCAGATTCGAAATTCTGCAAATTCTAGAGCGGATTAGTAGTTTTACCGTTCGAGACGAGGAATAGCAAGGCGGCCGAATTTCAAGGCCTTGCCTTGGTCTTGTCTTGGAGGCTTGAGTTTTCTCCAGCCGATATGCATCTTTTCCGACCGCCTGGGAAGGGGGAATAAATTAAAGCTCTCATAGGATGATTTTGGTTGCAAGTAATTACACAAATCCCAATGCACCAGCTCGTCTTGAAAACTTCAAGGCCTCGCTCAACGGCTACACTACGGATTAGTGATGACCCTCGGGGACCTTGGGAGC
Source organism: Andricus curvator (assembly GCA_932195095.1). Taxonomy (NCBI): domain Eukaryota; kingdom Metazoa; phylum Arthropoda; class Insecta; order Hymenoptera; family Cynipidae; genus Andricus; species Andricus curvator. Next base: position 93,504 of record CAKNYM010052730.1, on the reverse strand, counting down.
CTTCAGGGATAATGTTGGCCTTGTCTTGATTTTTGGACTTCAAGACGTATGAGCATGTCTTGACTATGTCTTGACTATGTCTTGATGGGGGGGGGGGGGTATTGGAAGACTTAGCCAAGTCGAATTATTTTGAATTGGAAAAGTTTGAGAATTTGAATTTTCTTGAGTTTTTTTAGGAGGAGGCTCAAGGAAGGGGTGGAGGGAAAAATAATATTATGGAAATCAAAATCGAAACTATGTCATATGCATTTTTCAAAAAATAGTTGAATTTTTGAAAGGCAGTTCAATTTCCAATCTAAAAGGACGTCTTATTTTCCTAAAAAGACAAATGTTTAACATGACACTTGAATTTTCAACCAAATAATATTGTCCTTTAATAAAATAGTTAAATTTTCAACAAAATGATTAAAATTTCAATAAACAAATTTAATATTCAACCTACAAAGTTTGGATTTTTCACCAATAAAAAAAAATCAATAAAATAGTTAATTTTCAACTAAAAAGGATAAGTTTTGAAGAAAATTGTAGAATTTTCATCAAAATAATAAAACTTTTAACCAAAAAGATGAATTATCAACCAAAGATTCAATAGTAAACTTTTCAATCAAAAACTAAAAAAATAGTGGCGTGAGTCCGAGGCATAACACAATACATTAAAAATTTCTATTTTTAAATGATTCTTCTTCAGGAATCTCGTACCGAGTCTCGTCTCGAACCTCGTATCGTTTTCGCCTCGTCTTGAATCTCGTATCGTTCTCGCCTCGTCTTGAATCTCGTATCGTTCTCGTCTTGTCTCGAATCTCGTATCATTCTCGCCTCGTCTTGAATCTCGTATCGTTATCGCCTCGTCTTGAATCTCGTATCGTTCTCGCTTCTTCTCGAATCTCGTCTCTCGTCTTGTCTTGAATCTCGTCTCAAATCTTATATCAAATATTGTATTGAGTTTAACCTCGATTCTCTTCTTGAGTCTCATAAAAAAGTACGACGGACGGAAACCCGACTGAAACTATTAGGGTTTCTGCCAGGGGCTACGAAACCCTAAAAAATTGATGAATTGTTACTGCATTACAATAGTACATTTTTAATTTTTAATCTTTCATTTTAAATGTTTCCTCTTCGAAAACAAAATGAAATCGCATTGATCAAGTAAGAGGAAATAATCAGATTGTGGAAATTAAATTCGTATCAATGATAAACGGGCATTTGTGCTTTGGTGAAACGATAATAGGCAAATTTTGTCAAATGATAGAGAAACTAGCGTTGCACCTTTCGTACAAATTGAATTCACGCACTCTCGCATAAACAGCATAAATTGACAAACATTATAGTAATCGTAACGTCAGCCGTGTCCGGTGCGATTTCGCCTCGCTACCAATTATGACACTCCAGAGCACCCGATATATGTGTAATGTGTATCTTGGCATATATCGCAACATTAATTCAAATTTAGCCAGTTTCACTGATTAACGACGTATTACCAAAAATTGTAATCCACACAGTGATTATATCTGCTGAATGTTTCATTGCCGCCAAGTTAATAGAGTGCTATAACAGAATTGCTCATATACAAATTTCATCGTTAATGAAATTCACGTAGATACATCCTCGATTATACATCTCGATATGCTATTTCAGGATATCTCATTTCAAGAATCTGATTACATAAATCAATTTAATGAGTTCAATAAACAAGGTAATATAATAGTATTGCTGAGTAACAATCAGTGTAGTAAGAATAATTACAGACAGCGTATTACATCTAATTACAGACTTTACAGCTCAAAATGATCTCAAAAGTGGGAGAACAGGGTGATTTTTCACAAAAATAGGTGACTAATAGGGGAATAATTTTTTGAAATTAAATGAACCAAACGAGATGAATTCGGAAACAAAAAAACAATAGCGCGCTTCTTCAACCAAAAAAGAGGTCAATCGGGAAAAGAGTGTGAAGTCGGATATTATTGCTAATGAACAATCAGTTTACTGAGAATTCAATCTCTCGTAATGCTGATTATTCCGGCAATCGTAAAAATAAGAGGAAAGTGGAACAACGCTTTTTGCATTTTTCAGTAGTCAATAGTCAATAAATAATTATTTACTGTTACATGCATTGCATACTCTTGGGTGGGGAAATTCTCTGTGCCATTTACTAAGCAATGGTAATATTGTACCAGTGTTGAACCGTCAGGTTCGACTTTTCCGTTAGATATGTTTATTTAAAGGCAATAGCAGCAGTTTTCGAGACGGTTCAGTATCTATCGAGAGGCACGAAATGTCCATAATCGACGTTTCCTTTTATTTATTTGTCGTATGGCATATTCCCTATGTACGTATATTTGACATCAGGGTCAGGCGAAAGGAGCTCCCTCACCTCGCAGGTCAGGGAAAAAGGACGAACCGTGTCTTTGCGTGTATGTAGATACATGAGAACTTCCACTGGCGTATATAATGCAAAAGCACTCCCGGAATCTTCCCGAGATATTTGATATTTCGAGAAAAATCTACCTCGTGGTACGTATTATTAGAATATGCAAAACACGCTGCATAAGAAGATGGAAATGTGTAATCATTCATGAAAGAATGACAGAAATTGCTACCTTACCTAGAAATTTCACGTGAAATTTCTATTCAGGAAGAATCTATTATAATTACAGGGCTGCTACAGAAGCCCGGTTTCAAAATTCCATGCATTTTTCTGGTTTACTTTTAATCAGTCGATGTTATAGTGCTTTAGTATGCGTCTGAGTGAATGGTACAGTATAAAAAGAATGAGAGGTATAAAAATGACATAGTTCAGACCAGAAAAAGACCTCGATGATGTCAAGAAGATCCTTTACTGTTAATATTTCAAGAGGCAAATGCTCTTCTCGACAGGAAACAACAATCCAAAGTCAAAAATAAGTCCTTAGTAAATTTAAAGAAACCAATATATGTCGCAGTTGAAAGAAACCATACTATCACAATCTCAGCTTGAGTTAGTTGTGTGAAAAACACTGTAGTTATTATTCTAAATTTGACCACGCTAATAAAGACCATGCAAAATAAATGTAAAAAGAAAGTTCATTTTGGAAGAGGAGACAGAACAAGCGTTCCGCGCTACATAGATGTTTAACACCGAGAAGGATTATCATCAAAGCATCGATTAGCATCAAAGGATAATATCGGTGTTAACCATCAATATGAACCGGAAAGCTTGTTCTGTCTCCTTTTTCAAAATTAACTTTTTTACATCTATTTTTTTAAACAATTTTCAACGTGTGCTTTATTTTTGATTGACGGACTTCACTGATTCAACATGGTTTCTTTAATTCACTAAATTGACTATAAGCTTCATCAAGTGACCGGTAGATGTATGGCGTTTCTCTGCACTCGGAGAACGACTTTAACATCTTGGATGTTTCAGTTTAGTATCTCGGAAGTTGCTGTTAAACATACAAATATTTTGACGCCTAACATTTAGAAAATATAGCAGATGATTAGCGGTACTATCTTATACTTAAAACTTCTACTCCATTTTTCGCCGTGTGAAGCTACTTTCATGCTTTTATTTTTCAGCGTTGCTAGTTTCACCAACGCGTCAATTGCTGATCATTAAATTTATATAAATGCAAATCGACCACCTGAAATATGAAGATAATGAGTTAACGGAGCGAAGGTGGCTCCCTTTCGTAAATTCGCGTCTCGCGAAAGAGGAAGCGCCGCCGTCATCGTCGTCGCTGATAAAGGAGCAACAAGAGTCGTTCGTCTCGGTAAATCTTCTCTCCCTGACGACGAGACGAGCTTATTTCTCGCTTTCCTCTCGGAGACCGCTTAACTTCACGCTACCGCGAACACTCGTTCAAAATAGAGCGAGGGAGTAACAGAGGCCGACAATGAGAATCAAAGACAGTCAGGAAGCTAGAGATAGAGAGAATGAGAGAGAAACATGTAGATCTTACAAGAGACAAAACGAGTCAAAGAGAGGATGAAAGGAGAAAGAAAATAGATAAGAAAATGGAGAGAAAAAGGAGAAAGCATGTCGCGAGCTTTCGCTCGAGGCTTAAGGCGCTCTCGAGGCTCGAGAGGCTTAAATCTGCAAAGTAAGATCCAAAAAGTGGCTTCGACGACAATTCCCTCCGAAATCGGTGGAAACGGTTTCTAAGCCTTTGAAATGTAGGAACACGTATGTATCGTTGCGCACTGTTTCGCTGAAAGCTCCCGTAATTCGGATATTTTAGATTCTGCGAGATACGAGAATGGAGTTAGGTTTACAAAGAGATATCTACCACGGTCCAAAGGGGGTTGAATTATTCATGGGGGACCTCACGAAGGCGGTGGCCAAAGCGAAGGGTGTAGAGAACACTACTGAGGGGCCGTAAATTTCAATTTATGAAACCGTTAAACATCCCGCAGACTTACTTCTGTCCGAACCAACAAACACCTACTTGGAGATCGCATATCTTTTCATATATCTTTGTCTTTATCAAGGGCAATTTTATACTTCACTGTGTATGCCCTTTTTTCGTGGCTATTCCAATTACAGGCCTCGGAATCACGCCTCTATTGACACTTCTTTAATTTTTTAATGATGCAAATATGGTGCTACTATTTTGGAAAAAATGACACTAATGCTACTGTTTTCTAAAATTGATCGCTGATGCCACTATTTTTTCACTTAGACTTGGAACATGTTTTCAAACTTGATGGCTAGATTGGCTAAAATAACATCCGCCATCTCGAAAATTGAACTTTCCAAATATTTCAAGGAATTTCAAATGTATAAGAATCATTTCTCCTTTTAGTATATGATTAAGGGGAAATCTGACGCAAGAGTCCGGTTACCGACATTGAGACCTTCCACATCTCAAGTGGTTCGTGTCCGTGCTAAGTTTCTAGAGTATTCTGAATTCCCGAAGGTTATCTATGACGTCATAAAATGATATTGCACAATTTTGAGTAACGAATTTTGCGTGAACAACTTCAAGCTTATTTATTATCACAATTAGTATAGTTATGAGGAAAACAGGGATGATTTATTGCTTATAAGGAAGCAATATGATCTTGATGTCTTTCTAATCTTTCATTCTATTATATTGTTATAATATATTATACAATCCTCGTTATTCTTCTTTCTTTTTGACACGTCTTTGCTATACTCAGAAACTTTTTTGTTTGAATGAAACTAATTCCTTCTTTGACATAGGATCAAACAAATATCTGTTTGATTTAAACAACATTTATTTGATTCAAACACGCCATTGTTTGACTCAAACATTTTTATTTGAATCAAGTATCCTCCTCCTCCATCCTCCTACGCTTTAAATTTTACGGACCGTTTATATTATTTATCGTCAAATTCAAGCCAAACCAAGTCCAAATCAAGTCAAAATATTTTTACTCGCAATTGACACTATTTTTAATTTCCTAAATGAGTGCGACGCCTGTGATTTTACGGAAAATTTGAATTCTATAATTGAGAGCCTTCAACTCGCAAACTAATGATCTTGTAACTCACGGAAAGGTAGAACACATTTTTCAAGCAGAAAATGCAAATTAATTAGGCCTCTGGGGTCCACCGAGCCATATTAGAGAAACCCCGTATTTGCAAGGTCCTTAGCGAGTGCGTGTAAAACGTAAGGTTAATTTACCAAGAGCCAGGGGCCTACACGCAGGCCGCTACATATTTACAAGTTCAGCCTCCAGCCAAATGCGAATCGTCACGAGATTACTTTACTTAACCACAGAATGAGCTAATGTTACTTCTTCTTCTTTATCTTAAAGTACGCGCCGCGTCACGTCGCCCCAACAAAGTAAGGGGATGTCCTGAGCTAAAATGAAGGGGTAGTAAAAGGTGGAGTGAAAAGGAAGAAGGAAGGGGATGATCGTGCAAGGAAAGTACGCGGGGCAAAACAATTACCTACCCTTCGTGCACGCCGAGGGCACATTTTCACCCCTGAAAATGTGAGAAGGAGAACCGCCCCTTGAGGTATGCGAACTACCCCCTACAGAGTGCGTACGCACACGCATACCCGCACGAGTTGCCCGCATTTACTCCCGGCGACATTCACGCACGACCGATAATACGAGTATGCATACACGAGTATATTTTTCATACTCCGGGCGAACATTATCGTGGTCCCTTGGGATGAGGGAAGGTCGCTTTATGGGAACAGCATGTGTAAGACGCGTCGAGAAACGAACAGGTGGGGATTCCAATGTATCGTACGCGCCTTTACATGTATTCACCCCGTCAGGAAAGAAAAAATTATCAAATATTGATGTAAATTTAAGATGGTTTTACTGTTTGGGAAACGAGCCAAGACTGAATAAAACTGATTTTAAGACTAGTTCAGTACTGACTCCTACACAACCCTAGAGTGAGCAAGAAACAACTTAAAATTTGTTTAAACTATTGTTTGAAGTAGTGGTTGTTTCAAATATCATTTTGAAACTGCGAGGTCTGTCCGGAAACTATCCGACCTTGTAGTGTACCATGAGTAAGAGTTAGCTCTGGTCAATGGCGATGATATCCACTTGAAAGTACTCCCCTTTGGAAGCCCTTTTCAAGCAATCCTCCTACTTTCGGAAGCACTCCTTAAAGTCACCTTTCGGAATAGCTAAGAGCTGCTTCATCGCATTCGGTTTTATTTCCTCTACGTCTTGGAATCTTTTTCCTTTTAGATTAGAGGATTCTTTAATTTTGAGAAACAGCCAGAAATCACAGGGAACCATGTCAGTACTGTATAAGGGCTGTCGAAGTTGTGCAAGGCTATTTCACCAGAAATAGCTGAATAAGCTTCGACGAATAATTAGCAGCCGTGGAGCGAATTTTTCAGCCTCGCGGCTCATCCTCAAACCTTATCTCGAAATTTCCGAAACAATAGTTTTTGGAATCCCGTGATCTTCCTCTATCTCTCTCACTGTTAAACGACGATTTCCATTAATTAACACTCACCCTTGTTCCATATTTTGAGATGTTTTGGCTGCTGCGATCCTGTCCTAGCAAAACGGTAAACATATGTTTTCACACCGTACGGAAGAACATAAGGTCGGATATTTTCGGGATAGACCTCGTCTAACATAGACTTTTCTTGAAATTTTGCATGATTTGAAATGCAATTGGTCTAGAGTATTGAGTATTTGCACCATTTGTCTATTTGTCGGCAAAATGTGTTTACCAGTGAAACTTTGCAGTATTCATGTATTTTCTAAGTACCCATTTGCGGAACTATAAGTTGGAAGGTAAAATTTTTAAGATTTCTCGAAACTGGAAAAGTTCCATTGAAGTAGTTTTCAATTGTCGGAAAAGTTTTCATTGGGAGTGGATGCGTTATGTGAGATGATCGAAAGAGACCCGTTAACGTCGGTATGATATCTTTCCACAAGCGGGAGCACGCGTCTTCCAGGCTTCCGACTGCGGTTTGAAATTAGTCGGCCATGAGCTATGAAAAATTTAAAATTCAGATCGACCCGTAAAACGCGAAAGGGTATATCCCTCCGCGTCAGATTTCTGCCTCCGTCGCGGTGCATTTACGGCACGAGAATCGAAAACGGAAACGACATAAGCGAGAAAGACAGAAAGAGCTTTTCGCAAAGAGGTTTTCGCAGAAGAACGTGAGATGCACGAAAATAGAAATATAGTCTCTGCAGATTTTATTAAGTCTCAAAAATAAGCCCAGAAAATAGAACGAGAAAACCACCCTCTTTCCCTGATGAAACTTTCCATCATAAAATCTGCATAAAATTCAAAACAGTTCAATTCAAAACAGTTTTAAAATTCTTTAATTTTTCCCTAACCAATTTTTCATTTCCTCTGATCCTTAATATTCAAAGGCCAGAATCTTAATCTTGTAATATTTTTCTCTGACAGAAATTTTCCTTATACTTCTCCTTGATTTTCAAGCTTTCGCTGACCTACGGCCACGCTGTTAATGCTATACTAAAATAATGATCTACTCGAATGATTGCAAAGTTAATATGCTGATTAGACATTATCGATTAGGAAATGTCAAGTTTCGTCACAAATCGACTCTGACAGTAATTTTCAATAATTCTGCTCAAGTTTTCTCATTAATTTTCAAACACATATGTATGAAATTAAAGCATAATTCGATAAACGATCCTGGACGTAATGTTACGTTATCTGGAGCATTACATCAATCTTGAATACACACAATTATCTAAAGAATGTTGCTATTAACGACGTGGAACCAAAGCATAAATTCACAAACACATTTCACTTTTCCTGTCAATGCGACACGCTCGCGCGTGCATGGCACGCAACGATCCGATTTGCGGCTGAATAGAATACCACAAAGATTTTATCCTTTTCATGTTCATTTCGTATAGCTTGTTTACATTTACATATAAAAAAGGTAGCCCTTATCGCCAGACCCGCATCTGAAGAGTTGAAACCGTTAGGTGGATCCTCCCTTTCCAGAAAAGTGTCGAGCTCAGCATTCAGAACAAAACGAAATCTAGATTAGTCCGTGAATAGCCTTTATCAGTGACTTTTAATTTCCAAAGTTTGGGGACCTTGTTATACCGGTATTATTATACCGTCACTACCAAGAAATAGGGTTTGATGAACGCTCTGTGGGAAATTTTTCGAGGATTTTCCCGGAAATGTTCGGGAAGCTAATAACCCTATCATTTCAGAAATTTACTGGAATCGGACTTTTTTCTAACAGACTGTAGGTAAAATTCAGGAAAAGTTCGGGAATTGCCGAAAAGTTATGGAATTTTTCCTAAAATACTCTATGGAAAATTTCGCAAAAGTTCGGGAATCCATCAAGAAATTAGGGAATTTATTAAAAAGATGAATTTGACCTACAAACATAAAATTTAGTTCTACTACTACTTATAATAATTAAAAACTTTTTAATTTAAATTTGAGTACAAATTTTATCTTTTGATTTGAGTATGATGATAATTTTTTTTCTTCCTTTCGGTATAAAAACGTTTTTAAAAAATTAAAAATTCGATTTTTAATTTCTACCGAAAGCCGATTTTTTAAATCTGTGAAATTGTAACCTCAAAATTCTTTGACAATTTACTCTGAATTGGCTAACTTTCTTAGATCAAATCTTTTTCACCCACATTCGGAATCTCAATAATTTTTCTCGAAAGTAAATAACTTTTTCTAATCAAATTCGTGTGGACTTGAAGCTTTAATATGTTTTGATTGAGGATACAATTATTATGTTTAAAATTAGTTTTTTTTTAATTTAACTGACTTTTATTTAAAATTAAAATGTTTTTTGGTTGAAAATTCAACTATTCGGTTGAAAGTTGCACAGCTTTGTTAAAAATTAATTTTTGTAATCAAGATTTATCTCTTTGGTTGAAAATTGAACTATTTTATTAAAATATCGTTGTTCTTTTTTGTTGAAAATTATTTTTTTTTTAACTGAAAATTTAACTGGGCCATTTTTGGTTGAAAATTGATCTTTTGTCGTTGAAAATTAAACTATTTGGCTGTAAGTTAATCTTGTTTGGTTGAGGATTCAACTATTTTGTTATTAATTCGTCTTTTTTGTTTAAATTAACCTGTTTTCTATGTAAACTTAAAATCTTTTTTGATTAATATATCAACTATCAGATTTTTGTTGAAAAATGCAACTGTTTGGTTAAAAGTTGAACAACTTTGTTAAAAATTCATTATTTTGGTTGAAGATTTATCTCTTTGGTAGAAAATTAAACAGTTTTGTAAAAAATTCATTTTTTTATTGATAATCGATTTTCCTGAATGAAAATTTAAGTAATCCACTTTTAGTTGAAAATTCATGTGTTTTGTTACAAATTCCTGTTTTAGGTCGAAAATTATTATTCTTAATTGAAAATTTATCAGTTTGGTTAAAAATTCGTTTTTCTTGTTCCAAATTAATTTTTTAAATTGAAAATTGAACTATTCCATTTTTGGATAACAATTCATCTTTTTGGGTAAAGATTCAATTATTGAGTTACAAATTATTTTTTTTGTTTGTTTAAGGTACACCATTTTATTTGAAAATTTAGCTATTTTGTTAAGAATTATTTTTTTTTTAAATCAATTTTTTAAATTGAAAATTTGAATATTCCATTTTTGGTTGAAAATTGATCTTTTTAGATGGAAATTGATTTTTTTTTTGAAGATTCATCATTTTACTTGAAAATTATTGTCTTTGGTTACAAATGTATCTTTTTTGGTTAATTATTTATGTAATTCGTTAAAAATTCTACTTTTTTGGTAGAAAATTACTCTTCTTGGTTGAAAAAATTTTCTTTTTGGTTTCAAATTGATTTCTGCGGTTAAAAATTTAATTATTTAATTTTTTGTTGGAAAATATTTCTTTTTAGATGAAAAATCCACTATTTGGTTAAATATTGATTTATTTTGTTGAAAATTTGTCTCCTTTAGTACAAAATAATTCTTCTTTGTTTGTTGAAATTTTTTTTTTTTTTTTTTTTTAAAATTTATTTTTTTTGTGAAAAATTAATTTTTTTTTTTTTTTTTGAATTTTTTTTTTTTTTTTTTTTGAAAATTCATTTATTTAGTGAAAGATTAATTTTTTTGTTAAAGATTCATCATTTTAGTTGAAAATTCAATTGTATATTGATAATTCATGTATTTAATGTGAATTTTTCTCGTTTCGTAGAAATTTAATCTTCGTAATTAACATTGTAACTGTTTGTTTCGAAATTCAGTTATTTTGTTAACAATTTTATTTTTTCTATTTTGAAAATTATCTTTTTCAAGGGAACATATAACGATTTCATTTTTGTTTAGAAATTGACCTTTTCGGAAAAAATTTCGTGAAAAATCCCCTTAGAGCCTCTGTTTTTAGAACACCTTGTCCTGTAAAACCTGTTATCGATACAGTTCATGATAACATTTCTTTTGATCTTTTTCTTGTAAGCAGACTTGGGGGGAGAGGGAGAAGGGTCAACATAAAAAAGGTTTGTAGTCCAAACCTTAAAACATCTTAGGCCCTGCATTTAAATGTTTGATAATAATCAGTTGCTGATGAATAATTGTGGAATTTTAATAAACCAACACCTCTCTCTATTAACGAAGAAAGATGGTTATCATTTTTGTACCATAGGCAATAAATTCCTATCATCAGAGCAGTCCTTTCTCACAATCAGTTTACGATTCAAGCATTCATGAATGGGCGATCGTCGATCCTGATCATAAAACAAAATAAAGAAGGTCCTTAAAAATCGATCGTGGCATCTTTGACAGCTCGGGTGGAAGTTTATTTATGGGGGTCAATATGGGGACGTTGAAGAGTGTGTTTGAAGAGACGGTACGTTTCTAGTTGAGCGCCTAGAGAGTGCGTATGTCCTCATTTAAATGAAATAAATCTTGTTACGAGTAATTTTCATCCGGCGGCTGTTCGAAGGAGAATAGAAGTGATGGAAGGGCTTTTAAGCCAGTGGCCGAGAGCGCTAGCCAGTGCAGGGACAAATGGATTTCGTTCCATCACTCGAACGATCTCTGTAGTGTGATTAGATTCGAACCTCCCCCAAGGATAACTATGCGAAAGTTCGTCTCGTCTCGTCTCGACTAGCTTTTAGTTTTACCTATCCATTTTATCATCAGCGTTCCTTCCTTCCCGGTCGCGTAATTCATTACCAAGGTGAAAAGGTTGAGAATTAAAATTAGTTTTTGGGCGTGCCTTTTTTCAAGCTAATTAGTCTCACTAATCTCGGGATTTCGTGTTGCGTTAGCATTCACTTGATTTCACACAATGTTGATGATTGCGCAACTTTACACTAGTTTATTTGGTTTCCGAAATATCCATTTTCACAATTACACTCCAAGTCCCATATAATAAGTTTCGGGGGTTGCCTCGCACTGGCCTTGTTACTAAATCGGTACCCTCGAAACGTAAACAGTCAGGGCCGGCTGAACCGTTTCCAGTTGGAATGCATAATATTGCGCAATATACTCGACTGAGTATTCGCGCACTGCGGCCCTTCCGAGCCGAGAGTCGCAATCGGCTCTCGCCCTGCCTGCGGAGAAATTGCGTGGGCCAGCAGTTCTAGGAATTAGAAAAACCGGACGGGCTTCTATGGGACCTGGAGTGTAAATAAGATTATTGGATATTCCCAATTAAAGATAATCTTTCAATTCGATTCGACATACTTGAAACATTGGATTTTTCAAAATAGAGAAGAAACTAACTGTACATCAAACCAGCTTGATTTCCTTCAATAATTAAAATTTTTGAGATCAGAATTACCCATATTAATAGAGAAAAATGGAAAAAAAGAAATAATTTTAATTTTAAAAATTCAAATAATTTAAGAAAATCAGACTGGTTTGATGTACATAAAATCAGATTTTTTCTCCTATCTCAAGGAATTCAATTTTCCAAGTGTATATAAAATTTTAAGGGATTTCAAAGTATTTCAATAAGATTTCAAGATTTTTAAAGGAATTTAAAATAGGCCGTGTCTAGATTTACCGAAATTCAGTGAGCGTACAAAAAATATTTTCGGTGATTCTATGGAAGCACTTCGTTTCAAATATTTTACATTAAATTCAAATATTTCAAAGGATTTAAAACTATTTTAAAGGTTTCACAAAATTTCAAAGGATTTCAAATTTCAAAGGATTTTCAATATTTCATGGGTCATTAAATTTAAGAGAGTTTAAGACATTTCGAAGAATTTATCTTTCTTGGCTAAAAAAGTAACCCTTTTATTGAAAATTCGTCTTTTTGTTTCAAAATTCATCTCTTTTGGTAGAAATTTCATCTTTTTTTATTAAAAATACCACTGTTTGGTTAAAAATTAATTTGTTTTGGTTGAAATTAACTATTTTTTATTCGTTTTTTTGGCTTCAAAATTAATCTTCTTTAGATGAAAATGTAACTATTTGGTTTGAAGTTAATCTTGTTCAGTTGAAGATTCAACTATTTGATGGAAAATTCGTCTTTTGTGGTGAAAATTTCAATTATTATAAGTTTCGTTGAAAATTGTTAGATTTTGTTAAAAATTAATTTACTCGTTTGAAAGTTGAACTGCATTCTTCAAAAAATCATTTTTTATCTGAAGATTGAATTCTTTGGTTGAAAATTTAACTATTTTCATAAAAATTAATTTTTTGTTGTTGAAAATTATATTTTTAAACTGAAAATTTAGCTAAGCCATTTTCATTCAAAAATGTATGTCTTTTATTTGAAAGTTGGATTATTTGGTTGAAAATTATACAATGTATTTTAATTGAAAATTAATCTTGTTTGATTGAAGATTCAACTATTTGGTTTAAAATTCGACTTTTTTGTTTAAATTACCCTGTTTTTTATATAAAGTTAAAATAGCTTTTGGTTAAAATATCAACTATTGCATTTTTTGTTAACAATTCAGCTTTTTGGTTAAAAATTTCATTTGTTGAAAGTTTAACTGCTTTGTTAAAAATTCATTTTTCGGTTGAAGATTCATCTCTGGTTGAGAATTTAACTATTTTGATAAAAATTCATTTTTCGGTTAAAAATCAATTTTTTAGATGAAAATTCATGTTTTTTGGTAGGGAAATCTTTTTCTTTGTTGTCAATTTATTTTTTTGATGAAAATTTCGTGATTTTGAAGATTCAACTGATTTGTAGAAAAGTCGCATTTTTCGACTATAAAATTTTGATTTTTGAAATTTAAATAATTTAAGCAAATCAAGCTGGTTTGGTGAGTTAGACTTTTTTCTACTATTTCGAGAAATCCAAGGTTCCAAACGTGTCCAAATCTGCATTGAATATTCGAACAATCGACTGGACAATTCTAATTTCAAGAATTTCAAAAAAAATCAAGGGTTTCTCAAGGATTGTTAAATATTTGAACGAATTTTGAATATTTCCATGGATTTCAAGAGATTTCAGGGGATTTCAAGGGATTTTAAGAGTTTTCAAAGGGGTTTCAAGGAATTTCAAAGTATTTCAATACTTTCTAAAGAATTTTGAGGGATTACAAGAGATTTCAAAAAGAATTCAAAAGATTTTTTAAGGGATTTGAAATAGACAGTGTCCAGATTCACCGAAATTTGGTGAGCGCAGTACAAATATTTTTGGTGAGCTCATGGAAACTAGAGCAGGGCGGCTAGGTTCACCGAAGTTCGGTGAGCTTAGCACAAATATTTTCAGTAATCCTAGACATTTCGTTTCAAATATTTGACATCAGATTCAAATACTTCAACGGATTTCAAAAGATTTCAAGGTTTTTAAAAAATTTCAAGGGATTTCAAGGTTCAAAGGGTTTCCAAAGATTGTCAATATTTCATGGCATCTTATATTCAAGAGATTTTAAGACACTTTAAGGAATTCAAAAATATTTTAAGGAATATCACAGGATTTTATGGGAGGTGTACTACAAACTTTATTTTATCATAAGGTGTTCTTTATATATGTGAATTGGTCCAGATAGGAATGTTTTTTTTTAACAATTAGAGCCTTTTTTATTTGTACCGCAGAGACTAAATACTGAATTTTGAAAAAATGCAGCCTTTTTTTAGAATTCTCAGGTAATCTTCAAATTATTGTAAAATATAAAATTTTTGGACAATAAGTTTATTTCGTGTCTCTTCATTTTCAACCTAGACTGATATATATATATCCAAGTACGAAATAATGTTAACACCCTAAGTTGAACCTTTTTGCATGATTTGATATAGAATTGGTCTTGATAATTTATATTTTTCAAACAATTCTTTTTTTCATGTTCCTCTAGAATTGCTTGGACTGTGTATAATAAAAATAAAATGTAAAAGTTGCACAACAACTCTTCGTCTCTCTGCGCGTTCGAGTGCGAAAGCACCCCGAGTTACGTATCTTTTGCCACGCTCGAGAAAGTATTGAAGAACATTTTTTAATTGTATTCAACGTTGTAGCGAAATAAAATCTAGATTATTATAAAATACATTATTCGTTCGAATTATTTTCCTGAATAAATAAATTCTAAGTGACAGACAAAAATTTATTTTTTAATGGAAATGAAACGACACTGGGACAACCAGACACAGCCAAATTTATAATTGCATATTGTAAAATTCAAAATCATCTCTATATTTTTAGCAGGGTCCTGAACCCTTAAAGGTCTTCGACGCCGATAAACGTCGGTAAAAAGAATTTATTTGAAAAAAATATCAAAAACTTTTCGGGAAACTAAAATTCTCTTCTCAAAGCTTCTCATAAAAGCGACTGTCAAGATATTTGTAAAGGCCTTGTAAATATTGCGGTAGATTCGCGACAAAGAAGAAAATAATCCAACAATGATTCTCCTTATCAAGAATGTTATCATTAGATATGTTCTTTTGAAGCGAGAGGCCTTTCTCTTAAACTGAAACAGTGAAATTGTCGTTGGTTGAGTCAGCATTTTGAATCATCACTGGTGAACCAGTGATTTTCCGATTTTTACTGGTTGAACCAGTAAGTGACTCAACTAAGAAAGCGTTACAGAATACACCAGTGATGCCAAATGATAAAATCAACCAGTGATATAGGCCACGTGGGTTTTACTTTGAGCTACTCGACAAGTTGACGTAATGACGGACCTTCTCACAGACTACTGGTATTGAGTAACCAGTGAACCTCACTGATTAAACCAGTGACGGAATTCCACGAGAGGCCGTTCTCTTAAACTGAACCAGTGAAATTGTCATTGGTTGATTCAGTATTTCGAACTATCACTGGTGAACCAGTAATTTTCCGATTTGTACTGGTTGAACCAGTAAGTGACTCAACTAAAATAGCGTTACTGAATATATGAGTGATGCCAAACGATAGAGTCAACCAGTGATATAGACCAGCACGTGGGTTTGACTTTGAGCGACTCGACAAGTTGACGTAATGACGGGCCTTCTCACTGACTACTGGTATTGAGTAACCAGTGAACCTCACTGATTAACCTAGTGACGGAATTCCACCGGATGAACCAGTGAAATCTCACTGATTGTCAGTGACACACTTCTGGCTGTTGCAACCAGTGAGATTTGAAAGAAAACCCCACTTCTGTTTATGTTTTGATCCCCGAGTCGCATTGTGGCCACTGGTCCATTCGTGACCAGAGTCAGTATCTCTCCCCAATGATCTTTTTTATTTAATTTTTTTTTCCACTCGTTCTCCACCTCTCATTCACTACTCTGCAGTCCATGAGAGGTCGGGCAGGTTCCTCTCTTTCGCGAGGCAAAGCGTTTTTACTCGAATATTTCCTTTTGCGTTGGTTCATTTTACCGGTGTGTCCCAGGACCGACCCTTTTGCTCGGCCTGTCTGAGTTCGTTGAACGCTCTCCAGTGCCTGCTTCTTCTACATCAACATCCACTTCTTTCCACTCTTGCCATTCGCAAATCTTGGTTTAAGGGCCCAGCCGTGAAGGGGGAAAAGGAGTAAGTTCCAGTCCCTTTTCGGAAGTGCACTCGAGATTTCTTCAATCGTCTCGTGTCTAGATCTTGTGAGAAGTCGCTACCTTTATGGAAAATAAATGTTTTCTGCTCAAGAGTGTCTGGAAAACGAGAATCGAATTTATCCAAGTTCTTGAAATATTCCACTTTTCAGTACACCTTGTCGTTCAAAAGGTTAGATTTTTTGAAAATGGGTGACAAAGAAATATTGTATAACAGGGTGGCCACTTATTGCTCGGTCATTTTTTGGTTCGCAAAGATTTTTTCAGATAACTGGAATTAAAATTTCAAACGGTTAAAACTAAAAAAATTTTGATTTGGAGTAATCAAAACTAAACTGCAAATCAAAGGAGCTGAAATTGATCTCTTTTGAATTTTGATCTTTCATAATTTCAGCTTTAAAATTTTTTATTCATAAACTTTTCTTTCAATCGTTTAATAATGAGCAAGTCGTATGATAGAAATTTAATCTCAATAGTTTTAGTTCTAAGGGCTCCAACAAAACTTAATCTTACAATTAAACATTTTAAACAATAAAATATCAATTTCACAAACTTTAATTATACCAAATAAATGTCGCTACTTTAATCGTTGCACTCATGAAAAGGATTATTTAATTCAAAGAAAATTTCTTTGAATAAAAAAAAAATATTCATTGGCTCACAGTCAAAGAAATTTTTCATTGATGCAAAGAAATTTCATTTGTTTAAAGAAATGGGTTTCTGGTTCTGACAAAATTTTTTAAAATTAAAAATATTTTTCTTCGTTTTAAAGTTATTTTTGGTTGTATGAAAAAAAAACATGTTAAAGAACTGGTTTCTTTAATTCAAGGGATATATTTTTCCCAAAATGCTCTCAAAGCAGGGAAAATAGGGTGATTTTTAAGAAAATATGGGCACTTTTAAATGAAATTCATATATAGGTACCATATTGAATTAAATCTCAAATCCTTTTAATTCCTAAGATTTCAAGTCGAAATATATTGTATTTTCAACAAAACAAAATAGTTCAATTTTCAACCAAAAGAGATGAATTTTCAACCCAAAGATGAATTTCTAACAAAAGAGTTGAGTTTTCAAGTCCAAATAGTTGAATATTCCATAGAATGGCCAAATTTTCAAATAAAACTCAACTTTGATCAAAACAGTTGAATTTTCAACCTAATAGTTAAATTTTTAAATCAAAAACACGAAGTTTTTAGAAAACAGTTAAATTTAAAAAAAAATTAATTTTGAAACAAGAAAGATGAAGTTTTAACCATAAAAGATGAGTTTTCTAGCCAAACAGACGATTTTTCTAAAACAATAGATGAATTTTCAACTGAAAATAATTTGTTTGAATAACTGAATTTTCAACAAAATAGTCCAATTTTTAACTAAAAAGAATTAATTTTTAACCAAAAATAATTGGATTTTCTTATTGGGTTATATTGATTTAGTTTCCGTATCAGCGAAAAAATGGGAAAAGGGGAAGTTTCTTGAAAACAGGGGGAAAAAGGAATTCTTCAAAAAAAGGGAAAGAGGGGAATGGGGGAAAGAGTCTCAGACTCTAAATAAAATTTAATATATTGGCTTTTCTTGCTCTATAAATATTTTTACAGATATTTCGCATTTATTTTTGCATTTAAATTAATTTTTTTTTAAATTATGCTCTCCTACAATATTTAATCTGGCGTAAACGATATTCTACATATTATTATTTTTAAGGCAGAGCTGGAAAATGGGATTTCGGCACGTACCATCGAAATTTATAAAAAAATATTTGACTAGTCATCCAGAATTCCGGGACAAAATTTGAACAGCCCTGAAAAAATTTTTGAACCAACCCTCCAGGTGTTACTTGTTCCCAGATGAAAATTTCCAACATAGACGTCTCTTTTGTTACAGGGCATATGCAAAGTTGACATAATTCCCTTTAGGCCTTGTGTAAAGAATGGTGGCCGAGACAGGAAAGTAAACAGCAAAGGGTAAATGCAAATCCCATGATTTTTGTACCAGTATATTAAAAGTCTTTATCAAATACTCAGGGTGTATAATATCCGCATTATTTTATTTAACCCTTGTTAGATGCTTTGTCAATTCATTGAGTAAAATTTTTATTAGGGAAGCTTTAAATAAAAAAAATGGGTAAAAATGTTGAATTCTCGAGCCAACAAGATGAATTTTTTTAGAAGAATACAAAAATTTTTTTAAAAATGTTAATCTTCAATCAAAGAAAATAAATTTTAAAACGAAAAGTATGACTTTTTCTATCATAACTGATGAATTTCCAAATAAAAGGACGCATTTTCTATCCAAAAAGGCGAATCTTCAAAATGTGCTTTTTTTTATTCTTGGCAGCTTAGCCTAATTATTGGAATGCCAAAAACCGAAGTGAATTTATTTTATTTTGCATAAATATTTAATTGATTTTATTCCACTTTAGAGATAAAAAATAGTGTAAATAGTGTCACAAATCTGAAAAAATAGTGTCATAAACTAACTAACCCAATAAGAAAATTTAACTATTTTTGGTTGAAAGTTCATTTTTTTTAGGTTGAAAAGTATACTATTCAATTGTTGGTTAAGAATTCTTATTTTTTATTTGAAAATTTTATTATTTTGTTCAAAATTACATCTTGAAAATTCGTCTTTTTAGCTTGAAAATTCGCAAAAAATTTCGATTAAAAATTCAACTATTTTGTTGAACATTAATCTCTTTCATTTGAAAATTCAGCTCTTTCTTCCGAAATTTAATCTTTTTGGGTTGAAAATGCAACCATCTGGTTAACAATTAATCTCTTTCGGTTGAAAATTAACTTTTTTTGTAGAAAAATCGTATTTTCGGCTCGAAAATTCAACTATTTGGTAGAAAATTCAACTATTTGGTTGAAAAATTATTTATTTTGTTGAAAATTCGACTTTTAGGTAAAATACTCATTTTTGTGTTAAAACTACAACTATTTGGCTGAAACTTCATCTTTTTAGGTTGAAAATTGAACTTTTAGTTTAAAAATTAAAGTTTTAGGTTCAAAGTTGAACTACTTTCCTAAAAGTTCATTTTTTTGTTGAAGATTCATATTATAGTTAAAAATTCGTTTGTTTCTGGTTTAAAATTAACTTTTTTTCTCATGAATATTCAACTATTTTGTTAAAAATTGAACTGTTTTATAGACTTCATTTTTATAGTTTTATAGACTTCATTTTTTACAAAAATATAAACTAAAAATTAATCAAATCGAATTTAGACTAACATCCTATCGATTATTCAAACTATTTAGTTGAAAATTTATTTAATTTTTCAAAAATTCATCCTTTTTTGTAGAAAATTAATCTTCTTGATTGAAAATTGAACTATTTGGTTAAAAATTTATGTATTTAGTTGAAAATGAGTCTTTTTTGGTAGAAAATTAATCTTCTTTGTTGAAAATTCGTCTTTTTGATTTGAAAATTGATTTTTCTTTCTTTGAGAATTGATTTTTTTTTTGGTAGAAAGTTGATCTTTTTTAGTAAAGGTTTTGGTTGAGCATTGAACTATTTTCTTTGAAATGCGTCCTTTTTGGTTGAATTTACCTGTTTTTGATATAATGTGACAATCTTTTCGTGGTTAAAACGTCAACTTTTATTCGTTTTGTTTTGTTTCAAAATCATTTTTTTTAACCAAATTTAACAGTTTTGTTAAAAATTCAACTGCTTGGTTGCAAATTAACTTTTTTGTAGAAAATTCATATTTTCGGGTTAAATCTTCAACTGTTTTATAGAAAATTCATCTGTTTGGCTTGAAAATTCAAAAATTTAGTACAAAATTAAAATATTTGGTACACAATTAAACAGTTTTGTAGAAAATTAGTATTTTTTTTATTAAAAATTAAATCTCCTGAATGAAAATTCAACCTTATTTTTGAAAAAAGTATGATGTAAAAATCAATCATATAAAATTTGAACTAAGATCATATCCATTGTGCAAACTATTTTAATTTAAAATTGATCTAATTTGTTAAGAAATTTTTTTGGGTAGAAAATTCGTCTTTTCTAAAAGAAAATTAATTTTCTTTTTTGGAAATTCAACTATTTGGTTAAAAAATGTACAATAAATATAACATTCTTTTTTGTTGTTAAAAATTTAACTATTTGGTTCAAAATTCAACTTTTTTGTTGAAAGTTTATCTTTTTGGCTGGAAAATTCAATATTTTGGTTGAATTTGTTTTCTTTATTGACTGGAAAATCTTTCTAAGTTCAAACTTCGTCTTTTTGATTTGTAAATTGAACTGTTTTGGTATAAAGTTCTTCTTTTTTAGTAAAGGTTTTGGTTGAGGATTCAACTATTTTGTTAAAAAAAAATCGTCCTTTTTGATTCAACTGTTTTTTAATTTAAAATGGAAATATTTTCTTGCTTAAAATATCAAATATCACAATTTTAGTTGAGAATTCATGTTTTTTGGTTCAATCCAACTGTTTTTTAATTTACAATAAAAATCATTTCTTGCTTATAATATCAACTATTACAGTTTTAGTTGTGAAATCATTTTTTTTGTTCAATATTCATATCTTAGTTAAAATTCAACTATTTTGTTAAAAATCTCACTATTTTATAGAATATTCATATTTTTCGTTCGAAAATTCAACAATTGAGTATAAACTAAAACTATGTGGTACAAAATTAAACAGTTTTGTAAAAAATTAGTGTCTTTATTAATAATTAATTTTCCTCAATAAAAATTTAACTACTTCATTTTGAAAAAAAATATGCACTAAAGATTAATCAAATAAAATTTGAACTAAAAGTATATCCATCGTTCAAACTATTTGTTTAAAAATTTACGTTTTGTTGAAAATTTGTCTTCTCTGGTAGAAAATTAATCTTCTTTGTTTCAAATTTAACTATTTGGTTAAAAGTGCATATATTTTGTTGAAAATTCATCTATTTTGGTTGAAAACTGAACTACTTGGTTGAAAGTTGAATTACTTTGTTACTTTGTCCGAGTCCTGCCTATATTAAAATGAATTGGATTTATTTTGTACCGGATAAATTTAATTAGAATGTCTATCCGCTTGTAAATTTAATTTCGATTTGAAAATCGTTTGGGATTTTAGAGTAGCACAAAAATTGAAAAAATTGAGTTTGCAGTTTCTCTCATTCAAGGGAAGCAGTGGTTTCTTCCACTTTCGTCGACGACGACAGATTTTGCAGATTGAGGAAATGGCTCGGCAGGTTTGCCGTGTTGCAATTAGGTTCAGCCCTACCTACCGCATCGCGTTACTCACTCCAAATTCGAGAGGATCCGGGATTTACTAGAGTGCGCTGAGCGCTTTGATAAGATATTGGTACCTAACCTTCTATCGAGAAAAGTACACTGCAGAGATAGGAAAGTGCCACTGACGCACTATATCTTATCCCCTTTCAGAAAAGAAAACAATTTTCAAAATCTACAAAAATTAATGTAACTCAGGATAAGAGAAATTTTGACTGGAATTTTTATTGAAATAGTAACAAGCGTAATAGTAAATCAATTTTCAAGTTTATTTTAAGAAAAAATTTATTATAATTTCAAGTATTGTATATTTAAACAATTTGAAACGTGATGAATCTACTTGACTTGAATTCTCAATATTTGAGGATATAACTTGAAATCCATTGATCAAAATTAAATTTGAAATGGGCTATTGTAATCTGTCAGGCTGTTAAATAAATCAAATGCAAAAAAATCATTTTAATTTCTTACTGTCTTGAAATTATTAACAAAATTAAAATTAAATTATTAAAAAAATGAATCTGTGATCTTGAATTATTATTTTTTAATCACTTTATTTTACGGTGGACGTTTAAACCGAGAAGAACCCATTTTTTTCGCTACCTTAAGTTTGATAATAGAATTGATATTCCAAAAATAAAGAAACAATCATTAACTACATTTTTTCAAAAAACGGATGTATCAAGTTTCATTCGTTTACTCCTCAATTTAGGATTCAGCTATATTGGAACAATTTTAACTTAAAAATAATCCGAAATACAGCAATTTCTTAGAAAAAAGTTCGAAATTGTACGATTTCAAAGTAAAGCTTCAAAGATTCAAAGTAAAATCAATTTAGATTTTAAAATGTCTAAAATAAAATAATTGAAAATTAAACGGTCCAAATTCAAAATTGTATAGAATTTTAATACTTTTATCTTGAAAATATTCCGGGATCAATTTTCTACTTAGTTTTTATACAAGTTGTAATTATTTCAAATATTTGATATTTGAACGATTTAAAACTTGAAATAACTTCGGGATTCAGCATTTTCTCAATTTGAAAATAGTTCAAACTATTTCAAATCGAACGCCTTCATAGTTAACTAATTTTGGGTTTAAAATGCTTAAAATAAAATAATTGAAAATTAAAACGTCCAAAATGAAAATGGTAGAATTTTAATATATATATATATATATATATATATAAATAAATTAAAAAATGACCAATTGTTTGTTTAATTTTGTAATTATTCCGTTTAAAATGCTTCAAATTCAAAAGGCTTTAAATTTAAAATGCGTTAAATTGAAAATGTTTTAAATTTAAAATGCGTTAAATTGAAAATGCTTTAAATTTAAAATGCGTTAAATTTAAAATGTGGCAATCCTAACGAGCCCATTTTCCCCTTTGTTTTAGCACAAAAGTTGTAATAAATTCAAATATTTTATATTTAAAAAATTTTATCTAAAAAATAATTCAGGATTCAGCATTTTCTCAAATTGAAAAAAGATCCAAATTATATGATTTCAACTGAAAAACCTTCACAGTTAATCAATTTTTGATTTTAAAATGTCTAAAATAAAATAATATAAAATTAAAACGTCCAGACTTAAAATGGTAGAATTTTAATAAATTGGCAATTCAAAATGCCCAATTTACATTGTATAAATTTAAATATATTCGATCTAAAAGTGTTTCAATTAAAAAGGTGTCAAACCTATCGAGTCAATTTTCTACTTTGTTTTTATACAAGTTGTAATAAAATGATATTAAATATTTGATATTTGAACAATTAAAAACTTGAAAGTACTTTGGGATTCAGCGTTTTTTTTTCAATTTGAAAAAAGATAAAACTATTTAAAATGGAAAGCCTTTAAGTTCACCAATTTTGTTTTTAAAATGTTCAAAATAAAATAATTTAAAATTAAAACGTCCAAAATTATAATGGTAAAATTTTTATATATTTAAATTTGAAAATGCTGAATTTGCATTGTTTAAATTTAAGATTATTCGATTTCAAAGACTTTCAATTTAAAATATAGCAAGCCTAGCTTATATATTATATTTAAATACTTTTAACTTGAAAATATTTCGGGATTCAAAAATTCCTTATATTGAAAAAAATTCTAAATTGGACGCTTTCAAATGGAAAGCCTTCACAGTCCACTTTCATTTTAAAATGTCAAAAATTAAATAATCTGAAATTAAAAAGTTCAAATTAGAAATTGCAAAACTTTAATATAATTAAATTTGAAAATGGTCAACTTGCATTGTTTAATTTTGTAATTATTCCGTTTAAAATACTTCAAATCTAAAATGTAGCAATAACGAGTCCATTTTCCATTTTTTTTAGCACAAAACTCGTGAAAATCTTAAATATATTTGATATTTGAACAATTTTATCTGAAAAATAATTCAGGGTTCAGTATTTTCTCAAATTGAAAAAAGACCCAAATTATATGATTTCAAATGCAAAGCCTTCACAATTAATCAATTTTGATTCAAAAATGTTCAAAATTGAATAATCTAAAATTAAAACGTTCCAGCATGAAATTATAGAATTTGAAAATGCCCAATTTGGATTGTTTATCTTTTGTAATTATTCGATTTAAAACTCTTTCAATTTGAAACTCTCGACATTTAAAACTTAAAGTTTGCAATTATAAAAAAATCTGCCCGCTTCGCGGGCACATTCTCATAGCGCGCTTCGCGCGCGGCTCGCTTCGCTCGCAAGTTTCAGCGCGCCTAGGGCGCGCACCTGTTGGATCTCGCGCTTCGCGCTCGATTGGGTATTCATCTCGCGCTTCGCGCTCGTTTATATGTTTATCTCGCGCTTCGCGCTCGATATTGTATTCACCTCGCGCTGCGCGCTCGGACACATTTGTCGTCTAGGTTTTCACACTTCGTGTCCTCGCTAGTGCACGCTTCGCGGGCTAATACTCTCTTAAAGCTTCATCGTTATGACCTGCTTTTGGTTTAATTATGTCAGTTTTACATAAAAAGAAGAACTA
>CAKNYM010052730.1:47564-58517 GCA_932195095.1 Andricus curvator | reverse complement strand
AAAAAAAATTGAATTTTCCTCCGAAAAGATTTTCCAAAATTAATATTTAAGAAAATACATGAATAATCAACGAAAAATCAGATTTTCAACGTAAGGAATTAATTATTCAACTAAAATGGTGAATCGCTAACAAAAAATTAATTTATCGTTGAATAATTGAATTTTCAATCAAGAAGATGAATTTTCAACAAAGAAGAATTATTTTGTACCAGAAAAGACGAATTTTTAACTAAATAATGGAATGCTCAACCAAAAATGGATTATTTATCAACCGAAAATGCATTTTTCTGCCAAAAAAGTAGAATTTTCATAAAAATATATGTATTTTTAATAAAAGAAAGAATAAATTTGTAAACAAAGAAATTAAATTTACAGTAAAATGACTTTCCGCGCCAGGGACAAATTTGTTTGGTTGAAAATTCATTTCTTTATTTACAAATGTATCTTTCTTTTGTCAAAAATTCATGTATTTTTTGAAAATTCTACTCAAAATGTTCATTTTCGTTTTTTTGGGGGATTTTGAAAATGCTATAACTCTGATAATTTTCTTTTTATCGAAAACAGTCATGATAGTTTAATTTTTAAACACAGAAATTAATTTTCACACACTCAGAAAAATGTTTCTTAAAATCAAACAGATATTGTACACCAGAGACTCGATAGATGAACAATCTCGGGGGTTGCCTGCAAATGGCCTTGTTCATATAACGCGTACAGCGAAACGTAAACAGTCGGGGCCGCCTGAACCGTTTCCATAATATTGCGCAATCTACTGGACTGAGTAGTATAGTGCATGCGTCCCTTCAGAGGTGGAGTCGCAAGCGTCTCTCGCCCTGCCCCCTGAGAAACTGTGGGGACAGGCAATTCTAGGAATTCATATAACGCGTTCGATCGCGCCTTCAAATAGCGAGTCTCTGGTGTATTGAATAAATTAAAAAAAATATTTGTTTCATTCAAATTAAATTTATTTGATTCAAATACACCATTGTTTAACTTGATAAATGTCTATCTTTGATACAGGGTCAAACAAACATTTTTTTGAGTGCAAAAAGATACATTTTCAACCAAGAAGAGTAATTTTCTACAAACAGAGTAGAATTTTCAACAAAATACATGAATTTTTAGCAACAGAAAAACTTTTGTAACCAAAGAAATGAATTTTTAAGTAATATGATAAATCTTAACAACATTGAATTTTCGTCCAGAAAGATCAATTTTTGAGTATATTCCAATTTTCGAGTCATTTTTAACAAAATAGTTTAATATTCAATTAAAAAGATTAAAATTTCTATGAAAAGAGATAACTTTTCAACAAAATACATGCATTATCAAGAAAAAATTACAGTTGTACATAAAGGCTTTAAATCTTTAAAAAAATGTTCTCAAAATTCTTGAAAATGTTCTTTTTTAATTTTTATCCAAAATGCCTGGCTAACAAACAATTAATTTCCAACCAAAAATGGAATAGTTCAATTTTCAACAGAAGAAATTGAATGAATTTTCAAGAAAAAAAATTTTAACCAAGCAGATTAACTTTCCATTCAAAAGTATAATTTTCAACAAAATACATTGATTTTAAACCAAGTGGCTGAATTTTCAACAAAAAAATATAAATTTTCACGCTTGTAGAATTTTCAAAATAGAACAAGAATTAAAAAAAAACAGATAAATTTGTAATCAATCAAATGTATCTTGAAGTAAAATGATGAATCTTCAACCAAAAAAAAAAAATGAATTTTCGTCCAAAAAGATTTTCCAAAATTAATATTTAAAACAATACGCGAATTATCAACAAAAATTCAAATTTTCAACGTAAGAAATTAACTTTTTAACTAAAGTGGTAAAGTTCTGAAAAAAAAATTATTTTTAGTCGAATAATTGAATGTTCAACAAAGAAGAATTATTTTGTATCAAAAAGATACATTTTGCACGAAAAAGACGAATTTTGAAGCAAATAATGGAATTTTTGATTAAAAAGGATTATTTTTAACAAAGAATTAAATAGATAATATTTAAACCAAAGAAATTCATTTGCAAACAAAAGGATACATTTCAACCAAGAAGAGAAATTTTCTACCAAAAAAGTAGAATTTTCAAAAAAATACATATATGAATTTTTAACAAAAGAAAGATACATGTGTAATCAAAGAAATTAATTTTGAAGCGAAATGATGAATCATCCAGCAAACAAAATTGAGTTTTCGTCCAAAAAGATTTTCCAAAAAGAATATTGAAAAAAATACAAGAATTATCAACAAAAAATCGAATTATCAACGTAAGAAATTAATTTTCAACTAAAATGGTGAGTCTCTATAAAAAAATGAATTTTTAGTTGAATAATTGAATTTTCGTCCAAAAAGATTTTCCAAAAAGAATATTTAACAAAATACAAGAATTATAAACAAAAAATCAAATTTTTAATCTAAAAAAAAATAATTTTCAACTTGAAAATGTATCTTTTAACAAAATTTCTCTTTATGGTTCAAAAAGCATCTTTTTAAAAAGATATATTTTCTACCATGAGAAGTTGATAATTCTTGTATTTTGTTAAATATTCTTTTTGGAAAAACTTTTTGGACGAGAATTCAATTATTCAACTAAAAATTCATTTTTTCTATAGAGCCTCACCATTTCAGTTGAAAATTCCATTTTTTGTTGATAATTATTCTTGTATTTTTTTCAATAATCTTTATGGAAAATCTTTTTGGACGAAAACTCAATTTTGTTTGCTTGATGATTCATCATTTCACTTTAAAATTAATTTCTTCGATCACAAATGTATCTTTCTTTTGTTAAAAATTCATGTATTTTTTGAAAATTCTACTTTTTTGGTAGAAAATTTATCTTCATTTTTGAAAATGTATCTTTATAAAAAGTTCCTCTTCATGCTTGAAAAAGTATCTTTTCAAAAAAATATATTTTCAACCAAGAAGAAAAATTTTCTACAAAAAAGTAGAATTTCCAAAAAAATACATGAATTTTTAACAAAAGAAAGATACATTTATAATCAAAGAAATAAATTCATTTTTTGGTAAAGACTTACCATTTTAGTTACAAATTAATTTCTTTGTTAAAAATTTGATTTTTTATTGATAATTCTTGTATTTTGTTAAATATTCTTTTTGGAAATATCAACCATTACAATTTTCGTTAAGACTTCATCTTTTTTGGTTGAGGGGGGGGGGGGGGTCCAATTTTACACAAATATAATACCTTCTTTAATGATATTGTAAGCAAATGAATTTTTAACTAAACTTGTAATAGTTATATTTTCAGTTAAAAAAATTATTTTTTAACAAAAAGAAACGAATTTCGATCAAAATTGTTGAATTTTGAACCAAAGATAAATTTTGAACCAACTAGATTAATTTTCTGTTATAAAAAACTAATTTTCAACAAAATACATGAATTTTCAAATGAGAAAGATAATTTTCTAGCCATGAATGGAATAGTTAAATTTACAATTTAAACAAATAAAAAAATACATATATATATATATATATATATATATATATATTTACAAAAAAAATATCTTTATAGAATAAAGAGGCCGAATCTTAAGATTGTTATTGCGAGTCTCTACTTCCTTTTTTTTTATCTGCGGCTTTATCTTCCAACCCTCTCCCTTCTTATAGCTCAAGCTAAAGCTCGGACGGACTTCCGGTCTTTTCTGACTTTCCGCGTCAGGGAAAACTTTGTTTGGTTGAAAATTAATTCCTTTATTTACAAATGTATATTCTTAATAATAATTTTCTTAGTAATTTTCCTTCTATCAAAAAAAGTCATAAGAATACTTTGTTAACCTTTTGAGTACTATTAATATCCGTCCATAGAATTTTCAAATATTAAAAAAAAAGTGTTCTCAAAAATTTGCAAAATGTGCTTACTTTTTGAATTGTTATCCAAAATGGCTGGCTAATGAACCTGGCCTTCATTTCAGGACACTTGAAGAGTATATCAAAGCCCAATCCAATAAGTTAAATCTTTCGAAAGTTATCGTGCTAACAAATTAAAAATCTACAGACTAACAAACAGACAAACAGACATTTTGTAAAACGCTGTTTTTTGTGTTCAGGAGGTCTCAAAAATTTGTTTGTTTGAAAATTCATTTCTTCATTTACAAATGTATATTCTTAATAATAAGTTTCTTAGTAATTTTTCTTCTATCAAAAAAAGTCATAAGAATACTTTGTTCACGTTTTTGAGTACTATTAATATCCGTCCATAGAATTTTCAAATATTAAAAAAAAGTGTTCTCAAAAATGTGCGAAATGTGCTTACTTTTTGAATTGTTATCCAAAATGGCTGGCTAATGAACCTGACCTTCATTTTAGGACACTTGAAGAGTATACCAAAGCCCAATCCAATAAGTTAAATCTTTCGAAAGTTATCGTGCTAACAAATTAAAAATTTACAGACTAACAGACAGACAGACATTTTGTAAAAACCTGTTTTTTGGGTTCAGGGGGTCTCAAAACGTAGACATTTAACAAAAAAAGGGGGGGGGGGGGGCTCAAATTTTACACAAATCTAATACCCTCTCATTATGGGATAAGAATATAAAAATATAAATTTTCACGCTTGTAGAATTTTCAAAAAAACACAAGAATTTAAAAAAAACAGATACATTTGTCATGAATTTTAAAGTAAAATGATGAATCCTCAACCAAAAAAAAATTGAATTTTCGTCCGAAAAGATTTTCCAAAATTAATATTTAAGAAAATACATGAATTATCAACGAAAAATCCAATTTTCAACGTAAGGAATTAATTTTCAACTAAAATGGTGATTCGCTACCAAAAAATTAATTTTCCGTTGAATAATTGAAATTTCAATCAAGAAGATGAATTTTCAACAAAGAACATTTATTATGTACCAGAAAAGACGAATTTTCAACTAAATAGTGGAATGTTCAACCAAAAATGGATTATTTTGTAACCAAAAATGGATTTTTCTACCAAAAAAATTGAATTTTCAAAAAAATATATGAATTTTTAACAAAAGAAAGACACATTTGTAAATAACGAAATAAAATTGACAGTAAAATGATAAATCTCCAAACAAACAAAAAATTGAACATTCATCCAAAAAGATTTTCCAAAATTTATATTTAAAGAAATACAAGTATTATCAACAAAAAATCAAATTTTCAACGTAAGAAAATTATTTTCAACTAAAATAGTGAGAATCTAATAAAAAAAATTAATTTGTCGTTGAATAATTGAATGTTCATTCAAGAAGATGAATTTTCAACAAAGAAGAATTATTTTGTACCAGAAAAGACGAATTTTCAACTAAATAATGGAATGTTCAACCAAAAATGGATTATTTTGTAACCAAAAATGGATTTTTCTACCAAAAAAATTGAATTTTCAAAAAAATATATGAATTTTTAACAAAAGAAAGATACATTTGTAAATAAAGAAATAAAATTGACAGTAAAATGATAAATCTCCAAACAAACAAAAAATTGAACATTCATCCAAAAAGATTTTCCGAAATTTATATTTAAAGAAATACAAGTATTATCAACAAAAAATCAAATTTTCAACGTAAGAAAATTATTTTTAACTAAAATAGTGAGAATCTAATAAAAAAAATTAATTTGTCGTTGAATAATTGAATGTTCATTCAAGAAGATGAATTTTCAACAAAGAAGAATTATTTTGTACCAGAAAAGACGAATTTTGCTTCCTCATAGAGGAAGCTTTGTAATGGTAACATTTTCCAAAATTTTTAAATTCATTTAATTGAACCTTCCCCAATTTAAAAATGTCTAATACAATGTTCTAAGCAATTGTCCGGATGTGTGTGTGTGTGGATGTGGGGATGTCTGTGTGGATGTGTGTGTGGATGTGTGGATATGTGGATGTCACGCTTTTTTGTGAACACGATAACTTGAAAACAGTCGCAGCTAAATTGGTGAAATTTGGAGGGCTTATTTTCCCGACTAATATCTTGAAACTGACCGAAGGATTTCTAAAAATATTTGTTGCATTTTTTCTGAGCACTTAATAATATTTTAAAAATCGGTTTTTTATATTAAAACTTTTTTCATTGACATAATTAAAAGTTGATGCAAGAATATAAAAGATTTCTTGATTCGAGACGAATCGATTGACCTATACTATTAAAATATTATATTGAAGCGTAGGGAAGTTATTGTAATTTATATATTTTTTAAATCGATTTTTATACTAAAAATGTTCTAATTCTCATAATTTAAACTTGATGCGAGAATGGAAAAGTTGTGTTGATTCAGGACGAATCGATTGATCGATAGCATTGATACATTTCATTGAAGAGTAAGGAAGCTATGGTAATGCATAATATCTGAAAACACGGTTTTTTATAGTAAAACTTTTTTCACTTACATAATTCAAAATTGATGCAAGAACGGAAAGCATTCCTTGATTCGAGGCAAATCGATTGATCTATAATATTAATACACTTTGTTAAAGATTAGGGAAGTTATGCTCATTTATAATATATGAATCATCTGTTTCTGATAGAAAAACTTTTTTCATCGACATAATTCAAAGTTGATGCATGAATATAAAATACTTTTTGATCATAATTTTTCAAGTAGAATAATTCTGACAATTTTTTTTTTTAAATCATAAAGCTGGCAAAGGGATAAGGTTCGACAGAACTTTTCCCTTCCCTTTTCCAGCTCGAAAAATTATCATTTCAAATACAAAATTTGATTTGTTTGATTTTTCATTGTATTACAAATTTTTTTTGTATTATTTTGTCATTTTAGATTTTTTGTCAATTTCTATTTTTAAATTGATCAAAATTGAGACTTTGGTTTGTCTATTATTGAAAAAAGACTAATGCTTCCTCTATGAGGAAGCAAATACATTTGCTAAGGGGAAGCAAAGTGCTAGTGAAATGAGCACCATATAATTATAAATGCGAACAAAGTGGAAACACTCGAGATCGAATTCACAACTAGTTTAAAAAGTTTCTCTTCATGGTTGAAAAAACATCTTTTTAAAAAGATACATTTTCAACCATGAAGAGAAATTTTCTACCAAAAAAGTAGAATCTCCAAAAAAATATATGAATTTTTAACAAAAGAAAGATACATTTATAATTAAAGGAATATATTCATTTTTTTGTTAGAGACTTACCATTTTAGTTGAAAATTAATTTCTTACGTTAAAAATTTGATTTTCTGTTGATAGTTCTTGTATTTTGTTAAATATTCTTTTTGGAAAATCTTTTTGGACGAAAATTCAATTATTCAACTAAAAATTCATTTTTTTATAGAGACTCACCATTTTAGTTAAAAATTAATTTCTTACGTTGAAAATTTGATTTTTTGTTGATAATTCTTGTATTTTTTTAAATATGATATGTATTTTGTTGAAAATTATACTTTTGAATGGAAAGTTAATCTGCTTGGTTAAAATCTTTTTGCTTGAAAATTCATTAAATTGCTTCTGTTGAAAATTGAACTATTCCATGTTTGGTTAAAAATTAATTGTTTGTTAGCCAGCCATTTTGGATGAAAATTCAAAAAGTTAGAACATTTTCAAAAATTTTGAGACCATTTTTTTCAGATTTAAAAAACGTATGGACGGCTGTGCGTAATAATTAGTAAGCCAAACAATTTATCCTCATGACTTTTTTCGATGAAAAAAAAATTATCAGTGTTATAGCATTTTCAGAATCCAAAACAACAAACGGAAATGAACATTTTAAGCCAAAAAATGCACGATATGAAAAAAATAAAAAAAAATAAAAACGTTGATTTTTGAAAGCCCTACAAGATTACCATAACAACTTTTTGAATTTTCTTGAAAAATCGAAAATTCCAGTTTTGATCGTACAAAAAATAATGAAAAATCCTAAATATGATTTTGCGGTCAAACTATGCAACATACGAATAAAGATAAGAAGACAAAAATTGTGCAACCAAAAAAGATCTACAAATTCATTATTAATCACTTTTTCATTTGACCCGTAGTTCTTGTTTCATTCTTAAAAAACAATATTAAAAATAGAAAAATCAAACTTTTAGACAAACCATACAAGCTACGAAAAAAATAAATAGACCAAAATTGTATACCCAAAAAAGTTACAAATTTGTTATTAGCCATTTTTTGATTTGAAAATTCGTCTCTTTTCGTGCAAAATTGGTATTTTTGGTACAAAATAATTCCTCTTTTTTGAAAATTCATCGGTTTGGTTGAAAATTGAATTATTTAGTTGAAGATTAATTTTTTTCTCAAAGATTCACTATTTTAGTTGTAAATTTATTTCTTCTGTTAAAAATTAAATTATTTCTTGATAATGCATGTATTTTGTTGAAAAGTTACCTCTTTGCATAGGAATTTAATCTTTTCAATTGAATATTAAACTATTTTGTAAAAAATTACTCGAAAATTGGAATATACTCAAAAATTGATCTTTCTGGACGAAAATTCAATGTTGGTGTTGAAGATTTATCATATTACTTAAAAATTCATTTCTTTGATTAAAAATGCTTTTTTGTTGCTAAAAATTCATGTATTTTGTTGAAAATTCTACTCTGTTGGTAGAAAATTACTCTTCTTGTTTGAAAATGTATCTTTTTGCACTCAAAAAAATGTTTGTTTGAATCAAAAAAACATTTGTTTGGCCCTGTATCAAAGATATACATTTTTTAAGTTATACAATGGTGTATTTGAATCAAATAAATTTAATTTGAATGAAACAAATATTTTTTAATTCAATACAGCATTTGTTTCATTTTGAGAAACATTTTTCTGAGTGTGTGCGAAAATTAATTTCTGTGTTTAAAAATTAAACTATTCAATTTTTTGTTGAAAAATATTTATTTTTTCGAGAAAGATTTACTATTTAATTCCAAATGTATTTTATTTGCTGCTAACCTGTCTTTTTTGTACAAAATTCATCTTTTTGGGTAAAAATTCAATTATTTAGTTACAAATTAATTATTTTTGTGTAAAGATTCTTCATTTTAGTTGAAAATTCATTTCGCTCGTTGGAAATTAATTTTTTTGTTTGTAATTCATGTATTTTGATGAAAAATAAATAAAAATTCAATTATTAAATCTTTGTGGGAAATTTATATTTTGGACGAAGATTCAATTTTTCTGGTTGAAGATTCATCACATAACTTGAAAACTCATTCATTTAGTTACAATTATGTATCTTTTTACGTTAAAAATTCACCTATTTTCTTGAAAATTCTACTTTTTCTGGTAGAAAATTACTCTTCTTGGTTCAAAATACATCTTTTTGGTCGCAATTTATTTGCTTCTGTTGAAAATTTAACTATTTCCTTTTTTGTTGAAAAATAATCCTTTTCAGTTGAAAATTTGACTATTTGGTTACAAATTTGCTTATTTTGTTGAGAATTTGTCTTTTATGGTACAAAATAATTCTTCTTTGTTCAAAATTCATTATTTTATATAAAAATTCATTTCTAGCTATCATTCAACTGTTTTTAAATAAAAAATTAAAATATTTTTTTCTGGAAATATCAACCATTACAATTTTCGTTGAGACTTCATCTTTTTTGGTTGAGGGAGGGGGGGGGGGTCAAATTTTAAACAAATCTTATACCTTCTTTAATGAGAATGTGAAAAAATGAATTTTTAACTGAAATTATAAAATTTCAATCAAAGAAAAAGTGTATTTTTAACTAAAAATGGAATAGTTATATTTGCAGTTTGAAAAATTATTTTTCAACAAAAAAAAAAGAAAATTTCGATCAAAATTGTTCAATTTTGAACCAAAGAAATAAATTTTGAATATATAACTTCTAACCGTCATCTGAGAAATTTTGGGGCTCATTCGCTTTATCAATGCAAGTCTCTACTTCCATTTTTATCTTCGCCTTTATCATCTCAGCATTTTGCCTTCTTACAGCTCAAGCTCAGACGGACTTCCGGTCTTTTCTGACATCCCGTGCCATGGAAATATCTTCTGATACGTTCATTTCCTTCCAAGTTGGGAAGGAAGCTCTAATGTTTCTGGCGAGAAAAAGAGATAGGATGTAGACTAGTAAATGGTGGAATTTTTTTTTGAAGATTCAGAGTAACGACTGGACTAGGAAATAAGCTAGAGTAAAAAGGAAGCTTACTTTAAAGCAAAGTATCGACTGAATTGAGGACAGTGGTCAAAACCCAAAATTTACTATTTATAACCCACTACAGGCTACAGACTCTATTTCTTGACGGATTTTGATGTTTTTTTTCGAAACGCATGGCTGAACGAGAAAATCACAACAATCGTAGATTTTATTATTGGCTGAACATCTCGATTAAATATCAATATCAGTTTGTTTTTATCAAGATTTAATTAAAAAATTATTTTTTTCTACAGAAAATCGTTTAATCAGAGCTTTTGTTCATAAAGATCCTTATTATAAAGTAATTATTTATTGTTCCTTAATTTATTTGTTAAAGCATCAATATTTACGAATATAAGACATTCAGACAGAAAAAATCACCTTTCTATGTAAAAAAGTGTTATAGTTGCACATTTGTGTAATAACTTGGTTATGGAAATAATTAATTCAATAACCAAATTTGCAATGTTAAAGTTCTTAAGTTGAAAACAAATTTGAGGCCGTGACTACATGTGCCGACATTGCGGTACGAATATCTGGATTTTTCGGTAAGAATAGCGGGACCTAGAAAAGGGACTATTTGTACCGATATTTCTGTACAAATAGCTGGATTTTTTTGCTACAGGGAGCCACTGCCTCATTTCAAATAATTTGTTCATGTTGATTCCGATCGGGGTTTTTTGTTGAGGAAAACGAATCCAACACTTTTAAATAGATTTCTCAATTAGATCTCGAGATATTCTTTTTTATATAACATGGAATCAAGCCCATCCCATCCCATCCCATCCCATCCCATCCCATCCCATCCCATCCCATCCCATCCCATCCCATCCCATCCCATCCCATCCCATCCCATCCCATCCCT
>CAKNYM010052730.1:5321-41125 GCA_932195095.1 Andricus curvator | reverse complement strand
CGATCACCAAAAATCGTAAGTCAAATTTTTACGAGTATAAATTTGGACCACCCTTGTGAAAATCCATTTTTTGTTCGTGTAATTATTTGTAATATTACCGAATTAGAAAATTCCTGAATAATGAAATTCCCGAAAAATAAGAGTTCCGAATAATCAAATTCCCGGTTTAAAAAATTGCCGAATAATAAAATTCCCGAACAGTTTATAATATTACCGAATGGGAAAATTCCCAAATAATAAAATTTCTGACAGTTCATAATATTATCGAATTTGAAAATTCTTGATTAATAAAATTCCCGAGAGAAAATTGCCGAATTATAAAATATCGCAACTAGGAAATTCCCAAATTTAAATAATTGAAATATTTTTTATTTTTGTCGTGAATTAAATTATTACATTTAAGATTATATTAAAATTGAAACATTTTTTATTCATAAAACAAATTTTAATTGTTTATATTTGTGAATTCCTTAGTTTGGATATTTTATAATTTGGCAATTTTCTGTCTGGAATTTTATTATTTGGGAATTTTCAAATCCGGTAATATTATAAACTTATCGGGAATTTTCCAATTCGGGAATTATATCATTCGGGAATTGTATTATTCGTGAATTTTCCAAATCGGGAATTTATGATTTGGAAATCTTATTATTCGGGCATTTCATTATTTGGAAATTTTACAGTGTCGGGAATTTTATTTTTCGGGATTTTTCAGGCATCCCACCGAAATGTTATTTATAATTTAACGACTTAACCTAATTAACCTATTTTTTAAGAAGAAAATTAGAAACACAATATCGTCAAGTCAATCTGTGCAAAAATTCTATTCTTGAACAAAAAGACTCAGAAACATTATGCAACCAAAAATCAGTTATTTTGAAAAAACATATTCGAAAAGCTCAATATATGAAAAAGAATTGCATAGAAAGGCCTCAAAATATGTTTCCAAACAACGTTTTAATCGGCTCATTAGAGACAAGTATATAACTAGAGGAAAAAATTTTGCCTTATTTAGGGCATTTTCCGGGCACAATAAAATAGGATTGGTGGGTTCAAAATTAAAAATTATTGTGCGGAAATTATTTTTTGCAAATTTTTCAAGAGGTGACTATACTTTAATACACAAAAAGTTGATAACAAGTAAATATTTTTTCCATTCTTCCCAAAACCGAGCTTTCCCCATTTAAAACCCCATATTAATTTCAAAAGTTCAGGAGCACGTGTTAACGTTAAAAAAAAAAATAAAAATAAAGATTTTCTTTTTCCAGAAAACGACCCATTTGGGGGGGGGGGGGGGCGATCACCAAAAATCTCAAGTCGAATTTTTACGGGTATAAATTCAGACCACCCTTGTGAACATTCATTTTTTCTTCCTGTAATTATTTTCAAACAGTTCAAATTGTTTTACCGAAAAAAGAAGACTAAAAAATCACGAAAAATAAAAATTTCCACAACTGTAAAATTACCGAATAATCGAATTCCCGGATTGAAAAACTCCCGATTAATGAGATTCCCGAAAGAAAATGGCCGAATTATAAAATATCCAAACTAGCAAATTTCCGAATTTAAATAATTAAAATATTTTTTATTTTTGTAAGAAATTGAATGATTAGAATTAAAATTATATTAAAATTAAAACATTTTTTATTTATAAAACAAATTTTAATTGTTTATATTCGGGAATTTCTCAGTTTGTTTATTTTATAATTCGGCAATTTTCTGTCGGGAATTTTATTAATTGGGAATTTTCAAATTCGGCAATATTATAAACTTACCGGGAATTATATCATTCGGGAATTGTATTATTCGGGAATTTTCCAATTCGGGAATTTTATGATTTGGAAATTTTATTATTCGGAAATTTTATGTTTCGGGATTTTTCAGCCGTCCCACCGAAAAGTAATTTATCATTTAACGAATTTTTCTCATATCCGCAGTTGTCATCTTGCTCCTAGCACATCGTTTGCAACTTTCTCTTCAATTTTTCAACCCGAGTTCCAAAAACCCATAAACAAAAGTCCTCTCTGAAAAAAACGTTAAAGCATCATACTCTTTTTGGCTCGCATCAGTTGAAAGATAAGCACTCGTTCCGTCGTTGGCGAGCTAGGAGTTTGAAAAGCAGGAGCCGAAAAAAGTAGTGAAGCGCGAGAAAAACAGAGGTAAAAAGCTGAGCAACTGACAGAATGCAACGTGTGTTGAACGTACGTCAACGAACGTCGAGTGTTAAAACAAACCGACTGGCACGAGCCACTGTGGTATCAAGGAGATAAAATTCTTTTGAATGTGGTAGCCGCTAGAGTAATATCCAATATGTGTACTGTGACAGGCCATGCAGAACATTTTGGTCGTACTTCACAACTCGTTAAAAAACCACTGAATCAACCTTAAAGCTCAAAAGATCAAGGAGGTTCTTTTTTTGTCATTCTTGGTATGGGGTCGTCCATAAAATGCGTTACTAATTTGTGTGTGTGCACGGAAAAAATTTATCCGTGAAAAAGTCACGAACTAGTAGCTAGGTCTCGGATATGAGAAAAATTCATCGGATATTTATGTATTTTCGTAAATAATTTGCGAACTTTGAGAAAGATTGATGAACTCCATATGAAAATTCTTAAATTGTTAATCACTTTTGTTTCACGTGAATAATTAGAAAAATATTACGAGTGATTGGAAAAAGATTCTCAGAGCACTCACGAGCTTGCGCGACAAATCTGGGAACTAGGAAGTAGGTTCGCCTGTACGTGGCCCGCACACATGCTCACCCAAACGCGCGGTGCTTGCGTGTGCTCGTATGTGTGCTTCGAGCTCGTCGGATGAGTGGCTAGAAGTTTTATAATACCTATTTTGTTTGGCCTCGATGGCTGCGCGTGTTTACGCACTCCTGGCTTATGTTTAGAAATTGGTGAGTCAGCAGTCTTTGAGGGTTCGAATCTACAAGTTCGTGACTTTTTAACGGATAAATTTTTTCCGTGTGGGCGGAGAAGCGGGTCGCACCAAAAATTACGATTTTGGGGAGGCGACTTGACTGGGAAACCGGGAATTTAATTAAAAAACCGGGAATTTACTTCTGATCGTAGCGAAATTCAAGTTTGCACTATTTTAATTACTTCTCATTCCTCTGACTTGGTACAGGGAACTTTAGAAAATAATTATCGTTTTTATTTTAGGACAGGGAGTTTCGGTAAAGAATTGTATATTATTCACCTAGGGGGAGAAGAGGTGCTTTTTCGACAGCGCGAGCCGGAGACGTGTACTGAAAACATACACAAGTCGAAAAAGTGCCTCTCCCCCTTGGCGCATATTTTTTATAACAAATGGATGATTTCAGAAATTTTTCGAAATACAGTCATGATTTCAGTCCATATGAGATTTTGAATGAAGAAGCATTAAATTTATGTTATCTTATTCCTAATTATCAAAAATTCAATAAAAAAATTGCTGGAAATTTTTGGTAATTTACGATAATTTTAGAGGTGATTTATGGTAACTTACCATAAATTGCCCAAAATTCAATTTAAAAATGTATCAATTTGCGGAAATTTTGGGTCATTTATCGTAATTTTACAGTTGAATATGGTAACTTAATATAAATTAACCAAAATTAATTTATCAAAATTTCCGGAAAAATATGAAAATTTTCGGTCATTTATGGTAATTTTGCCGGTAAATATGGTAGCTTACCATAAATGACCCATAATTTATTTTTAGAAATTTCCATAAATTTCTGGAAATTTATGAAAATTGTCCGTCATTCATGGTAATTTTACCAATAAATATGGTAATTTACCGTAAATTACCGAATCATCGTTTTTAAAAACTTCCATAAATTTCCGGAAATTTATGAAAATTTTCGGTCATTCATGGTAATTTTACAGGTAAATATGGTATCTTACCATAAATTACCCAAAATTCATTTTTAAAAATTTCCATAAATTTCCGGAAATTTATGAAAATTATCGATAATTTACGGTAATTTATGGTAATTTTATCTGTTACATATGGTAACTTTCCATAAATAACTACAAAATTCTATTATCTGCAACCAAAATATCCTCACAGTTTTTGCGATTAGTGGGCTGATTCGTAAAATGCGAGCTCATAGATGTTTGATTTTCATTATTCACCTCTGACGTCACTTTTCAGTCCCCAGGGAGTAAAAAGTACTTTTTACTCCCTAGGGACTAAAAAGCATGTGAAATAAAACTATAATTTCACTTGGAACACGGATTTTTTACATGGGACGGGAATTAAAAAAAAATTATTATTCGGATTCAGAAAAAAAGGAAAAAAAAAATCCCTCTTCCAAGTCAGAATTCGTCACAATTTGAAAGTTCCCTGTTCGAAATTTTAGATAAAGAAAGTACTTCTAACAGTTTTTAGAGTAGAAGTAGTATTTCAATGAAGAAATATTTCTGAATAATAATAGAAATTTTCCTACATTGTTCGTTGCGAATTCATCGTTTTTTAATTAAAAATTCAACTACTTGGTTAAAAGTTAAGCTCTTTTGTTAAAAATAAATTTTTTTGGTTGAAGATTCATCATTTTAATTTAACATTCATATCTGGTTGAAAATGTAACTACTTTGTTGAAAAACAATGTATCTTTTTTTGGCGAAAATTCAACTATTTCGTTGAAAATTGATATTTTACATTAAAAAATTAAACTATGTGTTGGAACATTTATGCACTTTGTGGAAAATTCGCCTTTTTTATAGAAAATTAATTTTTATGGTAGAAAATTCATCTTTTTGCAATAAAATTCAACTATTCCAGTTGAAGATACGTCATTTTTTTTAGTTGAAAATTCATCAGTTTGGTTGAAAATTTATTTCTTTAACTGACAATTTACCTGTTCTATTTTTAGATCAAAATTGATCTTTTATAGTTCAAAATTCAACAATTTGGATAAAAACTTGTCTTTTTTAATTGGTAGAAAATGATCTTTTTCTTTGAA
Organism: Andricus curvator; assembly: GCA_932195095.1. Lineage (NCBI taxonomy): Eukaryota > Metazoa > Arthropoda > Insecta > Hymenoptera > Cynipidae > Andricus > Andricus curvator. Next base: position 36,171 of record CAKNYM010052730.1, on the reverse strand, counting down.
AGTTAATCTTTTTTTTTAATTCTTCTCGGTTAAAAATGCAATTATTTCTGTTAAATATTTATCATTTTAGTTGAAAATTCATCTTTTAGGTTGGAAATAAAATTATTTGGTTGAAAATTAAATTCTTTTGTTAAAAATTAATTTTGTTGTTGTTGAAGATTCATCATTTTAATTAAACGTTGAACATTCATTTTTTGACTAAAAATTTAATTATTCATTTTTTGGTTGAAAAATGATTTTTTTAGTTGAAAATTCATCTTTTTTGGTAGAAATTGATCTTCTGGGTTGAAAATTAAACTTTTTGGTCAAAAATTCAATTATTCTAGTTAAAGATTCATCATTTCATTTAAAAATTCATCTTTTTTGCTTAAAATTCAACTATTCCACACAATTTTATTTGAAAATTCATCACTTTGTTTGAATATGTAACTATTTTTTTGAAATTTTTTTTGTTGTTTGAAAGTTATTTTTTTAACTGAAAATTTAACTTATTTCAATAGAAAATTCCATAGTTGTAGTGGAAAATTCATCTGTTTGGTTAAACATTAATTTTTTCAACTTGATATTTAATTATTTAAGTTTTGGTTGTAAATTTATATTTTTTCGAAAAAAATTAATTTTTTTGTTTGACAATTCAACTATTTTAGTTGAAGATTCATTGTTTTGATTGAAAACTCTTTTAAAATTAATTTTTAACTAAAAATGTTACTATTCCATTTTTGGTTGAAAATTATTATTTGTTTAGTTCAAAATTCAATTATTTTGTTGAAAATTTGTCTTCTTTAATTGAAAATTCAACTATTTCGTTGAGAATTAATGTATTTTGTTGAAAAATTGTATATTTTGGTAGACAATTAATCTTTTTATTCGAAAATTATTCTTCTTGTTCAAAAATTCATCTTTTTGGTTAAAAATTCAAGTGTTCCCGTTAAATATTCATGATTTTAGTTGAAAATTCATCGTTCTGGCTTAAAATTTAACTTTTTCAGTTAAAGATTCATAATTTTATTTGAAAATTCATCACTTTGGTTGAAAATTAAACTATTTTGTTGAATATCCGTTTTTTTTTGTATTTGAAAATTAATTTTTTCAGCTGAAAGTTCTAGAAAACTTTTCCATTTTTTTGTAAGAAATAGATATTTTTTAGTAGAAAATGTAAGTATTTTTTTCAAAATTCATTTATTTTGCAATTTTTTGATCTGTTGTGTTGAAGGATGAATGAACGTTCAGAATGAACGTCATGAATTAAAGTAAATGTTTGCGTTTTGCGGCGAATATGATTATGTTACTTTTAGTTGACCGGGAAAACCCGGGAAATGATCGGGAATTTGAAATTGTCCGCCGAATCGCCACCCTGGATTTGTTACAGGGGGTGGGGAGTCAATGGAAGTAATGTTACGAACTTAGAAAACATTTACTACGTTTCCTGCTGATGAATTTAAACAAAGTTTGTGAATTTTGCGAAAGATAGCTCTGCACACTCATTACCATATTCCCCTCTTTTCCCTTTTTTTGAATTCCTCGTTTTTTTAAAAATGTGAACTTCATTAACAGAAGCCACTAAGAAAATCCAACTATTTTTAGGAGAAGTCTACTATTATATTATTCGTTCAGAATTAATCTGGTTTTGTTAAACATTCTAACAGTTTTTTAAAAATTATCTTTTGTTTGTTAAAAATGCAACTATCTTGTCAATAATTAATCTTTTTTGGCCAAAAGTAGTTGAAATACTTAGTTAGCAATTCATTTTTTCTGTTGAAAATGCATCTATTTGGTTGAAAATTTAACTATTTCATTTTAAAAAACTTTTTGGTTGAAAATTCTACTTTTATGGATGATTTCAACTGTTTTCTATTTCAAATTAAATATCTTTGATGATAGAAGAAGTAATTATTACATTTTTTGTTGAGAATTAATCTTTATTGGTTACAAATTCAACTACCTGGTTGAAACTTAAACTTGTTTATTAAAAATTCATTTTGTTTTTGTTGAAGATTCATCATTCATGTTAAAAATGATATTTTCGGGTTGAAAATTGAACTGGGTTGTAGAAAATTTCATCTTTTTCGCTTCAAAATACCACAATTTGGTTTAAAATAACTTTTTTGTTGAAAATTCATATTTCTTCTTATTTTTCTCATATCGCTCTGAATTCACTCGAATTTTATTTAATTAATTGATTTTTAAATTTTGTTTCCAATTCACTTAAATTATGTTGAATTTGCCTTGAATTCGGTTCACTCCCATTTTCTTCAATTCAATGGGAATTTGTTGAGTTTTCAAATTTCGTCCAAATCACTCAAATTCTTATGAATTGAATCAAATTCTGCTGAACTCTCTAGAATTCTAAATTCACTCGCATTGTACTGGAATCAATGAGGTTTTTACAATTCTTTCGAATTTGTTATATGAGACTCGCATAGAGCGAGACTCTTTTAATATTAAATATGAAAACCCTCTCACAGTCGACGTTTCTTCATTCGGTAGGCAACCAATTAAGATACTAAACCTTTTGGTATTAAGAAGGTGAGCGGGAGGGTGAGAGAGAGATTGATGCGCCATCTGGCGGGAAAGGTGGGAACTTTCTTTTCCCTGGTACGGACTTACCTGCGAACGCAAGTGTGCCAGGATAAGGAAGGTGCACTCGTCTAGCGCCGGCGGAGTAGCAGAACCGGGTGCACGAGAGAACCGTACGTACATCGCCAGCGAAACTGGAACGCGCGCATCTCCCTCCAATCGACTCTTTCCACTCAAGCCAGCCTTCCCGCGTGGCCCCTCGGGTATAAAAAGGCGCACTCCGCCACGAAACGGGCAGTTCAAATGGTATTTTTTCCAACAACCTTTTACCCAATACGAAATTGGCAAACTAAACATTATAATATAAATTTAAGCTACACCAAGTTATAAACATTCTGATAAGTTAAGTATTTAACAGGCGCAGAATATCATATAAATATAATACAAATGTACATGTGAACTATGTTGATTAATAAACGGGTTTTGAAAGTAAAAAAAACCGGGCAGAAAGATGAGGGCTGGAAATCCGCCCTAATCTGAGAGACTAACGGCTGGTCATCCGTTGTTAGCTCTTTACCTCCAAAAGCTGGTAATCCGCTTTCGTCTCCACGTCTAACGGTTGTTCATCCGCTGTTAAATCCTACGCCATTTCAAGGCTGGACAATCGGGTTGGGACGAGACACAACAAATCGATTATAACACTCAAACGCCCCCTCGTACCACATAACCGAAATCGATATTTATCTATCTCTGTCGCTCAGTGAATCAACCATGAGCACTACTTGTATGTATACCGAATAAACTCGTATTTTATTTTAACCCTCTCTTAATACGTTTGCACATTCATTTTGCTTTCTTATTCTTTCTTCCACTTATTGGCATATCAGTTACCCGGTCCGCTGATACGGTTGGTATACCAGCTGTACTCGGCGGGATCCTAACCCTCTTCACCCACAAACCCCCCCCCCCCCCCCATCATCCAGGCTAGTAAGTTGAGACCGACACGTTGATGACGTCACGAGTACGCTCTGGCGCTCAAGTGACTTCTTACACGTTCCTTAGCTATCAACGCTTAAAATAAAAAAACACTAAAATTCCCGAATTATAAAATTTCAGAAATTATAAAATTGCCTAAATATAAAAGTCCCAAATTGGAAAATTAAAAAAATTGTATTTTCATAAATATTATTGATTAAAAATACAATTATCAAATGGTATAAAAAATAAATTCAAAACCACGCGCGCCTAGAACGAAACAGAAAATTTCTCCCTAAATTTTTTCCAAACCTAGTAGCATTTTTCAAGCAAACTTTGCATGATTCATTTCAGCACTGATTCATCTGGTTGTATTATAAATTCGATTATTGAGAACGCTTTTGTAATTTTTTAAAATACTATGCACATTTTCAAAAAAAAATTTTCGTCGAGAAATATACATTTTTTTCAATTATTGTTATTCTAGATTGAAACAATAATTTTAGAAAACTTGAAACATCCAAAAAGTTTGTTTCTTTGATAAAAATATTCGATTCTTTTATCTTTAATAAATAATATTGAGTTAAAAATAATGATTTTAATTGTTTAAATTCTGAAATTTTGAGATTCGTCAATCCCCTAGTTTGGATATTTTATAATTTTTCAATTTTCTGTCGGGAATTTCATTATTCGGGAATTTTTCAATTCGGGATTTTTATATCTCGACAATTTGATAATTTTGGGAATCTCATTATTTGGGAATTTTACAGTGTCGAGAATATAATTTTTCGAAATACTACAGTCGTCCCTAATAAGATTCACGAGCAGTTCATAATATGATCGAATTTGAAAATTCGCGACAGAAAATTGCCGAATTATAAAATATCCGCATAATAGTTTTTTTTTAAATTATGGTTCTTGTAATAAAAATCTTGTGCTTGTATTGTTCATTTGCATTGAATTAAAATACAATTTTGTTGTTGTTCAAGTTCTATAATTTTCTATTCTTTTGAATTTTGTAGCATCGGATATTTTTTATTTCGGTAATTTTCTGTCGGAAATTTTATTATTCATGAATTTGAAAATTCGGTAATATTATAAACTGTCAGGAATTTTCGAAATTGCTAATATTATAAATTGTTCCAGAAATTCACAATATTTTTCAAACATTTTCAGTCCACACGTAACAAGTTGAGTAAGTTTAATAAAAATATCTGAGTTGAATGTATGTCTTAATTGTGAATCCGGCATGGATTTCCACTAGCTTTAATCAAATGCTGGGATTCTCTTGGAAAAAAAGTATCAAATTAAAGTTTCAAAAATTGAATTTTCTTTTATGTAATTAGTACACGCATAGAATTCGAATACGCAATGTTCTGTCAGTCAATAATCGACTTTAATTGCCCACGTGGAATTGCAAACGAAGCTTGAGCTTTGAACTTGTAATTAAATTAACGTTCGTTATTCGACAGTCGAAAGAGAATATAATTCGTATACATGACGATGGAATGTACTAAGCAAACAAAAAAATATAAAAAGTGAGCTACTATTGCTATAGATAGGAAGCCTTAAAATATGATCTGAATCGCAATTCTATATTGTAAAAAAATCATTTCCTATCTGATAAAATTGATGGAACGAAATTCTCACGATTTCCGAATGAGGAATTTTAATACTGAAAATTGATTTCTAAAAGAGAAAATTCAAATTGTAAATGATTTCTTAAATAATAAAGGCAACAATTCTGTTTTTAACTTTCTGACCATATGTTTTCATAATAATATCTAGATTTTTGAAGATCTTGAAATGAAATTTCGAAGCTTTGTTAGGATTTCAAAATGTTCTCAGATAATAAAAAAAATTTTATTGTTGTTTTTAAAATTAATTTTCGGAGAATATTTAAAAAGATTTTGAAACATTTCAGAAGATTTCCAAAATTATCAAAAAAGAATCTGGAAGATTTGAAGATAATTTTTATAATTCTAAAACATGTTTAAATATTTTAAGAATGAGTCAGTTTAAAAGATATTTTGAAATTTCGGAAGTGTTGAACAGATTAGGAATATTTTAAAAACTAATAGATTTCAGAAAATTTATTAAATATTTTGGAATTTCTTTCAAACTTCCACAAGTCCTAAATATCTTTTAAACTGACTACAATTTTTTCTAAAAAATTTGTAAAATCCTGTGAAATAAACAAACTGTTTAAAAATTTTCTACATACTTTTTCGACGAATTTGAAGTTTTCAAAAATACTTTTGAATTGTCTTAACAAATGTAGAAAAAAATATATATATAACCTTAAAAAACAAACAGGCTACAAAAATCAATACTCATTCAAAATTAGTATTTTGATTGAAAATTATTTTCCCCCTTAAATTATAGTTGGGTAGAATTTATTTTTCTGTAAAAATGCAACTGTTTAGACGAAAATTATTCTTTTTTGGTTGAAGATTCAACTATTTTGTTGAAAATTCGTTATTTTAGTTGGAAATTTATCCCTTAATCAATTATTAATCATTAATTATCAATTAAATTCACCTTTTTCGGCAGAAGATTACAATTTTCATTGGAAAATCAAACTTTTTTGTTAAAAATTAACTTTTTTGTTGGAAATTTATATTTTTGGGCTTAAAAATAAAAAAATTTTGTAGACTTTTTGTCTCGTTTGGAAAACATTGGATATTTTTTAATTAAAAATGCAAATTTATTTATTTTTTTGATTGTGGATTAAACCATTTTGTTGAAAATTTGTCTTTTTTGGATGAGTTCAACTATTTTTTATTTCAAAGAAAAATATTTCATGATTGAAATATCATTTATGTATTATATTTTTTGTTGGAAACTCATCTTATTTGCTTGATAATTCAACTACTTTATTGAAAATTAACTTTTTAATTGAAATTTTGATTTGACGCGTTCGAAATCTTCAAAAATCTTTTTATATTTTCTGAAAAATCGTTGGCGAATTATATTTATATTCATGGAACGAAATTCTCGTTCCTTTTTATTTACCCCCCTTTTTATTTTTATTTACCAACATTTATTTTAAGAGTATATTTAGAAAGATTTCAAAACATTCCAAGAGATTTCGAAAGTTGTCAGAAAAAGGTGTTAAATTTTTGAGGCAATTTTTTTAAATTCGCATAATTTTTTCACAGTGTTAGAAAAAATTGGGAGAATTTAAAAAGAAATTTAGAAGTTTTTAAAAAATTCAAAAAATAATTTAAAATTACTTTTAAAAACCTAAAACAAAATTTAGATTTTCAATGATTTTGATTTATATTTTGAATTTTTTTGAAGATTTGGAAAGCTTTCAAGATAATGCAGAAGTTTTCTTAATATTCCTAGGAATATTTAAAGTGATATTTTATTTACAAAAAATTAATTTCAAGAGAATATTGAGAAAGATCTTAAAACATTACAAAAGATTTTTAAAGTTTTGAAAAACCAATACGAGAGCTTGATAAAATAGTTGAAAATTTTTTCTAAGCGTCAAAAAGTCCTACATATTTTTAAACTGACTGAAATTTTTCCTGAAATTTTGTAAAATAGGTATTTGAAATTTTAATTTTGCTTCCAAATTTTTCTTATCTTCTAATTATAATTTGCTTGATATTTTTTTTCTTTCTTGACTGAATAATCTTTTTTGGTTTGAAAATTCAACAAGTTTGTTGAAAATTCGTCTTTTTGTTTTGAAAATTCATCACTTTTTGGTAGAAATTTCACCTTATTTTGATTAAAACTGCAACTGTTTACTCTAAAATTGAAATCTTTTTTGGCTGAGGATTCAACTATTTTGTTGAAAATTCATCTTTTTGAATTCTCTTTAAAAATTAATTTAAAAGAATTGAAAATGATGACAACTTTTTCCAGGAATCATAAAAAAAAATTGTTATTCTCTTGAGACCTTTAAAAACTCTTGAAAAGCTTTCAAATTTTTTTATTTTTAAATTAAATAAAAGCAAAAAAAAAAATTAATTATTTAAAAAAGTCTGGAAAATTTTGGGGCATTTTTTTAATTTTGCAAGTTGTACATTACAGGAAAAATTCGAGTCATTTAAACAGATATCTAGGAATTTAAGAAGTTTTGAAGAGAATTAAATATATTTTAAAACTTTAAAGAATTTCAGAAATTTTATAAAATATTTGAAAATTTGTTCGAAACTTCTAAAAATCCTTAATATTTTTTTAATTGAATTGAATTTTTTCTGACATTTTTGTAAAATTATGTGATATAACGAAACTATTATTTATTAAAATTTTCGAAATTAATTTTCGACATATTTAAAATTGAAAAAAAAAAATTTTAATGTTCTCGAAAATCTCAGGTAAATTATATATGTATAAACATAAACTGATTTGATATTAAAAAGTTGAAAGTGGTTTCATTTAAAATTAAAACAGATAAAAATTGTACTGTCTGAAACTGATATACCTTAGTAATTATATAATTTTAATAATTTCCAAAAGTTACAATTTTAGAGAAGTGCATTTTCATTTTGAACGTTGAATTTCCAATTTTTCCCTTTTAAAAGTTTTAATTTGTTAACTATTCAAATTTATTTGAAATATTGGAAATGTAGAAGGGCTTTGAGTATAAAAAAGTTTTAGTATCACAATTCATAGTAATTATAATTAAACATTTTTTCAGTTTTAAATGAAGTTCGGATTTGTTTAATTTTCAACGTTCCGTTGTAGATTTTTTTTCACATTTGATGTTTCCTGTTTAAAATTACTAAATTTTGAACTTTATTTTAAAATCAATTTTAAAGGTTTGTATTTGAAATTTTTCCATTTTGAATGGTGAAAATAACGGTGAATCAGTAACCTTGACTTTAAAACATTTTATTTAGTTTTTAATTTCAAATTCCAAAATTTTAATCGCTTATAATTAAAAATTATTGTAATTTAGAAGTTTTCAATTCCAAACGTTTTTATTAAGAAAAGATACAAGTTCAATTCCTTTTTATTCCATTCGAAATATTATATTAAAAATCATTCAATATAATTGAATTTTTGAATTTCAAGGGGACGACTGAAAATTCTTGGATTGCAAAATTCTCAAATAATAAACTTCCGGACAGAAAATTACCGAATTATAAAATATCCAAACTAGAAAATTCCCTAATTCAAACTATTGAAAAATTGTTTTTTAATACATATCATTTACTTTAAAAAAATACAGCAATACAAATTTTTGATCAATGAAAATTTGTGAAACGTTTCAAGTTTTTAAAATTATTGTTCGAATTTAAAATAAAAATAATTGTACAAAAATTGTATGACAAAACTAAATTTAAAAACACGTCCTAAATTTTCTACGAACCTAATAACATTTTCCAAACAAACTTTACAGGATTTAATTCAGCAATGCCTTTCATAGAGGTTTCTTTTTGATTTCTAAAAAATTAACAATTCGAGTTTTTAAAACATTAAATTTTTTTTTTAAATACTATACACACTGCATATTTTCAAACAAACTATTTTATTCAGCAATATATATTTTTTTAAGTATTGTTATTTTAAATTCAAACACTACTTTAAAAAACTCTGGAACATAAACAAAATTCCTTCTATAAAAATATCTGATTAATTGATTTTTATAATTAAATAATTTTCAACAAAAAAAAACAATTTTTTAAATGTTTGAATTCGGGAATTTTTGAGTCGGGATATTTTATAATTTGGCTATTTTCTGTCGGTAATTTTATTTTTCGGGATTTTATTATTCGGGTATTCAACAGTTTCAATCAGACGCTTAAATTTGTTTAGCTACTACGGCTTTCAAATTGAAACAGTTAAACAGTGTTAAAATCATCAAATTATTTTATTTTGAACAGATTCAGAACCGTATTTTAGAATAAAATATTGTTCAATCTTTATCACTTTAAATACAGTTCAGTTATAAAAGTCATTAATTAACTACATGATTTAAAAATTTTAAAAGTAAAATTATTGAACTGTGACATTTAAAAAAAGTTGAAATAGAACTTATTTTAAATTGCATTATATCATAAGCTATAATATTTGTGATATTTCAAGCGATTAGAAAAATTTTTCTTCTGAAAATTTCGAAAATTCCAGGCCAACAAATTTCCGGACAAACCATCGACAACTGTAATTTGGTGATTGTGAATTCTCTTTCGTTAATGCTCCTTCGGCTTTAACGAATACATTCTCATCACGTACCTTCTGCTTCGCACTCGATTTTGTTAAAATGCAAAATTTTCTACATTATATGTTCAAAATTATTATATCAAATGTATATTACATTTATTTATTCATAATATTCATTATTATATTAGTATCATTATAGCATTATAGCATTGATATTAAAAACAGACGTATTTTCCTTGTCTTGTTTTTATAATTGAAAAAAGTGCCCATTCTATAAAAAAAACCATTGTGTTATCATGCATTTTATTGCAACTTGTGCCGTTTTTCCATAAATTTATTGTGTTTATGTTCAATGTTAATTTTGTTAGATAAAATGGTATTGTAGCGTGTATTGTTTTTCCAAAAAATTCATTTTTTTATTTTCAATGTAGTTTTATAACAAAAGTTTATAACAAATTCGTAGAGCTTTTTTGGTTGAACAACTTTGGTCTATTCATCTTTTTTCGTACCTTGCGTCGTTTTTCCAAAAATTTTTGTTATTCTTAATGTTATTTTTCACGATTGAAACAAAAATTACGCATCCTATGAACAAAGTATTAATGAAAAATTTGTAGCTCTTTTCTGAGTGAACAACTTTTGTCTATTCATTTTTTTAGTTGTTTGTGTCGTTTGTCCAAAAATTTTATTTATTTTATTCTTAAATCAGTTTTTTACAAATGAAACAAAAACTACGCGTCCCATCAAAAAGTGATTAATAGCAAATTTGTAGATATTTTTTGAGTGTACAATTTTTGTCTTTTTATCTTCTTTCTTATCTTGAATAGTTTGACCGCAAAATAGAATTTTTGATTTTTCATTATTTTTTTGTGTGATAGAAATTTTAATTTTCGATTTTTCAGGAAAATTAAAAGAAGTCTTATTGTAGGACGTTTGAAAAGAAACAATTTCCTCTTAGTGACTTTTTTTCATATCGTGAGTTGTTTGGCTTAAAATGTTCATTTTCTTTTGTTTTTTGGAATTTTTTAAATGCTATGACTCCGGTAATTTTTCTTCTATCAAAAAAAAATAATGAGAATATTTTGTTCGTCTTTTTGAGTACTAATAATATCCGTCCATAGAATTCTTAAATATTAAAAAAAGTGTTCTCAAAAATTTCCAAGATGTGCTCACTTTTTGAATTTTCATCCAAAATGGCTGGCCAACGAACTTGACCTTTATTTTAGGACACTTAAAGATTATAATAAAGCTCAATCCAATACGTTAATTCTTTTGAAAGTCATCATGCTAACAAACTAAAAATCTACAGACTAACAGACAGACAAACAAACAGACAAACAAACAGACAGAAAAACATACAGACAGACAAACAGACAAACATACAGACAGACAACCAGACAAATAGACAGACATTTTGTAAAAACCTTTTTTTTTGGGTTCAGAGCGTCTGAAAACGTGGAAATTTGACCAAAACTGGGGGGGGGGGGCCCAAATTTTAGACAAATATAATACCTTCTCATTGTAGGATGAGAAGGTAAAATGATTTCTCAGTATAAACTGGATATATTCCTTATGATGCAAAATTTGCTTTCTTCTTATGCATTTTTTATTATCTTCGTTTGATATTCAAATGCGATAAACTTGTCACTCACAATCAGAGGAAAAAGGTACATTGAAAATTTAGGGGATTTCTGTCAGATCGTATGAGACGAATGATCGTTCTTGGGTGACTGATGCATCTTGAGACGTCATTTCTGGCAGACTGCACCTGGACATCTTATTATATACATATATATATAATATAAGATCGTGGGTAAGAGTCTTCTGGCTTGAATGTTTATAGTTTTCGAGAAGATAGGGTCGGAAGGTAGACACGTGACTGCAAATAACGAGGGACACTTCTCTGCACCTGGGTGATAGTTTTAAGATAGTAATACGCACAAGAGTCCCAAACAAAGAAATAACAATTCCAAATTATTCTTTTTTTTCCTCCAATTCACAATCTTCTGATGAAAAATTGTTCGCAATTCTCACCTGACACTTTTCAGGTCAGGGATATCAAACTTGCCAGCCATCCAATCGATTTTAATGAAACTTAGTGAAGTTGTATAGTTTCTTCTGGGTAATATTTAGTGTCCAAAGGATTTCCGAAAATTTTGAAAATTCTAGGAAAATTTGAAATTTGATGTCGATTTTTTTTTCGAATTCTAATATTTCCGACACTTTTTTTCGGATTCTAATGAAACATATAGGTATTTTGTAAAACAAGATGCTGTTTGATATCAAATATGGAAGAAAACAAATTTCGGAATTTTCACAAGAAAAAAGTGAAAACAAGTTTTTTATTGGATGTTTGACGGAATACGCTACCGTCAAACGGGGTAATTTCGGACATGTGGGGTAAATTTAGACATTCTCAAATTGTTAGTTTAAATTTCTTGAGGTGGTTTTAACCAGAATCTGGAATCAGTTTAAGTCTTTACTGGTTCTAGATTCTGGACCACCTTAAGTAATTTAAACTATCAATTCAGGAATGTCTGAATTTACCCCACATGTCCGAAAGTGCTTCTTGCAGAAAACCTTATAGATTCGGTTGGGGGTCCGTCGTACTTTTTTCCAAAAAGGGGTAGTGAGAGCAAGTTATGGTACAGAAAGTAGGGGATGAGAAAGGAGGGAAAGTGAGCGAAAATTGGTGGATGAGAAGTATAGGGATCGAGGGGAAATGAGGGAAAAGAATGTAGGTGAAGTCGGAGAAAGCGGAGTGTGGAAGTCAGCAGAAATTAAGGGATAGAAAGTTTGGGGGAGTGAGGGAAAATGACGAGATGGAAAGAAGGGGGAGTCAGGAGAAATTATGTTTGGGGAGGTTGTGAAAGTGAGGAAAAATGGGGGCGATGGCGTAGAGGAAGTGATGGAAAATAAGGGTAGGGGTGCAGGTCGCGAGGAAAAATGGGAAGGGGAAGTAAGGGTAAATGGCGACGAGAAGGGGGAGAAGTGAGTGATAGCGAAGTGATGGGCCTTGCGAGCAGAAGAAGTAGGGGAACTAAAGAGAAATAAGGAAGGTGTGATGGAAGGAGGAGAATTGTGGTGAGGGTGAGAAGGGGAAGTGGACAAAGTATAGAATGTAGGGGAAATGAGGGTAGAAAAAGTAGGTAAATTAGGGGAAATAATGATATGGAGAATTAGGTAAAGTAGGGGAAAGGTGAAGAGGAGACCTAGGGGAAATAAAAGGAAATGGTGGGAGTGATGGATGATGGGGTGAGGGAAATTAGGGTAGTAGGGAAGTGAGCAGAAATAAGAGGGTTGAAGGAAGTGAAAGGGAATGATGGGAGGAGGAGTTAGGAGAATTGAGGGAAGGGGGAGTGAGGAAAAATAAGGGTAGGGAAAGTGAGGGTACATCGGGTGAAAGTAAGTAGGGAAAGTGAAAGGATGTGAGGAGTGGATGGAAAGTAGGGATAGTGAGTTAGGGAAGTGATTGGTGTGGAAGTGAGGTGAAATAGAGGGAGGAGAAGTGGAGAAAATGATGGGGAAGGAGCGTAGGGAAGTTTGGGAAATGATGGGGGTCGCAGAAGAAGTGAATGGAAATTAAATGAATTAAATCATTCATGAGAAAGTAGATTTCGTTTCGATCTTAAATAAAACTTATTTTTTGTTCTTCTTATGAAAATTGTACAATTGTGTATGTATAGCTTATAAGAATGGGGATTTCTGTTGAAAACATTTGGCTGTACCCCTCCGTAGCTCAGCTGGTAGAACAGTCCGCCGAACGAAAGGTCCTGGGTTCGAATCCCAGCAGAGTTGAAAGACGTTTCTTTTTCCACAGAAAATTTTATTAACAAACAATATTGTATGTTCGTTTTATATATTCCTTGAATTAAATTGGTGGGCTTCTTCTCGCATAAGACGATAAAATTCTTCACGAGTAGTGGTCCATTCTGGAGGATTCAGAGCCTCAGCAGTGTCATACGGTATTAGCGCAGTTTCTTCCTCGGTCAAAGGAGTATTGTCAGTTCCATCAATGTCATTGTTGCGAGCCAGTACCCGCGTATGTTGAGAATCATATATTTGACGTAGTTTACCAGCAACATTTACTCCAAGGATGAAATCATTTTGGGTTATTTTCAGGAACTCGAAATCTTTTCGTCTTATTGTATAAAAATCATTAGATCCTATTGAGTAATAATGAATTCCATGACTTATAATTCGATGTTGTCTATGACGCAAGAACATTGCAGCATATCTACGTGGTACTGGAAAAAAAATGATTTTGTTTGTATTCATACTACTCCCAGTAATAGTTGATTACCAAACTTGTAATATGCTAAAGTAATAAGATGTGCTTTTCAGCCATTTTTGAAAAAATCGCTTTAAAAAAATCGATGCACGGTACATGAACCGCGATACGAACGTTTTCGATCACCGCTTAGATCAGGCGGTAGCGCTCCGGATTTGTAAGCGGAAGGTTCGGGCTCGATTCTTTCTGCCTCCATTTATTGCCAATTTAAAAAAAAAATAAAATGTACTTTTCTTGGAATAAAATATCACGTTATTTAAATAAACAGAAACTACTCAGTTAACGATTATTTTGTATGAAATAAAATACGAAGTGTCTCGATGTCCCGAAATTCGGGATGAATAGTCAAATATTTTTCCAAAGCCAAACTAATCGTCCCGAATTTTCGGGACAACTAGTCCATCCCCTTTTCTAACTCAACGAATTTTTTGGGACTACACGCAACCAATAAAATAATATTAAAAAACAATATACATAAATAAATTTACTATCATATTTATATTTGTGAATTAGAATAATGAGTGGTGTTTTCTTAATACAGAAAATTTGCTTAAGGGGATGGATATTGCATGTTATTATGCAAATAATCAAGAAATGAAAGATAAGAACAGCATAATATTTTTATTATACAATTTGCATGACGTAAAAATAATTCACGCTTTAAACACTTATTTGTCAGTGGTGTTCTTTGCATTAGTAAAAGTGGTAAAAATCGAATAGAAACAATTTTTTCATATCAATATAATTGTAAAAAATGAATATTTTAGATTGTTTGGAATAAATTCAATAGTGATTTGCAATAAAAATTGAAAAAAAATGCAGGTAGGAAGAATCGAACCCAGACTTTTCGCTTACAAATTCGGAGCGCTACCGTCTGATCTAACCGGCGGTCGAAGGATAAAAGAAAAAATAAACCATCCTATTTTTCTGCAAATACCCATGAGAAATACCTGATGAGAATTGTTAATTGTTTGGATAAAATCGATAAATGTTTTGGTTTTGCCTGGCGAAAAAATGACATTCGTCTTTCAAAAATTAGTCAAGTTGTAAATTTGTTTATAATTTGTTGATAAAGTACCATAAACAAAAGATTTTGCCAAGTAATTGAAAATTTATGCTGTGGAAAAAAAGGAAATGTGCCGGTCGAAAATTAATGAACATTGGTATTTGTTTATGAAATTTATTAAAAAAATTAACTATCAATGTTGCCTAAGAAAGTTTCCTAATATATGAAGTCATTTCTGAGTCACTGGCAGTCGATTTCGTTAAAAAACATCAATTTGTTGCCAAGGAGCCAAGTTTTAAATTTGTTTATAAAAATCGTGTACAAATAAACAATTATTGTTCGTTGATAATGTATCATAAGGGAAGGATTTTTCCAAGTAATTTAAAATTTATTCCATTGAGAAAAAGTAATGTGTCCGTTGAAAATGAACGAAAACCTATATTTGTTTATCAAATTTATTTTAACAATTAACAATTGTAATCAGATAGTAAAACATTGTACATGTTATTATGGGTTTGATACATTTTCAATCAATTCTGTCAATGTAACAAAGTCTTGAGATCTTAAGGACTAAGGTATGAATTTGTTTATAAAATTTGATTATACCATTAACAAATACTTTGGATTTAAAAAAATGACAACTAAGCTTTTACGTATATTTTATTGCTTTTACGTATATCTCGAAAAAAAAAAAATAAATTCAGGAAGTATTTTTAATTTTGAAGTAGCACTTTCACTCATTCATTTTGTAATTAATTTTTTTTTAAATGTTGAAACCTGCTAGATTTCATTTTTAAGGACTTTCTTTGCAGATTACATAGTGCTTTACATATATATGAAAATTTGCAGACCAATGGTATTGTTTAAAAAAAGATTGCAAATTTCTTGTTACAATTTTTTTTTTTCAAGTTCAAAAATCGGCCCTCAATTTTTTTTAAATTGTGTTGGCAAATGAAAAACGCTTTTATCTTTATTCTGCGATATCAACTCTTGTCGTTTGTATTGTCAACCCAAACATTTTTTAAAGATTATGAAAATTTCATGAAATCTGACAACAATTGCTACTATTAGAAATAAAAGGAATATTTGTGCTAATATTGGAAAATAATATTTGAAAAAAATTAAAAAATCGCTAAATTTTTGCAAAAAAAATTCTGTGGTACCTCATTTTTTAGATTTGTGAAAAAAAATGTTTGGACATAATTATTAACATATGTCGAAGTTTTTACATTATTTAGCTCTTTATACATAATTTACTGGAAATGTCAAAAAGAATAAGCTTTTTAAGAATGACGAAAGGTTTTAAGATAACAGAAAAATTTTCTAAAGATTCCTGGGAAAATTTTGAATAATTTTTTATTTAAAAAAATTAATTTAAAAACGTTATTTAAAAAGATTTGAAAACATTTCAAAGATTTCTTACATTTTCAAAAAAGAATCTGGAATATTTTAAGGCAATTTTTTTTTTTTTTGAATTTTTGAAAGATTTTTCAAAAATTGCAGGGAAAGTTCGAATCATTTCGAAACAAATGTTGAAGCATTTTAAGGATTTGAAAAGGTTTCAGAAGAATAACAAAATTTTCATAACATTACAAAGAAAATTTCAAATGATTTTTTATGTGGAAAAATTATTTTTTTAGAGGATTATTTAGCAAGATTTTGAAGCCTGTCAAAAAATTTCAAAATTTTTAAAAAAGGAATCTGAAAGGTTTTAAGGCAATTTTTTTAAAAACAATTCTTGACATTTTGTAAAATGCTGTAAAATCTTAAAAGTATCTTAAAAATTTTCTAGATACGTTTTCGGCATATTGGAAATCTTAAAAAATCGTTTTGAATTTTCTCAAGACTTTTTAGGGTTTTGTAGCCCCGGGCAGAAACCCTTATAGTTTTTTTAGGGTGTCCGTCCGGCCATCCGTCCGTCGTACGACTCAATATGGACACAGGGCCCAAATTCGACATATGGCCCAAACTTGGCATAGGGTCCAGATTTGACATATGGCCCAAAATTGACACAGGACCCACAATAGACATAGGGCCTAAATCGATATAGGACCTAATATTGACATAGGGCTCAAAACTGATACAGCGCCCAAAACTTATATAGGGCCCAAAACGGACACAGGGCCCAAATACGGCATATGGCCCAAACTTGGCATAGGGTCCAGATTTTACATAGGGCTCAAAATTGACATAGGACCCACAATAGACATAGGGCCTAAAATCGATATAGGACCTAATATTGACATAGGGCTCAAAATTGATATGGGGCCTAAAACTCATATAGGGCCCAAAACGGACACAGGGCCAAAATTCGACATATGGCCCAAACTTGGAATAGGGTCCAGATTTGACATAGGGCCCAAATTTGACATAGGACCCACAATTGCCATAGGACCTAAAATTAACATAGGACCCAAAATTGATATAGGGTTCAAAACTGATATAGGGCCCATAATTTATAAAGGGCCAAAAACTTATATGAGGCCCAAAACTGACACCGCGCCCAAAATTGGGATATAGGCCAGATTCGACATAGGGCCCAAAATGAACATAGGGCCCATAGCTGATATAAGGCCCAAAAACTGATATAAAGCCCAAATTCGTCCAAGGGCCCAAAATTTACATTGAGCCTGGAATTGATATAGGGCCAAAAATTGATATAGGGCCCAAAACTGATAAAGAGCCAAAACCTGATATAGGGTCCAAAACTGATATATATCTCAAAATTAATATAGGGCCCAAAACTGACACAGGACCCAAAATCGACATAGGATCTAAAATTGACATAGGACCCAAAATAAATAAAGGGTCAAAAATTTACATAGGGCCCAAAATTGATACAGGGCCAAAAACTGACAGGGTCCAAATTCGATATAAGACCCAAATTCGACATAGGGTCAAAAATTGATACAGGGCCGAAAACTGATATCGGCCCAAAACTGATATAGGGCCCAAAACTTATATAGGGCCCAAAACGGACACAGGGCCCCAATTCGGCATATGGCCCAAACTTGACATAGGGTCCAGATTTGACATAGGGCTCAAAATTGACATAGGACCCACAATAGACATAGGGCCTAAAATCGATATAGGACCTAATATTTACAGTGCTTAAAATTGATATAGGGCCCAAAACGGACACAGGGCCAAAATTCGACATATGGCCCAAACTTGGAATAGGGTCCAGATTTGACATAGGGCCCAAAATTGACATAGGACCCACAATTAACATAGGACCTAAAATTGACATAGGGTCCAAAATTGATATAGGGCCCATAGCTGGTATAGGGCCCCAAAACTGATATAAAGCCCAAATTCGTCAAAGGGCCCAAAATTTACATTGGGCATGGAATTGATATAGGGCCAAAAATTGATATAGGGCCAAAAACTGATATATTTCTCATAATTAATATAGAGTCCAAAATTGACACAGGACCCAAAATCGACATAGGATCTAAAATTGACATAGGTCACAAAATAAATAAAGTGTCAAAAATTTACATAGGGCCCAAAATTGATACAGGGTCAAAAACTGCAATAGGGCCAAAAACTGACAGGGTCCAAATTCGATATAAGACTCAAATTCGACATAGGGTCAAAAATTGATAAAGTGCCAAAAACTGATATGAGGCCCAAAACTGAAACCGGGCCCAAAATTGGGATATAGGCCAGATTCGACATAGGGCACCAAAATGAACATAGGGCCCATAGCTGGTATAGGGCCCCAAAACTGATATAAAGCCCAAATTCGTCAAAGGGCCCAAAATTTACATTGGGCATGGAATTGATATAGGGCCAAAAATTGATATAGGGCCAAAAACTGATAAAGATCCAAAAACTGATATAGGGTCCAAAACTGATATACTTCTCATAATTAATATAGAGCCCAAAATTGACACAGGACCCAAAATCCACATAGGATCTAAAATTTACATAGGTCCCAAAATAAATAAAGTGTCAAAAATTTACATAGGGCCCAAAATTGATACAGGGTCAAAAACTGCAATAGGGCCAAAAACTGACAGGGTCCAAATTCGATATAAGACTCAAATTCGACATAGGGTCAAAAATTGATACAGGGCCGAAAACTGATATGGGCCCAAAACTGATATAGAGTTATAAACTGATATAGGGCCCAAAACTGACACAGGGCGCAAATTCGACATAGGGACCAAAATTGAAATAGGGCCCAAAACTGGTATATGGTCCAAAATGGATATGGGGCCCAAATTTAACATAGGGCCCAAAATTGGCATAGGGTCCAAAATTGAAATAGGGTCCAAAATTTACATAGGGCCCAAAATACACATAGAGCTCAATTTCGTCATGAGGCCCAAAATTAATATAGGGCCATAGGCTACAAAATCCCTTGTTTGTAGGCGCATGGCGCCTACTTTGTCTAATTTTTTGTTCTTTCTTGACTGAGAAATCTATTTTGGTTGAAAATTCGTCATTTTTAGTTAAATTAAATTCTTTTTGATATAAAATCAAAATATTTTTGTTTCAAATATCAACTATTGCGTTTTTTGTCGAGAATTCACGTTTTTTGGTTGAAAATTCAACTATTTGGTTGAAAATTAATATTTTTGTTAAAATTTGAATTTAAAATCTCTGGAAACTTCAAAAGTCTTTTTGTATTTGCTCAAGAATACTAAAAAAAGTATTTCTTCTTATCCTTTATTTTTGTATAGAAGATTAAAATTTTCCCCTCAAATTATAACGTGTTTAAAATTTTCGTCCTTTCTGGAATGAGAAATCTTTTTTGGTTGAAAATTCAACTATTTTGTTAAAAATTCGTATTTCTTTGTTTGGATTCAATATTGTTTCTGATATGAAATAAAAATACTCTTGGTTAAAATATTAACTATTTCACTTTTGTTGAGAATTCATATTTTTTCGTTGAAAATTCAATTATTTGATTGAAAATTACTTAAAAAGTCTTTTTGAATTTGCTCGATATTCGTAGAAAAATGATATATAACCTATATAACCTCAAAAGAAATGAATAAATAAACAAGTAAACTTGAAATATTAATAGTTATTCAAAACTTTCCTTTAATAAGTATTTACCGATTTCCTAATTTTTTGAAAATACTATTTCAATTGTAAACCAAGAATTGCTTACATTTTTTTTTGAAATAGTAGAAACTGTTGTCAGTAAGGTTAGTAATATTTCTTAAAAGTTTCACAATTTTAAAAATCGTTTGAGGATTAATTTGAACTCTTTCTGTCACTTTTATAATAAAATCGCAACTTTTACCTGAAATTGTTTTTTATAACGAAAAAAAATCGAGGGTCACATGGCACCTTAATAAAGACTTTTCTGAATTTTTTAGGATGAAATAGTTGAAACTGCCGAAATAAAAATCTAAAAACTTCGAAAAGTCGCAATTTCGATATAAAAACCTCCATAGAAACCTCCTATTATTATTTTAAAAATGTGGAAAAATTATGATATAATTTTCTCACAAAATGAATGAAATTTCCGATTCAATGTCTTAGAAAAAAAAGGATTTGATGAGACACCTTAATGTTTACGAAATGTTAGTTGTCTTTTGTTTAGAAATTTTTAATTGAAATATAGTGAAAAGTGTTTAAAATTTTATTTAAATTATAGATATGATATTATTATATTTACCAACGCAATTCGAAAAAACTGCCAATAAGGTGAAAAACACCGTTGCAATAAGGAACCGCATTCTGACAACACAAAAATTTCACTAATGAATTTTCTACAAAATGATTCAGCATATATAGGTCAGACAATAAAATATGATCACATGCGTCATTCTTTGTTTGTAAAGTCTTGTTCTTCAGAAATTTTTTGATTCCATAAATCTGTTATTCTACGTTTTTCTAGCTATCTCATTATTTGATTTTGCAATCACAGTCTAATAAGCTGATTGTATACAAAAATCAACAATGCCTTTTTCAACATGTCAGCTACATGGAAAAATAATTGATCTTGAATGAAGAAAAACTCGTTTCGAATGAACAAAGACACAAATAATAAAGTCTTCAAGTATTTTTAACATTTGAGAATGGACGTGCGGTCTCACAGACCGCACCATCGTTTTGATATGTGCCTCCCAGCCTCTTGGCCTTCCTAGCGGCTGCCGTTATTAGTAGTTTTGTTTTAAGTTGTGCTTTCGCCCAAGGTACGTGGGCAACAGAGAGGCAGGAGGGATCCACACATCAGAAACTTGGTGCGGTCTGGCAGACCGCACGTCCACACGTTCATACATAGGCGGTTCCTAAGACCGCACAGCCACGGTAGCGTCACAGTTTCATATTTTTGTGTTCAATTTTCACTAAGAAAACTACTCAGCTGGGCAGAAGAAAATAATTTTGTTGCTCTTCGTGCAACAAAACTATTTCGTTGAGCCAATACAATCTTTTTATTGAGTCCTATTGTTGTCCAAACAAAACGGTTTTGTTGGAATAACCAAATTTTTGTTTTGAGTCAACGAAATTCTTTTGTCACCCCAATACAATATTTTGTTGGTTTAACAAAATATGTTGGTTAACCTAACAAAATACTTTTGTAAGGCCAACCAAATTATTATAGTTTTGTCGACGTAGCTAAATATTTTTTAGATAAAAAACATACTTTTTGTTCTCTCAAAAACTGAATTAGTTGTGAAAAACAACTATTTTGTAGCTAAAAGTCATTTAATAATTCATTAAATGATAATTTTTAATAATTTGTATTTTAAATCAGCTTATCATTTCGATGAATGCCATTTAATAAAATAATTCAACTAATTCTATTTAGTGATTGAAACAAGTTACTGAGAAATTAAAGTCAGTACAAATTACTATTTAATAAAATAGTGAATGACTTTGCTATAAAACAGTTGTTTTCTTACAACTGATTTCAATTTTAAGAGTGCAAAAATTCTCATATCATACTGATAAAAAATACCATAAATTACGGATGAAGGACTAAAGGTATGAATTAAAAATATTAAATATATAGAATGAATAATCGGAATATCCGTATTTATTGTCCAGAATATAAGAATTTAAATATTGTTACATTTTATATATAAGTATATTATCCCTAAAACTCTCCAGAAATTTGTTCAATTTCCTTGAAATCGTAAAATCCATGAAAATAATTAGAAATCCCTTGAAATTCCTTGGATAAAATTTAAATTAAATTTCAATAAAAACAAACCCGTTTTATTTTCTAATATTGACAATATAAACTATTTAAAAATCTTTTGAATTTGCTGTCCTTCATATCCGTTGAAATTCGTTACAATCCCTTGAAAACTTAGGAAATCGTAAAAATCGATTAATATACAGGAAAGTCATTTGAAATTCCATGATTATGAATTGAATTGAAATGATTAACTAAATTTCTGTAAAAAAAACGGTTTAAATAAAATGCACGCGCTTGTTCAAGTTCTTGAATTTTTATCTTCTAATATTAAAAACATAAAATTTGTTAAAAATCCGTAATATCACATTTTTAAACATTAAGAGTTCTACAAAAATATTTGAAACGAGTTAAATAATTTAATAAGTGATTAATTTTAGGATGATATACGTTTTATATACGCTTTATATACGTATATATACGTTTGAAATACGTTTTATTATTTTCAGGGATGCCAATATTTTTTACTTATTTGGAAATCTGAACTGTTTCTCTAAATTATGGTAGTCACAGATATATTGATAATTCAGACATTTTTTAAATTAATAACATCAAGAACTTGTCTAATATTACAAAAAAAGTTGTTTATTTAGAAGCGCTATTAATTAAAATTATTGTCAAGCACTATAAACAGCAACTATTTCAAATTTTTGAATATACGAAGTCAAACTGAATGAGTTAATTTATGAACATTTTCAAAATTGAACGCTAAGGTATACAAAATATTTAAAGAAAATTGTTTACATTTTTAAATAAATAAACACCGTTCTTTGCTTTTGTCATAGTCTCAAATTGAAGCTTAGTTTTCTTCATCGAAGGAAAAGTAAGAGGAAGATGTTTGCTTGAATTTTGATAAATCTTGACATTATTCAAATATTATATGGACTGCATATTCAAAGACAAAATATTTAACAATTACTCAAAATTACTCCTCAGTTTGCTGAACTGAAAAATATCATTAAGCAAAATCCTAGAACTTTTTTAACTATCATCGTATTGAAAATTGTAACAATTTTTAAATCACGATCGTTAAATTAGGTCATTTTAAATTATTTAAAAATTTTTTTAGAATATATTATGTTCACTCATATGGAAAAATTACGCGATCACAGTTTTAAGTCATAAAATTAAAATTTTTCAGTTAGAATTGTTTAGCTTTTCTTCTACAGTCAAATATTGTTAAATTTTTAGTAGTAACATTTTCAAAATCTCTAATACAAAATTTCTCATATTGGAAGACTTACATTTATAAATTGATAACTTAGAAATTGCTCAATTTTAAATAGAGTTTTAAATTTGGAATTGTCTAATTATAAAAATTTTACATCATTTTAATTGGAAAATTGTCAAGATAAAATTTTAGTTTTGGAATACTTCTGATTAAAAATGTCTAATGTAACCATTTTTAAAACTGTATAAAAATATTGCGAATAATTTTTTCTACCTGTAGAAATTCATACAAAGGAAACTTATACCTACAGAAATCAATTGAAAAAAAAAGAATTATTTCTTCAGTTCAGAACTTCTCGGAAAAAGGCAGCCACCTTTTCATTAAGTTTTAATTAATAGAAAGTGGAGAGCTTGCCTTTCATTATTCCTAACTTGAAAAAAATTAATTTTATTCTAGCACTTTTCACAATATTTTAGCTACCATTAAATTATCCTAAATTAACATGTTTGTAATAGTTATTTTAAATTTTGACTTTTAAAATATATCATTATTATAATATGTCCAACATAATGACAATCTTTATTCAAATTCAGATTAATGAATCTTCCATGTGGCAAGACAGACCACGGCACATTATTATAGTTAATTTCAAAAATATTTAGTTTGTAAAGATTCAGCGAAAAAATATTTTAGCTCTAAAGTTTTATTTAAACCTCCAATATTATAGTTTGAAATTAGTCCAATTTCAAAAAGTTAAATTAATTATGAAATATAATTCTGTAAGTTGAAAAAAAATTTTCACTACTTGCGGTAGCATATGCTACTTTTGAATAGAACAATTTTGTAGATGTAAAACGAACAATTTTATTTAAAAATATCGTATATTTCAAGAAAAAATGAAAAGTTAAATTAATTATGAAAGATAATTTGTAAAAAAAACTTTCACTACTCGCAGCAGCATATGCTAGTTTTGGATAGAACAATTTTGAAGATGTAAAACGAACTTTAATCGTTAATCTTGAAATAGCACTTTGACTCATTAATTTGCTAATAAAAAAAAATGTTCTTTTCAAATTTTCTGACCCGCTGGATATTATTTGCAAGGAGTGTTTTGACTGATTTCATGATGTTTTACATAAATATGAGTAGTTTTAAAAAGATGGGATCGTTTATTTAAAAAAAATTAAATATGTGTACTTTTCTGTTGAAGAAAACTATAAAAAAATTACAAAATTTGGACATGAAAAATCTCTTTAAAATTTAATTAACTTTCATTTCAATAAAACGCTAAAAAAAAATCTCAAATTCCATCAATATTGTGGGTTCTAGACTCATTTTTCCAGAAAAACTTTTTCTGCTCCAGTGTATGGCATAGGGTGGTTCTTATTTATACTTAGTGACAAATTTGAATTTTAAGTAATATTGGTTTATTAACGCTTCTTGTAATATTTTTTTACAAATGATAAATTATCGATAATTCATGAACACCCAGTCACTTCTTCATTAATTTTCAATTGTTGAAAAAATTTCATTTTTTTATACATTTCTTTTTTCGGGTAAGTGGCGAATTGAATTTTGAGTAATTTGTTTTCTGAGAATATTCGTAAATGTTTAAAGAGGTTTAAATGTTTGAATGTTTAGAAATAAATAAGCATAAAAAAAATAGGTAGACATTTTTGTTCATTCGTGCATAAAAAATATTTTTTGGTTAAAAATTCAACTAGTTTGTTGATAATTCGTTTCATTTAGTTAAATATAACTGTTTTGGATTCAAATTCAAAATAATTTTTATTGATATATACATTATTACATTTTTTGTTGAGAATTCGTATTTTTCAGTTAAAAATTTAACCATTTAGTTGAAAATTAACATGTTTGTTGATAGTTATTTTGAATTTTTATTTTGTATTAAAAATTACTGTTTTTCTTAAA
Source organism: Andricus curvator (assembly GCA_932195095.1). Taxonomy (NCBI): domain Eukaryota; kingdom Metazoa; phylum Arthropoda; class Insecta; order Hymenoptera; family Cynipidae; genus Andricus; species Andricus curvator. The sequence goes on along the minus strand of CAKNYM010052730.1, from coordinate 10,997 downwards.
CCAAAAAACCACACGCGCGCGTAGAGCGCGTTTGATGGTGCTAATAAATATATAATATATGGTACTACAAACTTTCCATTAACAATTTATCCATTTTTTAATTTCTTAAAAAAAACTTTTTTTCGATTTTAGGACCAGAATTGCCTATTTTTTTGAATAATAGAAATTGTTTTCAGTAAGGTAAATAATATTTCTTAAAAGTTGCATACTAGAAAAAAAGTGATGAATTTGACTTCTTAATCTCAGCTTTGTAATAAAATCACAAATTTAAGGGGTTTACTACTCACCTTAAAACTCATTTTTTATAACGAGAAAAATCTGAGGTTTACGTGGTATCCTGGTAAATAATTTCCTGCATTTTTCAACAACAAAAAATCTTTTTTCCGAGTAAACTGTTTGGTTAGAAATTAATCTGTTTTGGTTGAGAATTCAACTATTTGGTTGAAAATTAACTTTCGCAGATGATTAATTCTAGAATGTTGCACAGGCTCAATTGATTTTTAGTTTTTATTCAGAAAAATGAGATTCGTTTTTCACATTTATATTGTTTTTCTAAAAGTTCTGAACACTAGGTATATGTGATAGGCTGAGTCCTCTATGCCTGAATAAATAAATGAATGAAGTTGTAAATTATTATAATTAGTTTACTTAAAATATACAAAAATTAATTGTAATAAAATAAGTTCAGGAAAATTCAAATAATGTTCAGTTTTTTCAGGATTATTACATATATTTTTTACATTTACTAGAAAATTTACCCTTTCTATAGAAAGAGATCTAGTGGAACTACTTTGTTACAATTTAAAGATTTTGTTCACATTTTTTTAATTATTTTTTTAAAATGATATTTGACTATTCCAAGCTTGGTTGAACTTTTATCTTCTGCAGTTGAAAATTCAACTATTTGGTTGAAAATTCATGTATTTTATTAAAAATTAATCTTTTTTTCGTAGAAAATTATTTATTTTGCTGCAAAATTTGTTTTTCTTTTATATCTTAAAAATGAAATTTTTTACTGGAAATTTAACTATATCATGTTTGTTTGAACATTAATCATCTTGGTAGAATATTAATCTTATTGGTGACTGATTCATATTTTTGGTTGAAAATTCAACCATTAGGTTAAGAATTCCATTAAAAATAAAAATATTTAGTCGAAAATTCATGTATTTTATTAAAAATGATTCTTTTTTGGTAGAAAATTAGTTTTTTTATCAAAAATTAATTTTTCTTTGGCTGAAAATTAGTATTTTCATTGAAAACTAATTTTTTAACTAAATGTTTGGTCGACATTGTTTCTTGTTAGACATTTAATTTTTTGATAGAAAATTCATTTGTTTGGTTGAAAATTTAACTATTTCGTTGACAATTTATTTTATTTGATTCAAAAACTTATTTCTCTAACCTCAAATAAAACTATTTTATTTTTTGTTGAAAATGTTTTTTTTTTTAGTTGAAAATTCATATATTTTGCAGAAAATTTGTCTTTTTTTGGTAGCAATATAACCTTTCTGGTTGAAAAATCAATCATTAAGTTGAAAATGCCATTAAAAATTAAAATGTTTGGTTTGTAATTCACGTGTTTTGTTAAAAATTATTCTTTTTAGGTAGAAAATTGATTTTTTTGGTTGAAATTTCATTTCTTTGGTTGAAAATTAGTTTTTTTCATTTCAAATTAATTTTCTTAAACTAAAAATTCAACTGTTCAATTTTTCGTCGAAACTTTTTTTTATGGACATTCAATCTTTTTAGTTGAAAATTCATCTGTTTGGTTGATAATTCAACTATTTCGTTGGAAATTTTTTTTTTTGATTGTAGATACATCATTTAAGTTAAAAGTTAATTTTTTTAGTTAAAAATTCAACAAATTTTGTTTAAAATTCTTTTTTTTTGTTGACAAAGAATTTTCTATCAAAAAGTGTAGCTATTTTATTTATTCTAGAAAATTGATCTTTTTCAGTTGAAAATTCAATTATTTTGGGGGGAAATGCATATTTTTGGGCTGTAAGTTGAATTCTTTTTCAAAAATTTGTCTTTATGACTCAGAAACTCAACATTTTGGATGAGAGGTTTTTTCTGTATTGATTGAAAAATCTTTCATGGTTGAAAATGCAACTGTTCTGTTGAAAATTCGCATTTTTTGGTTTAACAGTTTTTCATTGATATATTTTTCTAACAAAAGTTTGTAACAAATTTGTAGATGTTTTTTGGTTGAACAATTTTTGTCTTCATTTTTTAATAGCTTGTGTCGTTTGTTCACAAATTTTATTTGTTTATTTTCAATGTTGTTTTTTACGAATAAAACAAAAACTACGCATCATATAAAAAAATGATCCATAACAAACTTGAAGCTCTTTTTTTGTGTGAATAACTTTTGTTTCAATATTTTTTTTCGTAGCTGGCGTCGTTTGTCCAAAAATTTAATTTTTAAATTTGTTTTTTAAAAATAAAACAAAAACTACGCGTTCCATCAAAAAGTTATTTATAACAAATTTGTAGATCTTTTTTGAGTGTACAATTTTTGTCAAATCATAGTTCTTCGTATCTTGTATAGTTTGACCGCAAAATGGAATTTTTGATTTTTCATTATTCTTTGTGCGATCAAAATTTGAATTTTCGATTTTTCGAAAAAATGCAAAAAGTTGTTGCGATAATCTTATAGGGTTTTCAAAAAGCAAGGTTTTTCTTATCTTGACTTTGTTTTATATCGTGCGCTGTTTGGCTTAAAATGTTCATTTTCGTTTGTTTTTTTGGATTTTGAAAATGCTATAACTCTGATAATTTCTTTTTTATTGAGCAAAGTCATAAGAATAAATTGCTCAAATTTCCAAGTAATATAAACAGCCGTAAATATAATTTTTGAACCATACAAAAAATCGTCTTAAAAATTTTGAAAATGCTCCAACTTTTTGAATTTTTATCCAAAATCGCTGGTTAAAAACATATTATTTCTTTTTAGGCATTAAAAAAGTGTGCCAAAGCAAAATCCAATCTGATCAATCTTTCGAAAGTTATAGTGCCTACACGATACTACAGACTACAGACAGACAGACTTCGTAAAAATCGTTTTTTCTGACTCAGGGGGTCTCAAAACGTGGATATTTGATGGAAACCGACTGAGTCAAATTTTACATCATTAGGATGAGAATGTAATTGTGGAAATATTAACACTTTTTGTTGAAAACTATTTTTTTTGTCAAAGATTCATTAGCTTGGTTGAAAATTGAACTATTTTGTTGCAGATTCTCTTTTTCTTGGTTGAAAATCAATTATTTGAACTGGAAAAGTATAAAAAAAAATTTTAATAATAAATCCTAATCAACAGAAACTGTACTCTTCATTATGTTGCACATGTTCTTTTTGAATTTCAGCTTTTATTCAAGAAAAAGAGATTTACTCATCATATTTATATTGTTTTTTTAATTGGTCTAAGGATTTAATTGTGATAAAACGAAGTAAGAATAAATTCAAATCATGTTTAGTTTTTATTTAGGGATATTACACATAATTTATTACATTTTTGCATATTATTTTTTCACTAGATCTAGGGACTGGAGTTGTGTGGTGGGCTTCGTCCCCTATGTCTACATCTACAATCATATGGTGGGTGTTGTCTGTTTAGCAGTTGCGTACTGCACATGTTTTTTTAATTTATAGTTTTCATGAAACAAAATTAGATATGTTTTCACATTTATATTGTTATTCCCATAGATGTAGTGACTAGGTTCGCGTGGTGGGCTTCGTCCCTTAGGTCAAAATATAGAGTTGTGTCGTGGGTTTCGTTTATTCGGTTAGCCGTGTTGCATAGTCTTCTTTAATTCTCAGCGTTTATTCAGGAAAATTATATATTTTTTTCATATCTATATTGTTCTTCCAATTGATCTAGAGATTGTCACCTCTTGGTGGATCCCCTTCCCTATGAAGACGTTTAGAACTGCGTGGTGTTGATGGTGATGATAATGATGATGAACTAAAACTGTCTGCCCCATTCGAAGGTCTGGAACTGCCTGATGGTGAGAATAAGGGTGATGATGATGAAGAACTGACTTCCCTGTCGAAACGTCTAGAATTGCCTGATGATAAGGATGTTAATGTTGAAGTACTGTCTTCCTGATCCGAATGCATAGGACTGCGTGGTGGAGAGTGTATACGTGATGGTGATCTGGATTGCTCACGCCTCACTAATGGATAGCCGAGTGTGATGGTTCCGCTTCCCCCTGGACCCGCGTAAGTTTTCATATATTCTAGGCCATTTTCTGGGGTCAATCTGAGGCTTGTTGCAAATGGTTGATGTTGTTGAATATGTTCCCATAAATCAAATGTACGAACATTATTCGCATTGTTTCGTGGTGTGTTGTTATTATTATTATTACTTCCTCCCTGACCACTTGGTCTTGACTCTGTAAAAAAAAAAATGTTACGGTTTCGCATCTAGAGCTGGGAAAAAATGTATCATCGTTAAGGTTAATGTTAGAAGAACCTATCTTGAAGTTTAGCACTAAAATGACCACTCTTGCCTTGGTCGTCTTAAAGGATCACTCGGATTTTCAAGTCGGCTTTTCGTTCTTATTGCACATGACACGCGGCAAACAACAGACAGGTTTAGTCATTAATACCTTCGGGTTTGGTATATTATTCCGAAATATTTTGAATTCACATTAAATTCCTTTTAATTTTTTCACATACTTGAAATCTTCTGAATTTCTTGAAATTCCCTGAATTCGCTGAACTCCTTGAATTGCTTAAAGTTCCCGTATTTCTTCCATTTCCTGAATTTATAAAATTCCCTAAATGCTATAAAATCTCAGAAATTCTTTGAATTCCCTGAAATCCTTGAATTTTCTGAAATTCCTGCGTTTATGGAATGTTCTAAATTCCCTTAATACATGAATTCTCTCAGTTCCTAAGAATCTATGAATTTCGCGAGTTCTCTGAAATTTCTACTTCTATTATTATATCAAGCTAATCTCTTCAATTCTCTAAAATCCTTGATTTTTCTAAATGCTCTCAAATCCTTGAATATTCTGAAGTACTAAAATATTCGGAATATCTTGAACTGTTAGAATATTAAAAATTCCCTGAATTTCTTGAATATCCGGAATTTTCTATATTTCTTGAATATTCTGAACCCCCTGAATTCCTTGAATTACTGAAAATATCTGAAAGTATCTGAATTCCTTCAATTCTTTGAAATCCTGGAATTTCCCAATATCTTTTATTTGTCTTAACTTCTGAAAATCTTTGACTTCCTTTAACTCTCTGAAATCCTTGAATATTCTGAATTTCTAAATCTCCTTGAATACTCTGAATCCCCCGAATTTCTTGAATATTCTGAATTATAAAAATTCCTTGAATTGCATGACTTCTTGGATTCCATCAATATCATGAATTCCTTGAATTAACTAAATTCTATCAAATCCTTATTTTCTCTGAATTTCTTGAAAATTCAGAATTTTCTAAATCTCTTGAATTCCCTAAATTATCCGAATTCCTTAAATATTTTGAATTCCCTTATTTCCTGAAATTCCCTCAATTTCTAAAATTATCTGAATTTCTACAATTCTATGAAGTCCTTGAATTCTCTGAAATACTTGTTTTTTGTGATTTCTCTGATTTTTCTGAATTCCTCGAATATTCTATATTCCTGGAATTCCGCGAATCTCTTGAATTCTGGGA
>CAKNYM010052727.1:585699-604402 GCA_932195095.1 Andricus curvator | reverse complement strand
CGGTATGATAAGAATCCATAGCCTGAAGTCTAACAAAAAAATCCTCTGGGCCCAGAGTTCCATATTTTCGAAAAATGATAATTTTCCTGAAGGAGAAGATCGAAAAATATTCAAAGAGTCTTTACATCTTGTCCGAAATGATTGGTAATGACTTCCATTTATTCGAATAATGGTTCTATCTATTGACTGAGGATCATATCCAAAAATCATAGAAAGAACAATTTCGAATTTTTCTAAAAATGTTATTTTTTCGTCAAAGAATAATACAGTAATATATTTACCAAGTCTTTCCAGCTTACTAGAATTGATTTCTGATAAGTAGGTGGGTTTGATGGAGTGTCAGGGGTACATTATATAGCCTAAGGTTTCTCTGAAAAAATCATTAACACAATAACTTTGCATTTTCTGGAAATAACTTTATTTTGCTAATTACAAGTTTGGAAAATCTTTAACAAATCTTGACAGCTATATGTAATTGATTTCTTGTGGGTGGATGGACTTTTGGGGATGTTATAATAATAATCCAGAACCCAAAGACCTTTTTAAAAAATCAAAGTCGCTATAACTTTGATTTTTTAGAGAAATGATTATATGCCCATAGACTCAGATCGGTAACTATTCACCGGGTCTTTCCAGCTATCTAGAGTTGAGTTCTACTGCGTGGGTGGGTTTGATGGGGTATTAGGTGTACATTATATAGCCTAAGGTTCCTCTGAAAAAATCATAAACACAATAACAATGCATTTTGTGGAAAATGCTTATTTTTGCCAATTAAAAATTTGGAAAATCTTTACCAAATCTTCTTTAGCTATATGTAAATTATTTCTTCTGTGTGGGTGGTGTGAAGGGAATTTTATAACATCAACTCAGAATTAGAAGAAAATGTGGAAAGTTTTATTTATCTATTTTATCAGTCAGTATTTTGCGTTGAATATATTTTTCCTTCTTTTTCCTTCTTATATTTTTTTAAGGTAATATTTATTTGTTATGTTTTTTAAATAATATATTATAACTTATTAACATTATTACTCCTACATATGTTTCAATGCTTTTTCTATTTTGAATATGATGCCAGAAGTCCTTTTAAATCGATTTAGGCTGATTGTATTGTTTCTGTTTACTTTTTTTCGGCGTTTGAAAACTGTCTTATTTTATTAATTTTTTAATATTTATCGACATCCTTTCGGTGCGCCAGCATCCGAAATCAATTTTTTGAGGTGAGTTTTGTAGGTTAGATTACCCCCTACATGAGCCTTAAAACATAAGATTTTCCTTAATCGAAGATTTTTGAACAATGATAAAAAACATGAGAACAAACTTTCTATTTTGATTGATCAAAAAACTAATATTCAAGAGCAAAATTTGAATTTACACAAGATTTTTGAAAAAGAAGATAAGGATCCTTGGTTTATAAATTTGGCAAATATTCAAATTCCTGATTCAGTGACAGATATTCTCAGATTAGGTAAAGGTTTTAGTAACCATGTGATTAAAAGTAAATCGAAACAAATGATGGAAATAGTCAAAGATGTTGAATCAAGTATACACAAAATTCCAATATTAGATCAACAGGATTTCCGAAACAAGGTTTTACACTTGTCGAAGAGCTTTGTTGATAAAAATTGTTTGCACATTAGTAGTATTGATCGTAAAATCTGAAGGTTTCAAGATATACAAAGGTTTCCTTAAAAATAACCCTGATATAATTTGCATGAATGATTTCCAATCGTGATAACTTTGAATTATTGAATGAAAATCCGTTGAAACAATTAAGACGAGACATTTTCAAGATTCTAGACAATTGGAGAAAGAAAGGACTTTTGGGAAAGGATATAAGATGGACTGATATAAATACCGAAGACACAGTTCTTGAAAGATGTTATGGTTTGAGGAAGATTCATAAAGATGGCTATCCTTTGAGATTGATTATTTCAACTATTAACACTAACACGAAATTTTTAGAACAAAACTTTAATTTGATACCTAAAGACTCAATTACATCTTCCAAATACAATATTAAAAATAGCTGGGAATTCGAAAAAATTATTATTAAAAAACTGTTCCTGATGACCATGTAATGATTTCTTTGGATGTTGTTGCAATGTTTCCAAGTATACCCCTTGAATAGGTTAAACAGGCAATTTTAAATAGATGGGATAATATAAAAACACGTACTCGATTGAGTCAAAAAGATTTTATTGAAGGGATAGTTTTCATTATGAACTCAACTTATTTTAAATTCAATGGATCTTTTTATAGGCAAAAATTCGGTACTCCCATAGGTTCAGTCATTTCTCCGATTTTAGCAGAAATAGTTATGGAAGATTTGGAGGTCTTTGCTTTCAAGAAGCTGGATTTTGTTTTGCCCTTTTACTTTCGGTATGTTGATGACACCTTATTATGTATTCCTCTAGCAAAGTTACAGACAGTTTTTGATGCTTTTAATAGTTTTCATTCAAAACTTCAGTTCACCCATGAAATAGAGAACAATAATGGAATCAGTTTTTTGGACGTGGAAGTAATTAAGGGTCAGGATGATAATATTATTACCAATTGGTATAGGAAAAGTACATATTCAGGTAGAATTTTAAATTTCTTTTCGGCTCCTCCTATTCAAAACAAAATTGCAGTTATCAAAAACTTAGTTGACAGAGATCTAGGTTTGTCCCACATTTCATTTCACAAAGAGAATTTGAATATAGTTAGGAATATCCTTTTTCTTAATCATTACCCACAAAAGTTGATTGAGCAACATATCACAATTAGAATTCAACAAATCAAAAACAAACAAAGTAACATTTTATCTACAGATAATCAGGAAGAATTGAGAGAATATAGTTCTTTCAATACTTTTGTTCTTCCTTTTTTTGGTCAAATTTCGAAAACTATTGAATTTATGTTAAAAAAAATTAATATTCATACTATTTTCCGTATACCATTTAAAATGGATTCAATAATAACTTTTGGTAAAGATCCTTTAGATAAGTTTGAAAATGGTGGTGTTGTTTACAAAATCACTTGCAAGATCTGTAAGATGACTTATGTGGGACGGACTTCTTAATACTCGGGTGGAGGAACACAAAAGTGATGTTCGTTTGGGACGTTGTTATAAGAGTGTTCTTGCTAGACATACGAGAGGGTTTGTTGATGTTGACCATGAGTTTGACTGGGATAATGTTGAAATTTTACACAGTGAAAGTAATGAGAGACAGAGAGAAAGAGAGAATTCATGGAAATGCTTTATATTAAAAAACAAAATAAGTTGTCTATTAATTTGAAAACTGATTTGGATAAATTAAACAAAAGTTATTCTAGTATGATTAATTGCATTTAGCAATATGTTTTCATGGGTCTTGACTTTCTCTCATTTCTTGTTTGTTTATAACGGATTTATCTTTTGACCCACATTCAGTTGTCAGGTATCGAGGTGATAGCGTCCTTATTTCGTCGCTGTTCCTACCTGCTCTAGTTTTTCTTGCCTTGATAAGGGTGCTGTGTGATCACCGAAACGTTGGTAAATATTGTGCATGCTTTCATATTGTGATTTGATAATAATAAAAATAAAAAAGATGAAAGAAATACAAAAGAGAAGGAATGGGATTTGGTTGGTTGCCTTCTCATTTTTCTTTCCTCTTTTTTATTTTTGTGCAAAGAAACAAATTTTGTTTTGTTTTTAGGAATTGCAATAGGAGCATTTTGTGGTGTTTGTCCAAAGATCGTTGAATTCTTGCTTTATTTTCAGGAATTCTATACATTAACTTGATTAATGGACGTTAAATGGGATTTTGAATTTGATTTTGGTCTAATTTAAAATTCTGAAATGTTAATTCTTCATACGGATTTTAAAAAATAAATCATTTAACCATATTCTTATGTATAAACAGCGTTTATTCAAACAAATAAACAACTAAGGAGATGCATCCTTAAATTACGTAACGGATGATTGGCCCTTTCCAGACCTTCTCCCCCTCTTTAACCATTAAACCATAACGAAGCATAACAGAGAGCTTGCCCCCCCCCCCTCCATAAACACCTTGAGCTATACTTTACTTAAGTAAACCCCCTAAGTTATTAGTATTTAACGCCTGACGTTATCGTACGTCCTTTCTTGTGAGAAAGATGTGTCTAGTCAGACACATAGTGGTAAAATTCTAAAGCTCGATTTTTGCTACTTACGAGTACAATACGTACGAAACATATGTACCTACATAACTAAAGGTTAAATTTACCGCAGTATAAAAATTGTCATTTTTATTTGTGAAATAGTACCTACAATGATGACTTTATTTGAAATTATAAAATATATACATTGGTATGAACGACTAATAATTATTGTCGGATAAATAATTCGACAAGGGGATTATTCATTTGAGGAAAACTAATTTTAATTTTTAAGGAAACACTTTATAATTTTTATTTGTTCATAAGCAATTTTAGAAAGTTTAAATTTCTTCAAATTGACTGGTAAACATTTCCGAATAGTTTGTTCGATGATTTTAGATAATTCTAAATCAAATTTAATAATACAAAAAATAGTATACTTAAAAACTGTTCTGCAATGAAGAATCGTGACGTCCGAGTGCGAGCGCGAGGGCTCGCACTCGTATACATTCCCATGCATCTCCGAAATAGTATATTGTGCTACAAGTGCGGAAAGTAGGCAGTTCCACACGAGTGTGAAGTTTGCTGTACGAGCCAGAGGCGATTCGAAGGGGATTTGTAGGCGAGTCGTAGGCGAGTTGGAAGCGAGCCGAAGACAAGCCGGAAACGACCCGAAGATGAGCCGATGACAAGTACTGTAAACTTTACAAGAGTTGCAACTGTCTACTTTCAGTACCTGTTGCACACGATATTTTTTGTCACAAATGCAGGAAATTTTCGATTTGAGAAACAATAAGAATAAATTTTTTGGAAATTTATAGTAAAATTACCAAAAATTACCGAAAATTTACGGAAATTTTCGGTGAATTTGTATATTACCGAAAATTTCCAGAAATTCATGGTATCCAAAGGTTTTTGGAAAAAATCAAAAAATTTCCGGAAAATGGAAAATTGCTAAATTTCCGGAAATTTATGAAAAGATGCTAAATCATCGGTAACTTCAGGTATCCAAAGCTTTTTGGAAAGATTCCAAAAATTTCGAGAAATTTATGGAAAATTCAAACCCTCAAAGACTGCTGACTCACCAGTTCCTAAACATAACCCAGGAGTGCATAAACACGCGCAGCCATCGAGGCCAAACAAAATAACTATTATAAAACTTTTAGCCAATCATCCGACGAACTCGAAGCACACATACGAACGCACACACGCACCGCGCAATTGGGCGAGCGTGTGTGCGGTCCACGTTCAAGCGAACCTACTTTCCAGTTCCCAGATTTGTCGGGCAAGCTCGTGAGTGCTCTGAGAATCTTTTCCCAATCACTCGTAATATTTTTGCAATTATTCACGTAAAAAAAAAGTGATGAACCGTTTTAGAATTTTCACATGGAGTTCCTCAATTCTTTTTCAAAGTTTGCAGATTACTTACGAAAATACATTAATATCCAATGAATTTTTCTTATATCCGAGTCTATTAGCTACTGTTGGGTAGTCGAACATATTCTGAGAATTTGAACACAGTTCAAGAACATGTCTTTGAAAGTTGGGGCAGTATATCATTCAATGAAATGAATTTTGATTTTAATCATGCCAGACAGTCTATTTAAACTCTGTCTAGTTAAAATTACAAGACATGTAGTATAAGTTACCAGACATCTAGTACGGCCAACATTTCCATGGCTAGACGGGCTAACTAGCTGTCTAGTAAAAGCAAGCAAACGTTGAGTCTGGCTTACATCCTCGTTTTTAGGTAATTTAACTAGATTTCTGGTAAAATTCACCAGATGTATAGTTTTCGAAAAAATATTTCTTTTTAGGAAAATAAGTATGTTTTGAGGATCTTTGGGATAGGTTTGAAAAAGTACACAGCACAATAAAAGTGAAGTTCGTTTATTAACCACTGGCCAAAGGTATGATTTTATATTTCACGAAGAAATCGCACGGCCTGAAGCATTGATCTTCAAAAAAACATGGCGGCGACACTGAAGAAAAATACAGTTTACGTTTCTTGAAATATATATATATATATATGTATATATGTATATGTGTGTTGTAGGAGAAAATGTTCCACAAGTCCAGCAGGTTATCCACTGTATCGTTACAGAAGACACTTATTTGAATACATGTAAACAGACAACAAAAATGTGTCGCTTCTCGCTTCTTGCAACTCTGAAAATGGTCAGAATAACGCACGGGACACGGAAATGCAAGCGGCTGGAAGAAACTGGAGGTGACGCACGGAGTAATAGTAACGAGACCGATCATGCTGTAGAAATAACATCGAGTTTTGACTGCAGTAACTTCACGTTTATTGACAGATTTAACCCAGAGCATGCGATCTAACTATCTTTTTTTCTCCCGCGAGAAAAGGATATAGTGGAGCGCAGTGCGCATCCGTCACTGGTTTAGAGGGCTGGCAGTACACGCTTGAGGTTGGCAATAAAGGTACAGTTGCCGTAGTCAAAACGCATGTATGGAGATCGGCCTTCCGTGAGGTGACGACTCCGAAAACTAGGAAACAGGCTTGAGGGAGGGATACACTTAGAAAAATGTTTGTTTAAATCAAACAAATTTTGTTTGAATTAAACAAATGCTTTCTTTGATATAGGGTCAAACAAATGTTTGTTTGCTTTAAATAAATTTTTTGTTTGTCCTTATTTATTTGATTCATACAAATTATTGGTTAGTTTAAATAAATCTCCTGTTCAAATTGAGTGAAGTTCTTGTTTACATTGAATATATATATTTTTTAAATTAATTATAGATTTTGTTCAAGTGAAGTAAATCTTTTTTTTTAACTTAACCTCAAAATTGAGCATTCTTTATAAAAATAATGAATAAGGTCGACAATATGTTTTTTGTTAATCAGAATTATAGTTATACACGTAAAAGCAGGAACATTTACTCAATCCGAATGTTTACTTCTGTTTAATTTTCATTTGTGCTTCTCATTTCTGAATAAAAAAATCATAAAATAGAATAATTATAACTGAACCAGAGTTTGACATTTAAATTGAACAGATATATAAGTATTCCTGCTTTTAAGTTTACTGTGATAATTACAATTGATAAAAAACATTATCGATTTCATAAATCATCTTTAGAAAGAACGGAGGTTAGAAATGAAAAAGACTTACTCACCTGCGAAATCTTCAATTATATCCAAGGTGAACCTCCAAAATTCAAGTCGTTCCAACACTAGAAATATTGCGTCCATTTGTCATTTAATTTTTTCAGTGAATCAGAACCGTTAGAATCACACAACACTGAAAAAAAGAACAATGCCATCTAATCCATCAAGGGATCAATCAATTTAGATGTTAGGTTAGTACCGCAGGGAAACCTCCGGGCAGCGCCTTAGCACGTCTAGCGGCACTTTATAGCACTGCTTTGCATTATATGTTTTGTTTGAATCAAATAAATATTTTTATGAATTCAAATAAACAAATTTTAAACAAATGCATTGTTTAATAAAAGCCAATTTTTTGTTTGAATCAAGCAAATTTTACTGAACAAATTATTTATTTCAATCAATGAGGCAAATATTTTCAATTTCTTAAAATTAAATAAAGCTTTTTTTAATTGAAACAAAAAATTTCTTTCTTTCAATGATATGAATTGAAACAAATTTTGTTTTTTGATTCAAATAAACATTTTTCTGAGTGTAGTGATGGTAAGGGGTTTAGTAGGGAGCAACGAAGGGAGTAAAGGAGTAGTGGGGGGGCAAGTTATGTACAGCATTTGCCATAACACGTCGTATCGATAAAATCTACTAGACTACTTACAAGACATTGAGCAGAAGTAACGAAACTTCTGTCTCAAATTTACTAGACCCGCTTAACTAGATTCATCTAGTTGGTCCAACTAGACCTTTTTCTCCGTGGGATAAATGATGAAAGGAAAAAAGATTATGTATGAAATTTTGACCGGGATTGGCGTCACTACATGCGGGAAGGACTTACATACCGTGCGAAATAAACGCCGCGGATGAAAGAAGACCAAGCGAAAGGGCGCGGCGCAGTTCGGCCCAAGCCCCAAACTGGCTGGTGGGCTGCTATGAATCGCCACGGGCTCACACGCGATTCCCGGGTCGCCTTTCAAGTCGGCATTGGCATAATCTCCTCTGTCTTTTTTCCTTTGTCGATGCGGCAGAACGCTTCTAGCGCGATATATCGAGATTACGGATTTGCAAATAACGGCAGGACCGAATCTCGCCAACATCCCTTATTCAGAGATCTTTCCTTGAATTCCCAGACTACCACAAAATTTAAACGAGAGGACCATCACCATCGTCTTCATGAATGAACTTCGTTTTTAAAATCGGATAAGAATGTTTTCAATTGTTCCTGAATACTTTATCACTTATAAATTTAAGCTCAATAGACGTTTCATTACAGGAGATCATTCCTATTACAAAAAGGGTTTCGCCGGCGAACGTACCAATACAATTTTTTATATTTTCTTCGATGGCTCTTCGTATCTTCCTCATCCTCCTTTACGCCTCCCTGTCTCCCCTTCACCTCTCATACTTTCTCGTTCCTAAACCCTCTCCCCTTGCTGCACTCTGTCCCTCCATCTCAATTGGCATTATCACCCACACGACCAGCATCCCCCAAATTATCGCCTCTCCTCTTTCCCCTACTTTTCTCGTCCCTTTCCGTCCCTATACCCCTGCCTCTCACCCACTCTTTAAAATACCCCCTTCTTTCCCTACCATCTACCCTCTCACCCTTTCTCTGCAACATAACTTCATTACACTCTTCTTCCTCTTTCCTCCCCACTGTCACTCTGTTCCTAAAGATACTGCCCTCCGCCTTTCTTCCTCTTCTTTTGGGCCCTTAAAAATCACTACCCATGTACCCTCTACCTCTCATCGCTCTTGAATCTGCGCTCTATTCTCCTTTTCCTCTTTCCCTTTTCACACTCTCTCCATATCCCCTTATTCCCTCTGTCACCAACTTAAATTTCTATCCCCGTGAAAGATCATGTTTTCCATACATATTGCGTCACTCTAGGAAGCAAATGAACCATTTTGAAATGGATTTGCCTCGTCGCCCCGGAAAATTAGGGTGGTTGGAAAAGGGAATGGACTGTTCATCAAGAACATTAGTACAGTCAAATTATCATTTATGCTACAGTGTGTCCCAAATTTATAGGGCCACCTACTTTTTTTGAATAATTTTTTTTCTACTAGAAATTGACGATTTTTCCCTGAATTTGATAAGCCTAATTTGAGTCGTTTCCTTTTTTTTAACAGTTATAGTGAAAAAAGTGGTGTGCCACATTAATAGGGCCAGTTGAAAAAAATCAATTTTTCGAAAAAAATTGCTTTGTTCAAGTATTTAAAGTTATTTTAACCAATAATTATTTAAGTAATTGGAGCTTTATTTACAAAAAATTAGTAGTCAATTGCGCTTCCGTCGTTCTTGAATACCATTTTCATCCGCTTTGGCATTGAATCATTGAGATTTTTGAGACTTCTTGCACTGATGTTGTTCCACGCTGACTTTACCGCATCCTTGAGCTCTGCGACCGTCGCATACTGCTTGGCGTTGTCATAAACATCGCGAACCATCATGCCCCAAACATTTTCAATCTAACCAATTCTTGGTTGACTTGCTGGCGTTTATTGACGCGTTGTCTCGTTGAAATGTCAACCGAGCAGAGCGAAATTGTCGAATGTAGGGCTTGAGATGTTCTTCAAGAACTGCCTGGTAATCTCCGCTGTTCATTTTATGGATAACAAAAGCCAAGCTAATTTTCCTGAAACCGCTGTATGCTGCCCATACACTGAGAGACTTTTTGTTAGAATAAATCATAAAAATGAATGAGAATTTAGTATAATATCGTTCCAAAATAGGGAAAACAGGGTTTGCGTATCAAAAATTAATATAGTGGTTTTGAGCCGGCAGAATTAATATTTTTGTTTGAACAAATGTAAAGAAGGTTGCATTAACTCTTATAAAACTTGCGAGAATTTAAAATTCACTATATCAAAGTTGGCAAGCGAAATTAAAACGATAGTAATACAATTTATTCGAAAGAGTGAAAACATCTTTTGAAGTTGCCATACAAAGCATATGAGAATCTCAAACGACTATATGAAAAATAACTCCCTCCACCAAAAGATTCAACCTTCAGAAGGAGGAACTAAATACACAAACTAAATACAATTATATACGGAAACACGCGTACAATTATAATTTGTATTATTATATACTTAATTTATTCACTACATACATAATCGCACGCTTAATCGCTATGAAAAATCGGAATCGCTGCGGCGAGATTCGAACCTAACTTACCCGAAGCACTAACGCATTTTATTCCTAACAACTAAACCCCACGGCTAACTTATATTATGGAATATTGGGCAAAAATCTCGGCAAAGCTGCGTCGCTTGACAATTCAGGGCAGTATGCAAAATATCTGGGCCCTGTTTCACGAGTGATTTGTTGCTTCAAAAATTTGGTTAATGGATAGGTTAAACATTTTATCACTTTCAATGATTGAATTGATTTTTTATAAAATACATTTTTTTTAAAGGAACTGATAATATTCTTGTATGAATAACATTATCCAATCTGATATCTCAGTAACTCATTATAATAAACCTGCTGAGTGTATTTAGATGTAATATTTTATAAATTGCACTCATTTAATTAAATCTTATTATCTTAGTGTATAAATTTCGAGAGAAAAAATTCCTCATGTTTTGAATCCCATAGTAAATGAATGAATTGAAAATAGAAAGAGTTAACTTTTATTTAAAATGTTGTGAAACATAACCTTTCGGTATACATGTGATAAAAGCGCCTGTTTCACTACTACCAAGCATCTTTTGACAGAACTAAGGAGTCAGATATAAATAATGTGTACAATATTATATATTAATTTAAAAAAAGATATATTTTCTGATAGTTAAAAGATTGTAGTAATAAAACATTGTTGAATATTCAAAAAAGAAGTTTGTGATTTTGAAAATTAACGCATTAAATGCTCTTTTTCCAATTTTTGAAAATCTGGACAGGGATTGGAGTAGAGAATAGAAATAAAATAAAGGTATAATTAATTTTCTCGTTCAGCGAATTTTTTGTTTCAAGTAATTTCTTAAAAATAATAATAATGGGATTTTACAATATTTACATGCATTAATCTAATTTCTAATTGAACCGAATTTGATTTGGACCGACCGCGGCTCTGCTCAATCGGGCTCGATCGGAAAACGGCGGAAACACTCGAGGAGCATTCTCAAACGAAACTATATGAAAAATCAACAATAAGGATTTCATAGTTTGCTATGCGTCTTAGGTTTCTGTCAACTTCATATAGACAATATCAATTTCTAAAATACGTTTTCGAGATTATGATATTCTAACAAAAGGTCTCTCAGTGTACCATGACGAATCCGCCACCAAAGCTTCGCGTGAAAAAAAATGAGGCTCTTGTCGAAGATCACGCCAATACATATCAAATTAGGACTTTCGTCTTTTATATGTATTTCAGATTATCTGGTTTGACGAAAAAAAGTTTAATTTGGATGGCTCAGATGGATTACGATACTATTGGCGTGATCTTCAACAAGAACCTCGTTTTTTTCCACCCGAGACTTTGGTGGCGGATCCGTCATGGTATGGGCAGCATACAGCGGTTTCGGGAAAGTTAGCTTGGCTTTTGTTACCCATAAAATGGACAGCAAAGATTATCAGGCAGTGCTTGAAGAACATCTCAAGCCCTACATTCGACGATTCCGCTCTGCTCGGTTGACATTTCAACAAGACAACGCGTCAATATACACACAAAAATGAGTTTTCGGGTTTTTTTGGGTCCCTGATCACAAATTTTGAGTCAAAATTCAAAATGGCGGTTCCACTATGGCGGCCAAACGATCAAAAAATTGGCTCCGTGGCTTTAAAATCGGTACTTATACGTTTTTTTTGTATCGCTGGTTACGAATTTGAAGTCGAAATTCCAAATAACGGATCCAATATGGCGGAAAGAGATTTTGGAATAAGTTGGAATTTTGACTTCACATTCGTAATCAGGGTCCCAAAAACCACTGAGGACCCATTTTGAAGCCATGGAATCAATTTTTTAATATTTTGGTCGCTATATTGGATCCACCGTTTTGAATTTTGGAATTTTTACTTCAGATTAGTAATCAGCGACCCACAATACACCCATGAACCTATTTTGAAGCCACGGGACTTATCTTTACATTTTTTGTCAACCATATTAGATCCGCCATTTTGAATTTAGTAATTTTAACTTGAGATTCGTAATCAGCGACCCCAAAAACCATCCTTGCATGAAGTTTTAAACAATTCCCATTTAAGGAAAAATGCAAGCTTCAAAATGTTAAAATGTTTGAATAGACGTCCTTTGGAAGCACTGAAAAGTTCGAGGCTGAATTCCTAATCAATTTTTTTTTATTAACAAAAAACGTAAAATCGCAACATTTTCTCAACACGTTTGCTTGGATTGCTTCTTTCGATAAGGAAATAGGTAAAAAATGTACAGCCATTTGATTTTAGAGCATAAAATAAACTTTAAAATGAGCACTTAGCGAATATCCTACAACAAATATTTTACGAGATATCAATATTTTAATAATCATTGTGCGTTTTTCTGGGAAGACAATAACTAAGATGAATTTTCATTTTGCAACAAAAATCGCGATCGGGTTTTTGCTATTAGATTCTCAAATGGATAGTTTCAAGTATTGAAAAACATTTTTTTTTATTTCAGAATCAAAAAATAACAGAGGGGTTGTGCCCGTGTGGAAAAATTTCGTGGCAGTCTTGAATCATGCTAAAGCCAGTACAGTTTTTCTCAAGCCGGTCTATTCACGCCACACTAGACTGGCGCTACACTGGCGCTGTCTAGTTTTGCTATGTGTTTGATTCAAAACTTTCTGCTGTCTAGTCCCAGTCTTGGCGCTATCTAGGAGTTCGTTACGAATTTGAATATATCTGAGATTGTCCAGATTTTAGCTAGTTTCTAGATAGTATCACGGTTTGGACTTAAACAAAAATTACAGAGGTGAATTCAGAAAATAATCATTTTTGAATCAAAGATTTAGGAAATTACAATACACAATTGCACAAATGCTTAAGCAATAATTAATTGTACACTATTACATATTTAAGATAGTAAACAATAATGGTTACAGGTGATCAAAATCTTAATACAAGAACTGTATTCTTAAGAACGATTTTTTTAAGTATGTTTAAAAACATTTTTTTTCAATTGAATTGTATAGTCAAGTTATAATAAATTTATATTGAATTGATAATAATTATAATATGTATAATGCTATGTTCAATATTGATGATATTCAAGAAAATCAAATATTATTATAAATGATTTATTTAATTTATTTTAATTATTTATTGATTGCGTAAATGATAATTAAGCCTAACGTATTAATTATTTGAAATAGTAAAAAAAATCATTATTTCGTAGCCTAACCGCAAGAAAATCATACAAACTTTATTTTTTTCAATGATTTATTCACACATCAAGCAATTTTAATGCTTAAAAATTGTTCATGTTTTACTCAAATTATAAATATTAGGATGTAATGAACTGAAATTCATATCCGACGAAAATAAAAAAAAGTTTAACTTTTAGATGGCCGAGGTGTTAAGGCGACGGGACAAAGTTACAACAATATAATAGGAAGTTAGATCAGAAGTTCGACACCCGGCGTATGTACAAGAGATTTGCGGAAACTCATTTCTTCTTATTTTTTTTGTACAAAAACTTTTTTTATATTTTTAATTAACTGCAAAATCTATATATTAGACTTTGATGGCATAAAAAATAATTATATTATTTAATTATTAATTATTTTTTATCAAAATAGCCGATCTGTCTAGAAACTAGTCGATCCGAGCGTTACATCCCAGTCTAGCCACTGGACAGTCAGCCTGTGGCGCGCCAGTGTCGACTCAAGGCGGACTGGACAGAAACAGTACAGCGCCACGAAATTTTTCCACACGGGTGGAGCACTTTTTTCTTAAAATTCATATTTTATGAAATAAAAATCAGTTGAGTTGAATTTCGCTGAAATATCTAACAAATTGTGCATCTTCAGGAAAAAATATGTTCGAAATGTCAACAAAATTTTTCACATTGTTTATAACAAATGTTTATAAACAATCATTTCTTTCCATACTTACAGCCGCTAGAAAAATCTGAGAAAATTTGGGTATAACCATTGAGGAGGGTGGATTTTAATTATTATTTTTCTTAAATTCTACGTGCAAATATATTCGTTGCAAAAATATAATTTAAACAAATTTTATAAACAATTTCACAGAACTACCTAATTGTAATAGAATTTTTCTAAATTTGGAAATATTGTTTAGGTCTTCATTACTAGAAAGATGTATGTTCTTTTTAGATATTAAACATTTTTATTGACAAGAGAAAAAAAGTTAACTGATAAGTTAAGAAATGGATACATCTCAACTGACAACCGCAAAAATTAACGAAAACGTTTATTTAATGGATGCAGTTTTCTTTTAGAAAATCTGCTTTCATCTTAACATTTTTTGCGCCTTTCGTTGTTTCTAAGAAAAATTAAAAAATTTATTTTTTCTAAAATAATTTTCTTCAATGTGAAGCAGTCGTTTACCACTTCGTTATCCACTTTTGAAAATCCATCTGCCATCCTTTTTACATATATATTTATTATAGAGGGCAATCAATTATTTATCTGCCCCAGGTCTGGATTTATCTAGACTGTCTAGTCTGGAAGATCTGATCTGGCCCAAGTCTGGCCCAGGTCTGACCTTATCTAGACCGTCTAGTCTGGAAGGTCTGGTCTGTCCCAGAACTGGCGCTGATCTGCGAGCCCATTTTTTACATATTTCGAGAAAGTTACAGGGTGTTTAAAATTATAGAAAATAAAAAATGCACACTATCAAAATAAGAATTTTTTTCTTGTCACCTTGAGAGTCTGGCCTGGTACAGGTTTGGCAGTGATCAGCGAGCCAAGGACAACAATTGTAAGTTCGGTCTGGAAGGTCTGGCCTGGCCCAGAACTGGCGCTGATCAGCGATCCAAGAAAAAAAAGTTAAGTTTGATCAGCAAATTTTTTTGACATACTTTGAGAATGTTACAGGGTGTCTAAACTGATAGAAAATAAGAAATTCACACTATCAAAACAATACTTTTTTTCTTATCACCTTGACAGTCTGGTCTGGTCCAGGTTTGGCAGTGATCAGCGAGCCAAGAACAACAATAGGGTCATCCACTAATTTTTTTTTATTTTTGCATATTAAAGTATATGCTCTAAAATCACTAATAATACCAGCATAGTGTAACAAAAACTTTTTTTCGAATTTATATTTGAAAAAGAAAAATTTGTACACATTTAAAATTCCTATTTCTGTCGCGCCCATTCCGCCATCTTGATGTGACGTAGCTAGCCGCCAAACGCTTGTAAATAAGCCGGGCGATTCACGCTTTTTTCATAAAAATGCAAAAAAATCAGCACTACCATTGGTGTTTTGTGCCTCCATGCAAGAACACGTTTGTCAAAAATTCAGGAAAATTATTCATATCTATACCCAAAGGTGAGGAACGAAAAAAATGGTACAAAATTGTTCGTCGTGACATGTGCCCTACACGGAAAAAATTTATCCGTAAAAAAGTCACGAACTAGTAGCTAGGTCTCGGATATGAGAAAAATTCGTCGGATATTTATGTATTTTCGTAAATAACCTGCGAACTTTGAGAAAGATTGACGAACTCGATGTGAAAATTCTAAAACGGTTCATCACTTTTTTTTTACGTGAATAATTACAAAAATATTACGAGTGATTGGGAAAAGATTCTCAGAGCACTCACGAGCTTGCCCGACAAATCTGGGAACTCGACCTAAGTCTCCCTGTACGTGGCCCACGCACACACGCGCGGTGCGTGTGTGCGCTCGTATGTGTGCCTCGAGCTCGTCGGATGAGTGGCTAGAAGTTTTATAATACCTATTTTGTTTGGCCTCGATGGCTGCGCGTGTTTACGCACTCCTGGTTTATGTTTAGAAACTGGTGAGTCAGCAGTTTTGAGGTTCGAATCTTCTGAGTTGCGAATTTATAAATTAATATAAAATTAAATCGCACAAATAAAATTTTTCCTCTTTTTATTTCAGTCTGAAATTTTCAGGAACTGTTCGTAGGAAATTCGAACTGTACGTAAGAAACTTCGAAATTTATCCATATATTTCTCATAGAAATAAGGATTTAATGTTTCACTTTTTATCTCGTATCCGAGACCTAGCTACAAGTTCGTGACTTCTTCACGGATAAATTTTTTCCGTGTAATAACCACATCTTTAACGTCAACAGTATATTGTTGCGAAGATCATTTGAACGTAAGAAAATATTTTTATTTAAAATAGAAAACTATCAAATATGCTTTTTTGATAACATAAAACCCGTAATTTACTGATATTCAACAGTGTTACATATATGGGATGCCGGGACGTATGTATACTTTCACCTTAAAATCAAATTGTTTATTTGCGCAACAAGTATTATAAAATTATATATTTATTAACTTTGGAATCATGCTGCTATTTTTAAAAAAGAGTTTCCGCTAAAGAGCGAATATATATTTAATTCTTATATTTTATCAAGTGCAAAATCAAAGTATTGAATGTTGAGGTTAAAGCTCGCTTTATGTCAACATCTATAGTCGATTATTTCGTTTCTTTTCTATTTCTTTTATTTAAACTAAAATAAATACGATATTATAATCTTGATCAAATAAATAACTTTAAATTCAATACAATACACCGGTTTGAATATTCAAAACGGTTATTTGAATACTTTTTCGCTTTCACTCCTCGAGTCTCAGCAACATTGAAACTGGAGCACTTCGCACAGAAATCACTTACAATAAGTGTACGCACTTTTGGCAAATTATCCGAACTGGCTTTAACGTATCCAGGCATATTGATACTTCATAAACATAATCCCTTTTTGCCAAAAAAACGTTGATTATTAATTATTTCGTTTGTTTTTATCAATCTGACCATGTATTTTCTTCGGTTTTGACGGCGCGTGACGTCACACCACGTGTTTCGATCCGTGAGGGCGCCACATGTTTTCTTTTATAAATCGACATTTACCGTGGATATTTTATCACTTTTCAATAAATTATTATAAATTATTAAATAAACTAAATTAAGTTTTAATTTCACATTTTAATTCTTTGAGAGTCAAAGTTTATAAAAAACTCAACTATAAGGCAAACCAAATTTTTTTGGATGACCCTATTGTTAGTTCGGTCTGGAAGGTCTGGCCTGACCCAGACCTGGCGCTGATCAGCGAGCCAAGAACAAAATAAATCTTAAGTTCGATCAGCAAATTTTTTTGTCATACTTCGAGAATGTTACAGGGTGTCTAAACTGATAGAAAATAAGAAATTCACACTATCAAAACAATACTTTTTTTCTTATCACCTTGATAGTCTGGTCTGGTCTAGGTTTGGCGCTGATCAGCGAGCCAAGAACAAAAAAATTTCTAAGTTCGATCAGCAAATTTTTTTTGGACATATTTCAAAAAAGTTGCAGGGTGTTTAAAATTATAGGAAATAAGAAATTCACACTATCAAAACAAGACTTTTTTTCTCATCCCAAAACTAGCGACTGACTAGCCTATACAAAGCGGCGCGGCGGCTGACCAGATGGTCTGGCCTGGGACTAGCGAGAAAAAAACGTTACACTTTCTGCCAGGCCCAGGCCAGACCGTCTGGCCAGCGTCAAGACTGGAAACCAGACGGTCTGATCTGGGCCAGGCCAGCGCCAGAACATTTTTTCACACGGGTTATAGTAGAAAAATAGAACATAGAAAAATATATAGTAATCATCCAAGCATTTGTCAACTATTTTCTTGGTTGCTCTTGCCCCGATGGTGAAGCCTCATCTATTTAAAAAAATTTTAAATATCGCTTCCTCATAGAGAGAGGTTTGTAATGACCTAAATTTTCAAATATACTTTTTTGACATATTTTGATATAATTCGACCCCAGGAGCTCGAAAATAAAGTTTTTAAAAAATGTCCGTGTGTGTATGTGTGTGTATGTAAATAATTTTTATATTGTTCACCAGATCTCGAAAAGTAAAAGAGCTGATATCCAGGTCTGATATGATTTTGAGCTAGATCGACCATTGAGAAATAGATTTTTCTTGTGTTTAGAGATTTGAAAAGAAAAATTTTACCTTGTTTATATAAGAAAAACTTTTTTGATATTCAAAAGACAACAACACGATATCTAGCTTATTTGTTCGCGTCTCTGAAACGCATCGGTCGACTTATTGTTCAAACTTTTATGACCTGCCAGTACCGATTTATGAAGTTTCAAAAAGTGGTTTATTCTGTTTATATGAGAAAATTTTTTTCGATATTCAAAATACGACAATATTACATGTGAAGTACTTGTTCGCGTCCTTGAGACGCATCGATTGACCTATTGATGAACGTTTCCTAACCCACCAGTACCGATTTATGAAGTTTCAGAAAAATGGTTTATTCTGTTTATATGATAAAAACTTTTTTGATATTCAAAACACGACAATATTACATGTAGAGTT
>CAKNYM010052727.1:568111-585689 GCA_932195095.1 Andricus curvator | reverse complement strand
TTTTGATATTCAAAACACGACAATATTACATGTAGAGTTTTTGTTCGAGTCCTTGAGACTCATCGATTGACCTATTGATGAACCTTTTATGACCAACCAGTACCGATTTATGAAGTTTCAAAAAAATGGTGTATTCTATTTATATGAGAAAAACTTTGTTCATATTAGGAGTACTACAGTACTGTCTCTGAAGTATTTGTTTGCGTTTTCGAGACATGTCGAATGACCTATTGACGAACCTTCTATGACCTCTTATGATCTAGCAATACCGTCTTATAAATTTAACAAATATATTGTTTATCTTGTTGACATAAGGAAAACTTTTTTAGTATTGGGAATACAACTATAATCTATATCATATATTTGTTCGCGTCTTCGAGACGCGTGGATTGATCTATTGGAGAACTTTTGAAGACCATTATTGATTAATCAATAGCTACTCAGAAAGTTTGAAGAAAAGTTACATTGTTTCAATGAGGTTTTAATTTGAAATATAAAACTACCGTAGGTTAAAAAGTTTTTCATTGTAACAGAACACATCAATTGACATTTTGATGGGCCCTCTGATTTTCTGAAACTAAAATTTTCGGAAAGACAGAAACATACGCTTGAAAAGTATTGAAAGTATACATTTTTTTCTTTTTTCATGGAAAACCTCCCTCTATGAGGAAGCAAATTTATTTGATACTTATGAGGAAGCAAAATGCTCATAAAATGAGCACAAATAAATACACCCATAGTGAATACGTCCATAGTACTTCACAGCCGTATTTTAGACTTGGATTCAGATTAATTTTCATAAATACTTGATGGAATAATGTTTCATCTACCAGAAGATCAAATTTCCAGATGCATGTATTTCAATAATTCTGGCTAACGTTAAATTCCTGCCAGCGAATCTTCTATTCTTTAATTCTTAAAACTGTTTTTTGGACAATTTTTCTTTAACAACATAAATTTTCAAGATTTGAGTTTATAGCACCATTTCTCTGATAGAATAAATTGTTTGATGCAAAGATGAACTAAAATGATCAAGAAAAAAGTAATGTGATTTTCAGAGACAATTTTGCCTCGGCGGTTGGTCTTGCCCCGGTCTACTCTAGTAACTATTAGATTAACTGTAGTTCTTTCAGAATCCGTATGATTTCACTTATAATTCAATTTTATTAATTTGTGTATTTAAAGTAATTCAAATTTACATTGAAAAAGCATATCGTTTCATTTACGAATGATATTTGAATATCAACAGCTTACTATAATAGATTTTGTATAAAAGATTTCAGACTTTTCTTATCCACTAAATATTAAAATTTTTTTGAATGTCATAAACATCGGTAGGTTTTAATTTTTATACGATCTGTGAAGATTTGGAGAACAATCCAAGTTAGGAAAGGTTCCTGTATCGATATTTAAGACGATATTAAATACAAGAGCTTCGGGCGATCTTATCTCTTCGCTCCAGCCTATTCATTGGTTTGCTTCGCGCGCAAAGTACCTGTTCGAACTTCGATCACGTGATGTCTTTCGTCATACCACATTGTATCTTATCGGCGCGAAATCGATTTTGAAGCACCGCTTCGAGGGATTTGTGCATGTAATCCACAACTCCATTCAATTTCATTTTGTTTTCACTTTCAAATATGGTAAGATTGTATTTTTACTAATATGCTAAAAACTTTAATTTTTGAAATTAAATGAAATTCGAAGTATATTATTAAATATTTGGTATTCACTGCAAATTATACATCAATTTTTAATGATTCATGGATTAAATTGTCATTAAATAAGCAACCGGGAAGCATTTTAGACGTAGATATTAGCTTGTTACTATAGGCTGACTCCGAATGGCTTTATCTACTTGGGCTGGCAGCGTCACGGCGCGGCGCGCCGTGACACTAGTAAATTATATTTTAAAATTAAGATCGAACAGAAATCTATTTTATCATGAACAATTTTATGCAAAGTGAGCAAGAAAAAATTCAGATTTAAAAAACAGACTTCTAAACTACCTCACTTTTCGGCTCATTAGAGACAAAAATAACCAAAAGAAAAAAGAGGGAGAAAAAGAGAAAAAGTCAACCAAAACCAACCTCTCACTTTTTCCTTTATCCGTCTTTTTTATACTACCAGGGAACCAACATGTTTCGGGGCCAATTTAGACCCCCTCATCAGGGATTATTTATAGGAAACTACAAGCTATTTGTAATATATACTTATGATCCAAATTTGCATTCATTAGTGAAAAATTGACCAAGATATAGAATTTATTATTTAAAATAAGATTGAAAAAGTATTAAAAATTCGATCTATCTATTCTATCATTAGCAATTATTCAGAAATGAATACAAAAATAAGATATCAAAAGCGATCTGAAAATAAAAGACATAAGTAAAAATTTTAAATAGAAATTCAGCATAACAATATTACTAAAGTACTCATTGGTACATAAGAAAAATTATGCACATATTTTATATATGACATCTGCCTCATAAAACCTTTGGTTATAGGCAACGAGGGTATCCCAACTTATTTTTGATAAGTGTCTGGGTGATTTCTAAATTGGAAAAATATGTAGGGTAAGGAGGGGCAGCGCCGACCAGTTAACAGTCAATGATTTTTTTAAAGTTAATAAGATGTGGAATTGATCCATTTTTTTCCCATTTCGAGTCCTACATTATTGTACATCATAATTCTATAAGTAACAATTATATGAATAAAACAATGATTTAATAATTGAATTATTTCTGACAAGCTGTATTTCGTCGGCTTTGCCCCACACCGGAGGGCAAAGCCAACCGCAGCTTTTTATGAAAATCAAAACATCTGAAGAGTGGAAAACATGATGTTCCGCGTCTGTGGTATTTTATGTATTGGAAAAATTACCTTTAGACATATTCAGCAAGAAGAATAAGTTATTTTTAATAAAAATAGTGATAGCTGTGATATAACCTCTTATTAGTTGACATTCAACTAGAGACGGAGTACGCGCAAAGGTTTCTACCGTACCAGTACAGAACACCCGCTCTACCGACGGATTGAAAATAATAATATATAATAGAGTTTCTTGCATGTAGCCCAGAAGATAAGTGGCTGTTCTACATTACCGATGACTTATCGACCAAACTTATGATACGTTTATAACCTAAGCACGTGTAAACTATTATTTTGGTCGGGCTTGCCCCACTGGTGAGGCCTCAATTATTTACGATATTAAATACACATTGGACTTGTATTACGTTCAATTATTATAATGACATAATGTGATATTGTTTTATCTGTCAAAATGTCAAATTTTCATACTGTAAGTATTGCCATTAACGTCGAAAACTTTACATTTCTGCCAGCGAATCTTCCATTCTTTCGTTGTCAAAACTCTTTTCTGCATAATTTTTCTTTTACAACGTCAATTTTCAAGATATCAGTAAGTAACGCTATCTCTATAATAAAACAGATTTATTTAATGCAAAGTAGAATGAAAATTGTTAAATAATAGCGATGTTATAAGCAAAGTTACCTTTGCCCCACCGGTCGGCGCTGCCCCTCCTTACCCTACATCCCATTGGAAACCTTATTTTTAATAAGTACCGGGAAGACATTTGAAAAATAAAAAATAAAATAAAAATTTTTTAAAAAACATATATCATGTATAAATGTAAACATTTTTCATTTTTTATAACCTGAAAATATGTAAATTATGATTAAGCATAACAATATTACAAAAGTACTCATTGGTACATAAGAACAATTATGCACATATTTTATATATGGCATCTTCCTCATAAAACCTTTGGTTATAGGCAACGAGGGTATCACAACTTATTTTTGATAAGTGTCTGGGTGATTTCTAAAATTGGAAAAATATGTACATCCCATTGGCAACCTTATTTTTAATAAGTACCGGGAAGACATTTGAAAAAATAAAAAATAAAATAAAAATTTTTTAAAAACATATATCATGTATAAAGGTAAAAAATTTTCATTTTTTATAACCTGAAAATATGAAAAATTATGAATAATAAAGAAGGAAAATAGACCATAGTGCCCAGATCTAATGTTTGTGGGTGATTCAAAACCAATCTATTTAGATTATTACATTTTCACAAATATTTTTGTAATAAGAATGCATTAAATATTAGCAATTTTAGAAATACATGCATTTTTTTTTTTTTGGATTGTTTCTTTTTCCTATTTGTGAAAATGTAATAATCTAAATAGATTGGTTTTGAATCACCCACAAAGTAAATTATATTCTGTAGCTTACTCATAAACTTACCAATCAAATTGATTTTGCATACCAGAAAAACGAAAAGAAAAGAAAGTGAATTCTAAAGTTTTAGTATATGTACTTTAATAAAAAGTAGCACACATAATGTTCTCATATATTTGGATGAGTGAGGCAAACTCTACTATTTCGGAAAGGTAATGTACTTCAAATGTAGGTGTAAACCGATTGGATAATTGCAAGAAGTTGCAATTGATGGCTGGTGATTGAAATTAATTTTAAGATATTTCACAGTGAATTCTGGGTGATTTCATTGTGATCTTACGTGATTACGTGTAATTACGCTCAATTATGTACGCGTAGTTTCAAGTAATTTCACGATAGTTTCAGGTGATTTCGTGTGATTACAACAGATTCCTGGTGATTGTAACTGACTGCAGGTAATTGAAGCTGATTGCTGGTGCTTGCAATTGATTTCATGTGTTTGAACTTTATTTCACAAAATTTCGCGGTGAATTTCGAGTGGTTAATGTATGCTTTTAGGTGATTTCGTGTGATTTAAACTGATTGCAGGCAATTTCAGCTGACTGCTGGTGATTTAAATTTATTTCATGAGTTTGAACTTTAGATTACGAGTTTTAACTTTATTTAACGATATTGAAGAGTAATTAAAGAGTTATGTGTGTTCATTCGATGGGTAGGATCGAGTGTCTGTCTTGAAACTCGGCTATCGAAAAACCGGCTGAACTCGGGAGGCGGTTATCTGCAGTTTTTCTCTCCACTGGCCAAACTTCGAGGAAAATGCGAGTACCTCTAATAAAGTCGGATGCAGCCGCGGGTTATCACTGGTTGTGATTGAATTCATACAGTGATTCTAAGCCTACCTTAGTAAAAGCAAAATTTTCACAGGCCCATACCCAGTGAAGTGGAGTCGTCTGGCGGTATATGTACCCATGCTATAGGACCTAAGTAATACTTCAGCAGTGATGGTGGCCCGTATATAGACCTCTGTTTCACCGATGTTTTTAAATAAAAAGGTTTTAAGCGCAGTGCTACAATAATAATGTCATTACAAGTGATTTGACGATGGTTTAAAGTTATTGCAAGTCGATTACGTGCGATTTCAACTTAGTGCAGATGATTTACGGTGATCGCAGATTATTGCAACAGATTGTTGGAGAGTAAAATTGATCTCATGGCTTTTCACTTTATCTTACGAGTTGCTCGTAAACTTCGTATGTGATTGCAAAAATATTTCAGGTGATTTGACAGTGGCTGCCACTGATTGAAAGTGATTGAACTTACTTTATCTTATTTGCAAGTGATTGCAAGGTAATTGCATGTGATTTGAACTCAGGTAATTTACCGGTGATTGCAAGTGATTGCACGGTGGTGACACGGTGGCGACAAGACTCATGCACCACTCGAGTATATCGAAAGTTAAATTAAAAAAATTAAAGTGACTCCACCGAAAAAAAATTAATAACATTGACTAGTTGACTGCTTGCTAAACCTAAATGTGATACCGAGCAGAAGAAGCGACAGTTTTCGCGAAAAAAAAGTTTCAAATAGAGTTCAATGTACAAAATATGTACCAGAAATGATAAAATTATATGTCTTTAAGACTGAATACTTGTTATCTAAGTATATGTCTTTTAACACATTTTCTCTTTTAAAAAGAATTGCATTAAGGTTCCGCTTCTATTTTATTAACAGAATGTATATATGTTCATTCTTTGAGTTTATAAAGTTTTAGTAAGATTTTGCGGGAGGGAGGGGGTAAGAGCAAATCCTAAGGTTTCTTATATGTGGTTTTTTAGTTTTTTAGTTAATTGAACTAGAATTTTACCAGTAATCTTAGTTTATTTCTTCGGTATAGAATAATTATAAAAAGAATTCATCAACTATTCAAGCTCGACCCTGAGGTTTCGTAATTGTCCAATAAAGTGACCACTGCGAAGTATATAAAATATTGGAAACATCAGGAAAAATATGCTTCTCAATTAAATTCCAAATATGAAAAATAAGACAAATGAGGAAAATTTTCTTATTTAGACTCCTATGCTGAAAGATTTTATTTTAGTCAGATTTTCTTTGGGGATGACTCGAAATAAAACTGCTGATATGCAGAATTGAAATAAAAAATAACATTTATCCGGTGAGAGTTTTCTTTCCTTGTATATCAGTGGTTGAACAATATGAAAAGTAAGGGAAATGAGGAAAAGTTGTTCCGTTTTTTATCTTGTGTAAAAAAAACTATTCAAACTGCGATCCTGAGGTTTTGTATTAGCCCAATAAAGTGACCACTGCGGAGCGTAGAAAAATATTGGGAATCTCGGAGAAAATTTGCTTCCTAATTAAATTCCATATATAAAAAATGAGGAAAATTTGGTTCTTTAAATACCTATTTTTTGTCCCATTTTCTTTGAGGATGGCTCAAATTAAAGCTCCGGGCATGCAGAATTGAGATGACAAATAAAATTTGCTACGCTACATTCTCAATTTTTTGGAAAAAAATAAGCAATACAAAATCTGAAAAAAATCTTTCTTTTTAATTTATGCCTAAGCCTACGAAACCTTGTCAACCTCTTCTCGTGCTGATTTGTCAAGTTCTTTAAGTGTACGAATAGCCAGCTTACTTCAGCTCAATATTTAAGTTATGTTATATTAGAAATAATGTTTGAAAGCTGCTGAAGAACGCCAACTTTTAATTGAAAATAAAAGCAAAGAAAGAATCATTCCTTTAATGTATAAATTTATAGAAATAATTAAATTTTTAAAGAAGAATTTATATATTTATATATATATTTATTTATATATTTATATTATCAATAAGACTTGATTCCCAGACATTATGCTTTAATAACTTATAGACTTCGTGATCCTCCTTGTTGGCTATCAATATCATTATTGCCGCCGACGGATTCATTCATTATACAACATAAATTGGGCGAGGGCGATAAACCTAAAATACGTTTCAACAGACAGACGCATACATATATATATATATATATATATATATATATATATATATATATATATATGTATGTATACATATATACATTCTTTATTCATGAGAGTCTCGCCGGCCAGCAATAAAATATTTGTCGAGCACTCTGCTAATTATTATCAAGGGGCGGGATCGTATCTGCTGCAGAATTCGGCTGTAACGAAAGCGCGGTGAGTAATCGCTTAAAATAAGCAGTAACTACTTAATCCCGTGGGGAAGAGAATATTCAAGGAGAGGCTCCACATTAGCAAGGGTGTAACAGAGGAGGGAAACGATTTGTTTAAGAGTCATAAAACAAACGCATATCATCCTAAGCTTAATGGGACAATGGAGACCTTCGCGCCAACTTGGACCAGAGTCAATGAATCCGCTGGCCTTTTCCCATGGCCTGCGCACGAGCTGTGTCTTCTCTTACTCTTGTTGAGCCCGTTTTATTAGCTTCTGAGTCATTCCCGTTGTCTTGACGGATCCACGAGACTGTGCGAGCCTTTTCCTTTTTATTTGTATTGCGACCTTGTTAGCAGAGAATAAGACTAAGGGATAGGTGAGTAAATAGATGGTAACTATTCTTTCAAGGTGCTGTCGAATGGAATTATTTGGATATTTGCGAGCTACAGTAAGTTGTCGATACTATTCGGCTGTGCGCGGTCAAGAAGCTGTAAGCGCCAAACAGTAAATTTTTTACAATAAAGGTAAACGCGTTTATGATTTGGCGTACAAAACTATTGCATGTATAAAAATTAACTTTTAACATATTGTTAGGGCGTTGAGTAAAGTTCTTTTTTATGCTAGTATAAATGAAAAAGTAGTCAAATTTACATTTTAAAAAACACTTTTTTAAGCGCTTTTTATAAATTTCTAGCCCGCGTTAGAAATTTAAAAAGGCGCTTACTTTCTTTTGCAGCATCTATGCTAAGCAGGTTTCACGCAAAGATGGAGCTTCCAAAATAAAGTAAGCACCATAAAACACAATTTATTCACCTGGGCGAGTAATTACATTATGTATAGATTCTAATAATTATATAATGATTTAATTAACTTTTTACTCATATTACTAGAATACAAAATAATTTATTTCACTTCTTCTATGTGATTTTATTATTAACGTTTAAATTAACATAAATGAAACAAAATCATAATTGATAATAAAATAAACTGTTTTATAGAATTTTATATCAAATACACAGCAAGGAAAATTCAATTAATTATATTTCCGCACTTATTCATCATTGGATTCGATGTAAAAGCATAAACACTGTTCAAAGAAAGTTTGACATACACTACTGTCGGGAATTGTCGATACGATCAGCGAAAGTACTATTAAAAATCGCTGCTGATTTTGAAACGTGATTACTTAGTCGCAAAAGGAGTCACAAAAGGAGAATATACCACGTGAGAAGTTTAAAAAAAATGGAAGAATTTCTCGAATTTTGTACCTCGACTGCAACTTTTAACATGAGCTAGGAAAGTTGTAGCAAAAATCTCAAATTTATACCACACAGTCCTTAAGGTCTTATCTTTAATTTAAGCTAATAAAATTGAAAAAATCTTGACGGGTGTTCGAGATGCGACTAAAAATGTCCAAGCGTGGCTGCGCCGAACTTCAGTGGTCTTAGCAGTAAGTCTGGCCATCTGCGGTATTGTCATATCATAGACCCCACAAAGGGGTGGCTGGCCTGGCTGCAGTCAGGGGGCCTGGGATCGCGGGGGGCCCGCGGATCACCATGTACTGTTTTTACAATATGAATCTTTCACCTGTAATCGTTTTTAAGTGAATTCACCTTATCTGAACGGAGAAAGTTCAGAAATCCATTCGCTATTTAAAATTTAAGTTTCCCGACTTTGCATAGCAAAATACATAGCAACATTTTGTGGCCAGGGGGCCCTTGTCGGGATATGGGGGCCATGTGTCATATCTTGGGAACCCGTGAACCATTTTGAAATTGCATTGGCTTAGATTAAAGATGAGATTTCACAGATTACGTTCTGTCAATTTTAATTTTTCCCATGAGTATCCTAAGTCACAGCACGAGTTGAAGTTAAGAAACAAAATCTGATAAATTCTCGGCGATCACCGCTCTCGAGAAACCGTGAAGAGTTTTTAAGTTTGATTGGCATTTTATTGAAATGTGTGGTATGAATTTCAGATTTTTACTACAACTTTCCTAGGTTATGTCACAAGTTGAATTCGAGGTACAAAATTCGAGAAATTCTTGCATTTTTTTTAACTTCTCACGGGCGTTTTGAATCTTAAAATATTTTCATAAAAAACACTTACATGTGAAATATTACTGTGTACAAGTATTATTCATACCATACCATACCACGCTGAAAAAACCAGTTCTCGTCAGATCACTGAAGTTAAGCAGCGTTGGGCGCGGTTAGCACTTGGATGGGTGACCATTTGAGAAAACTGAGTGCTGTTGGCACATCGTGGGTGTGGTGAGCCCACACTTGTAGTTATTTACTACAAGTTATCAACCTAGAAACACTACCCGAATCGGGTAGTGTCACGCCTACCCCGAAAGGGAAATGGCTTAATGGTATACAAATGACATCTGATAACGTGCTTAACTTAATTTTGAAAAAATGGCGCTTACTGATATTTGACTGCGCACAGCTGTATTAAAAATATGTATTTCTTTAGGTGTGAGTGAACGGATTTTGAAATTTTTTTCTTGAAGCTTTCCACTTTTTTGCATCTTCGATAATGATAATTCTTGATTTCTTTCATTTATATAAATAACATTAAATTATTATTGTGTAATACTGTGTTAATTTAGAAGAAGAGATTAAAAAATGTAAGATTTCACAGAAAAAACTGGGGATTCACTAAAGTTGCGGCTTAAATAAATGTTGGTATCTTTTAGAACCTGAGCTCCAATAGAAAATTGTAGAGACCCAAAGAGGTTCCATTGGAGCCTTGAATCAGAACAACATGAAGGCGCATTCACACACTAACCGCTTGCAAGGTTGGAGTTCGTAAGTTAGGGATAGGTAAAAGTTGTGTTATTGACTAAATAAAATGTCGAAGTAGGCAAAGCGAAAAATAGGTTCTTTGGAAAAAGTCACTATTAAAATTGGATTTCTTTTGGAGGTTCAAATGGTGGTTCCTTTCGAACGAATACATCGTTTCGGGTTCCTTTTCAGCGAGAGGGGTTCCTTTTTGTTGCATTTCCTTAGAAACCATAAATTAGTTCTAATATATGTGACGCGATCTGAAGAAAGACCCTTAAGCGGCCAAACGTAAATTTTAGAGGAGAAGCAGGAGAAGTGGCGACGGGCCGATAGAACACAGAAAAAACTGAGGGATCAGTGATGTTGCGGCTCAAGTAAAACTTGGGATCATTTAGAACTTAGGCTCTAAAGGAACTCTTATTGAGGGTTCCTTTTTAGTTCTTTCATATCCGATAGATGGCCATCGGCGGGGGCCGACGTTTTCAACTGCGCATGTGTGGAGAAGCGCGGGCCTTTTTGAAATCAATCAATAATATGAATAGTCATACAGATAAACATTAACAAACGTTTCTTATTCTTTTTTAAAACAAATTAAATTGAATTATAGAAATACCTAGCTTCTTGACACAATTTAATATTGACCTAATATTGCAAGTATATATTATATCATTTTAAAAAGTCCCGCGCTTCTTATGCATGCGCAGTAGAAAACATCGGATTTTCAACATAACCTTAAAAACTGTCACATTTTCTCTGCGATATATTCCTTTCAAGAATTTTTAATGTCTATGATTTTAGCTTCTTCGTTAAATTTTTCCCAGTGCAATATTATTTAATTCGAATTATAAAGCAAAATGTGCATCATTAACTTGTAAAATCTTTTAAGTGAGTCAAGGCAGAAGTGACAAAAAGGCTCTATTAGAACCATTTGAATCCATACTTTGGGTTCATTTAGAAACCATTTATCATTTTGGGTTCCTTTTCAGCAACAGAGGTTCCTTTTTGTTGCAGCTCCTTTAGAACCAAAAATTGGTTCTAATAGAAACCCCAGTTTTTTCTGTGAACGACATAGAACGACAATGTTTACACGCTTGTACTGAATAAATTATTAATGATGGAATTTTTTAAACTATACCATCTTAAAGAGCAAGTTCGAATCTACGTAAAACATTCAAAATCAGAAAATCGATTTTTGGCCGCTTAGGGGTCTTTCTTCAGATCGTGTCACATATATATAGGGTTGCCAAACGTCTTGCTTTAGCAGGATTCATCCTGCTTTCTTTATGCCATTCTGCTAATCCTGCTGAACCTTCATTTGTCCTGCTTTCTTGCAGGACAGAAGATTTTTTATTTAGTTTTATACTTGGGGAACATTTTTTTTCGAACTTTCGCTCGCATACGTGGAAGAAATGAACGTAGATTTTCATTGGTCACTGTGCAGCCAATGAGTGAAGTGCGTTATAAAACCTTACATGGTTCAACTCACGCGCACGCATATATATATACCATTAAGCCATTTCCCTTTTCGGCGAGCCTCAAGGGGTAAGCGTGACACTACCCGATTCGGGTAGTGTTTCTAGGTGGATAGTTTCTTGTAGTAAATAACTACAAGTGTGGGCTCACCACACCCACCACCGCCAACAGCAACGCAGTAGTATCAGACGGTCACCCATCCAAGTACTAACCGCGCCCAACACTGCTTAACTTCAGTGATCTAACGGGAACTGGTGTTTCCAGCGTGGTATGGCCGTTGCCATGATTTGTTATATTCCGCTAAATCGATTTTAAAGAAACTAAAGGAACAAGGTGAAGATAAGTAGTTGTGATGAATTTATTGAAAATGCTGTGTCAGTTCACGAAGCTTCTAAGAAGTACTTGGAACAGTGGACTGGATCATTTCCGGAACTAAAAGTCTTTGAGTGGCTGGATTTTGATGAAAATACTGAATTGGAGTACGAATGGGTTGAGATAACTATCGATTTTCTCAACTTAAAAAAAGTTTCTAATGACGAATCAATTATTTTCTATCAATTCGTAAATTTGAAAAGTTTTTTGAAACAAAAAGGCTCGGAGTTTCTCCATTTGAATGCGAGTGCCAAAATTTCCAAATTAAAAAAAATAAATAAAAATGAATCTTCCTGTTCCAACCTTTTCAAAATTCCTCAATTCTTGTTCTCCATCCCTGCTCACAACGCAACCGTCGAAAGAATTTTTTCACACATAAATATTCAATGGAGCGACCAAAGAAATAAATTAGATCTCAGAAGTATACGTCACATCATTACTGTACAATTCAATTTGAAGCGTTAAACTTGTAAAGAGTTTTATAAACATTTACTTCTTCCTGAGAATTTGCCTCTGTGGCGAAAAATAGGAAGTACCGAAAAGTATTCGAAGCAATCGGAATAAGCGACCTGATTAGTTCTTAGCATGTGATTTACGCTGTGAAATAAAAATAACTAAAATTTATGCATTTAATTTTTTCAAGCTTAATGTAAGCATATTACGTCAATTATAAGTGCCAAAGGTAAAAAATATGCAAAAAGTATTTGTAATACGAAATGGTGTCACTGTTGAATATCGGAAACAATGAGATGTGCTACAGTCATACTATGTTATATATATACCAGACTGTAAAAACGGACGTTCCGGTCAATAGACGCAATTACATTTTTTTTCAGGGTTTTGGCACTGGGTATCCTGCTAAACTTCTTTGAACATATGGCAACCCTATCTAATAGAAATACCAGTTTTTTCTGTATTCAGAGGTCGGAGAAAAAATCTACGAGATCGTAGGTCAAAGGTGAGTGGTTATATAGGTCAGCTATCACAGATGAAAAGTCATAGATTAGAAAGTATATGAGAAAAGTCAGATATCATATGTGTATTTCAAAGGTCGGTGATCAATGGTGAGAGGTCGGAATTCGAAGTTTAAAGGAAAAAGGTCATAGGACATCAAGTTTTGGATAAGTTTAGCTATTATGAGTTTAAGTTTTAAGATATGAAGGTAAAGCTCAAAGCTCATAGATCAGTAGTTGTCAAAGATGAAAAGTCACATGATAGAAAGCCTGTGAAAAAAGTCAGATATCATCTGTCAAAAGTCAGGGATCAAAGGTGTGAGGTCAGAGTTTAAAGGTTAAAATGTAAAAGTCATAGGACAAAGGGTTTGGGTAAGGTTAGATGTGGAAGGTCAGAGGGAGAGCTGTGAGATCGTTTACGGATAAAAATGGATGTTTACCCTGAACATCCAGATCATTTAGATATTTCAGGTTAACATATTTAGTGTTATAGGAAAGCTATCTAGATGTCAAAGGTTAGTTTCTGTTGATATTAAAGATATGCAACGCAGAGCATTCGTACATCGAAGAATTTTTTGAAGACCGAAAAGCACTGTCCTTAACAATTTTACTCTATCCAAACAATTTACAGCATTATTATTAATATTTGTAAAAAAAATAGTAGTATTCATAATTTTTCCACAAGTTCACATACGAGAGGAAATGACATCGAATGACATTGACTATAAGCTGTATCAAACGGCCGACAGAGGTCTGACGTATTTTCCTGTACTATTTTAACGGGTTCATATCATGTCACATGCGGCAAGTCTCTCTGCGGCAAGTCACACCTGCGGCATATCACAACTGTTGCATCTCTACCTAGCGGCATCTCTCATCAGTGGAAAGGGGTTCGATCAATATTATTTCTGTGGCCAGTCACAGGGGTGCCTTCCTGTCCCCACTAGACGTTGGAAAATGGGTAGGGGGTTGACCAACATTATTTCTTCGGCCAGTCACGGGGGTGCGATGAGAGATGCCGCAAAAATGTCAATTTCACTGTGAGAAATGCCGCGCGGCAGAGAAGCGGCTAGATAGAGATGCCGCAGTTGTGACATGCCGCAGATGAGACATGCCGCAGATGAGACATGCCACAGATGTGACATACCGCAAATGTGACATGCCGCATTTGGCATGGTATCTCCCCATTTTAACATTTCGGATGTTTTAGTCTAACATAAAAATATATTTAAGCTGCATATCTGAAAAAGATAGTAGTAGATGTTGCGTGTTAAAATCTGTACGTTTAGCGGTACAATCTTATGAATTCAAAGTTTAAATTGAAAAGGACATAGGAAAAAAAGTTTCGGATAAGGTTAGATGTTAATTATCAGAGGAAGAGCTGAAAGATCACAGGTCAAAGCTGAGAATTCATAGGACAGTTGTCAAAGATGAAAAGTCATATGCCAGAAAGCATGTGACATAAGTCAGATATCATATATCACAGGTCAGGGATGAAAGGTGAGAGGTCAGCGTTTGAAAGTTAAAGGATAAAGATCATAGGACAAAGTTTTTGGATAAGGTTAGATGTTGAGGTTTAGAGAGAATGCTAAGAGATCGTAGGTTAAAGCTCAGAGGACACAGGTCATGTGGTCAAAGTTGGTCAGAGATCATATGAGAAAATTGTCAAGTGATCATGTGACCAAACAAAAATATCGTATTAAATCTATTTATGGAAAAAATTGTTAATTTAAGTGAAGACAACATGATAAAATATTCTGAAAAACATTTATAAAATACTGTGGGGTGTTCTGAGGAGAAAGCAATTAGAATATTGATTTACATAAGATTAGTGGAAAATGTTTTTTTTTATTCGGAAAAAACACTAATTTTGACATTTTGTTTATTTATTGTAGTTTTACTGTAAGCAATGATTGTTTATAATTAAAAATTTCAATGTTCGAAACGAAATTATGTATTGAATTCTTCTCAATTGTATAATTTCATTTTAAAATGGAAGCCTTGATATTTGAACAATTTTTATTAATAACCTTTCAAATCAGACAGTATTAAATATTTGAAACTGGAAAAATTTGTATTTGCTTCTTTATGCCTTTTATCATTACCCAAAATTAAAGATTATTTTCAACATATATTTATTATTTTTAATCATAATTGGGGAGAGTATAAATATTGTATTGCCAACCATGTTAAAAGTTTTACGGTCTTCACAGAAATTTACATTCCCCCAACTTATTATTCATATAATCATTTATGCAATAATCTCTAATTCTAGGAAATGGTAAAAGACGTAAAAAGGTAACCCTAATTCTGATTATATGATGACAGAGATTGCTATATTCCTTTAAAATTTTTAATAGCTGAGCAAGTTTAATGATTAAAATAGTACAAATCAATATTAATAAAAGAGACGAAAATTAATTACGAAGGGAATTCGATTCGCAAGCCTGAGCGAATTTCTTTCTCACGTACTTTGTCAGCAGGAGGCGGCACGGAAGGAGGAACAGAGCGTTTGAGTTTCAAGCAGTTCTTTTTTCTCTTTAGATCGTGAAGCTGTATTTATGCACGGCGTTAAATATTGACCGTCCACTTGTGTTGATATCCTGGAATGCGCTTAAAATATTGAAAAATGTACGTTTGGCTGTAAAACTTGCTAAGAAAATATATATAAGTAACCTTCATTTTTCAAGTACAAAATAACTGTTGTCAATAAACCTCATTTTTTTACTTCTTGTCCTGTCGCATTCAAAGAATTACCAAATTAAAAAAGGCAGCTTGTGATTTTGTTGGAAGCTCAAATTTTTCAAATGCACCGCTCCTTTTGATAAATATAATATTAATTAAAAACTATTCTAAGTTTGTTATTGAAAGTGTTAACTCACGGTCTACATCATCTCAGTGAGAAGATGTGCAATCCCTCTTTCAGCCTTTCACACTTCCTTTTCTTAAATACACTAACACACGTTGAAGAATTTAAGATTGGGCCTGGGAGGGACTCCTCGTTCGCCTTCATTTGCCGAAGGATGATCAAACGCGCAAGAAAGAAAAACGAAAAGAAAAAAAAAGAATGAAAGTGAAGGAGAGAAGGAAGCGCCAGAAGCGAAATTTTTTTGCCCGTTTATCTACTTAAGGGCGGCTAGACCGCGTGGATGGGAGATGATTCTTCGTAATGTTGTTAGCACTGTGCACCTTGCATGGAAAAAAGGCGCCACTTTAATCAAAACAGAAATTGAAACTTAAATTAAGGAACACAAATGCTGCATGCTAATTTTCATTTCACATTGTACGCAACGTGATCAGCTAATACTTATTAAATTCTGCGGTAAATCTGTTCTACTTCATAATATTCACGTACATATGATGTATGTTTTTCAGGGTGGTCCCTTTTTTTTTCTTTGAAATTCGTTCGCCCCCACTCGTGGGAGCTGTTTCTATTCTCGAAGGAGTAAATCACTTTAAATTTAAGCTAAATCGGTTATCCCTTATCCTTTATCTATGGATCAAGAGAATTGATTTTCCCATAGGATTTACATGGAAGAATCAAGCAAAAACGAAAAATCTCTACTGTTAAAAAAATCTGACTGAATTTTAATGCACATGTATTGGAATTTTTTTCGACTGACGGACATTAAATTTCATGTAGGGGAAAGATGCCTAAGATGCGCCCTTTTTCATATTTCACAAAATTTCTCAATTTCAAGTAACCTCAGAAGGGAAAGCAATTACGAACATCATTGTTTTTTAATTGTTCTGAAAACTTTATTTTCATATAAGTACAAAAAATGTTCATTAAGTAATCAGTTTTTATATTGCAAAAAATATGTCAAATGGCCCATCTTATAGGAACCTGTTTCCTCTCTTGAAAACTATCAAAATCATTTTATTCAAACTTTATATTGATAAATTTTATTTGCAGTACATTGTTGAAACATTTATGTACCTTGATGACGCATTACATATGCAAAATACGTTACAAAAAATAAAATAAGCATTGAATAAAGCAAATCATGAAATATTTAAGCAATAAAAAAGGTAAAAATAAGTAGAAATTTATAAAAAGTTGTAAAATTACAAATATTATATACCCGAGAACAAGAATTTATTGATATAAAGCAAAAAAGCAACATATTTTCAAGAATTGTATTTTGATGACCTACAAGCAGGAAGAGCTTATGTTCTGTGAGGTTATTATTATTATTATTATTATTATTATTATACCATTAAGCCATTAAGATTAAGCCATTAAGCCATTTTTTTAAGCCATTTTCTTTAAGCCATTAAGCCCTTTCGGGGTAGGCGTGACTTTCTCGGTTGGAAAATAGTATTGGGTATATGGGTGTATTGGTATAAAGTATATAGGTATGAGTTAGATAGGTATATAGGTGTAAAGTAGATAGGTATATAGGTGTTAGGCATATATGTTTTAGATTGATCTGGAATTCTCGTGTCATTTATTCAAATGACACGTTTATTCCGCAACACTGCTCCGACCCAGGTTGCTGATCAATCTCTCTAGCGATCACCCCAAGTGAAGAGCCTCACAAAAATTGTTATGTATGGTTCCCCACTTGGGCCCATTAGAATCCAAGG
>CAKNYM010052727.1:556764-567711 GCA_932195095.1 Andricus curvator | reverse complement strand
GTAATATCGAACCAGTCACTCAGTTTCCCGTTTACCCTTACGCTCGTAAGGAGAGATTATCTCTTATTGGTGGAAAATTG
Source organism: Andricus curvator (assembly GCA_932195095.1). Classification (NCBI taxonomy): domain Eukaryota; kingdom Metazoa; phylum Arthropoda; class Insecta; order Hymenoptera; family Cynipidae; genus Andricus; species Andricus curvator. Next base: position 567,631 of record CAKNYM010052727.1, on the reverse strand, counting down.
GAATTCTGGCTGTTGCCGGCTATATCAGCTGTTTCTCCAACGGAAAAACAGGGTACGCTTTCACCTAAAATTTCTAAAAAAACGGGGCCCATCTTACGAATCACGCATCTTCTTCGTTTTTCACATTATGTTTTTCAAAACTTTAGGGTTTGAAAGCTTGAAAAATCATGTACATGAAATTATAACTACTTACTGTTTTAAGTCATCAGAATCTGTTGAATCACGACTTCTAAAATGGGTCGGAATTCATAATCTAAAATGCTAAGATAATTTTTACATTCTGCTTCTGTAAATTTACTTGAATTGTTGAAAAAAACCTTCTTAGACATCTTTCCCCTAGAGTACGGATTAAAATTCAATCCCGATAATTTCAAATTATGCTTGTTTTAGCAATATTTAATACTCAATTTCAGTTTAAAAAATAATTTTATCAACCTTTCATTCTCTTTTGATCGTTTTTTTTTACTTTATAGGTGAATTATTTATCTTAACATCATGCTAAGGTCCCAAAATTAAATGCATGTGATGTGATTTGATGTGAATATCCATAAGGAGTCAAGCGCCAAATTTTTGAAATCAGGTTCATTAGCTCATGAAACAGAAAAATTCGAATATTACGTTCGGTGGGGGGGGGGATCTGTCAAAATATTATTCTCCATATTGAGAACAATGGTAAAAGCATCACGTAGGGGGGGGGCTAAAAGTTCCTCAAAAATGTATCACGTATTTTGTTAATGGTCCCATAGGATAAAATAATAAAATAATTATTTCTAATATCAATAAAGATAAACTTACGAAAAAAAAATGAAAGAAAAATAACAATAATTACAGTAATTATTATCATCCGAAGTTGACAGAGAGGCTCTTTGTACCCTCTAACTAAGAACCACAATTTGAATTTTCTCGAAACTGGATGACTTTTTTTAAACAAACTTTTTCTAGTTCAATTGAGCCATTCAGTAGTTATTACTATTCGTAGATATATAACTTACAGTTATATTGAGAATATTTCTTCCAAAAAGTCGTATGCATTCACATGTAAAGATGTACTAACTACACTAACCTTCCTGACATTTCCACCTATCCTATCATGACCGTGACGTCATGCAAAAATACTCAATAGCACGGAACGTTCCAGGCACGTTCCTGGGACGTATAAAATGTCCGCTCCTCTGAAACGTCCCAAAGAAGACACAAACTCATGTTTGTGTAGAAGATTATGGTCCAGTTCGATTTAGAAGTGGGTCAAAGTCAAAATTTCATATTTTTTTAATGAAGTACTTACATATTTTTGCCTGTTTTTTTTACAATTAAATAGAGCTAAGTAATAGCTCAAAAGTACTTTCTTGATTTTTTTTTAATTGAACAATAAAAAATTTATGCAGCTTTTACTGTGTTGGGTCCTGCGTTTCTTCGGATGCGCCGTTCTTTGACAAGGTTTTTTTTTAAGGTGGTTGCTTCTTTTCAAGCGCTCCTTTCATGGTTCTATAGAGCTAAGTACACCAAATCCTTGGCTTGAGAACAGTGTCGGAGGTTGCCTGCAAATAGCCTTGTTCCTAAATCAGGGGAATCCAAACGTATACAGCCAGGGCCGTGTGAAACATTTCTGTTGGATTTTTCTTCGTAGTAGAAGATATTTGTTTAGTTTCGTCCATTTTGTTCCCTAATTCATATAATAATTTTAACTTGAAGAAAAACTACAATGTCAGCAATCCGTGTCACGTTGAAATAATGTTTTTCCTGCTTACTTACTTTAAACGTGTGCGGCCTCTGTCTCTCGCTCTCTTAAACCATTCTATCAGAGCAGCCTCCAAAACCATATAATCACTTGTTTTTGACGATTTTTGTTTCCGGCGTTCATCATTTTTAATCTTATTGTTCCACTCAGCTTCGTGAGCTAACACTTTCCTGTACGTAAGGTCAGAGATACTATATTCCTGTAAAATGTCTCATTTCGAGATTCCGGCTTTCACTTGACCTGCAAACTCACATTTGTCTTTGATCGACAAACGCTGTCTCTTATTATCCTTCGGCATTTTTACCAATCGTAACACAACCGAAATCACGACACCTCGCTCACTGAAAACAAACTGACGCATGTGCTGACAGCTGACGCACTTATCCGCAGAGTTTATTGCCTGCTTTTATCGCTCCGCTGCTGGTGGGCCAGCATGATTGACAACCTTCCCTCGACACCGCGAGCTGAGAAACTGCGTGGGCCAGCAGTTCTAGGAATTCCTAAACCAAATGCATTGAAGTTAGACAGTTTTTTGTGTCTCCTGTGAAATTCGAGTTTTGGCACTAACGCCCTTTTGCCCCGGGAGCTTTTATTTGTTTATAAATTTTCTAGTAGCAAGCACATTGAACTTGAAACTTTTATATTCAAATAATTACTTATATTTTTCAAGTAATCTGGTTTAATCCTGATCGTCAACGGGCTTTTGAACCAATATTCACATAATACGTCCATATTGAAACGACCCACTCTGTCGATTCCAGTTCATGAGATATTCGCTTTTGTGTAACTGGGGCAAAAGTACCAATTTTTGGTTTTCACTAGTGGATGCTGGTTTAATATTTGCTTAATCTATCGTTACTATGAACATCCGTCAGAGGCCACTGGAAATAGGATTAGTTTGCCTTTGAAAAAAAGTTAAAACAGCCCACTTTGTTGCTGCTTATTAAACGAGCTAAGGAGGAATTCATTCGTCAAAAACCCGTACAGAGTGATCCCTATTAGGGATTATTACGCATCATTACACATTTATTACGCATTATTACACAATTATTACGCGGATATTACGGCGCTATTGTAGAGTATTGCCGCAATAGAATTCACTAAAGCAGTGGAATAGGTCAATATCAGGGAAAGCAACTGTTGCAATTTTTTTCTTTATGATTATAATCAAACAAAAATTTTTTATTTTAGCATCAGTTGCAGTGTGCGCTGGAGACTGCTGTCGGAAACGCGTCATTCCAGAAAATTCGGCACTTCTCGACCTGGACAATTTACTCCACATCCCCTAAAGTGTTCGGCAGGGTAGGGTCGCGTCCAACACCGGAAAAGCGACAAAGATGGTATTAAAGCACTTTTAGAGCCGCATCTTGTCTGTGGAGATCCGTCGTTCCCAGGCGAGTAGCATACATGGATAGTATGTGTCCTAGGTACTCAGGATGTGCATAACACGCATCTATCGCTAGGAATTTCTTGACGCAAAGTGCGGCTATATTATACTAAGGTGGAAATGACACTGTCCTGGCACGCGAAAATGAAACCCTCTGTGGCTAAATTATGTCCGGATGATTAGATGAAAGAAAACGTAACAAAAAATCTATAAAGGATGCTCTCCGATGCAGATACAAAAGTCGTATCCAACAGATTTGGTCTTCCGAACTCTCGGCGGGGAAGAAAGTATCTGCAACGAACATGCTTACCGTCCCGGTACTACTCTCTTCACTTGGAGTGGTTCCATTGACGAAGGACGAGCTCAGGTCCCTTGACAATGAGTCACGAAAGGTTATGCACATGAACAAAAGCTTGCACCTTAACTCATCCATTCCGTGACTTTATATCTCACGCCGTCAAGATGGTCGCGAAATGTTGTATGTCGAGTGTCTTCACAACAAGGTCATTCTGGGTACAGCGCATGTAGTCGCAAATGAACGAGACACTCTTCTTGAAATGGTCAGGAAACACGAAGAAGTGGGCAACGAAACGATTATGTACAAAGCAGCGGAGAAGGCTGCTGAAACACTTAACCTCTACTTTAATATCAGACAAGGACTGATTTCTTCACTTGGGTTTTTAGTAGTGATGCATCTATATGAAGTAATGCACTTTCCCTACTTCTGATGTTAATATCATGGCCAAGGGTCTCGGCCACCTGCTCCACGGCTTTGTAAAGGAAAGCATCTTTCCAATCGTCTCGTGTGATTCCTGACCATTTTCATAATGATTTCAGGTAAATTTGATTTTCCAAAGGGGCATCAATTTCTATATGGATATCATTATGTGTACATGGATCATCAAGCTTTCCAACAGACAGATGATAAGTCTATGGGAGGCACACAGAGAAAAAAGCGGATTTCGGAACAAGTTTTGAGCACTGAAAATTTGAAAGTGAATCCCAGACATCCAGGATTGTGTTCAGAAATTCCGGACTGAGAACTGGTAATTAAGGAATCAGGATCCACGATGAACAGTTGAAGCCCCTTTCCCGACTGAGTTGTTAGATACTGATTCCTGAACTGGAAGCAGCCACATTTCAGACTTAATCCCTATTTTTCGAATTCCATTTCCATTCAGGATAGCTGTAAAGATCGTATACATCGTGTTCAGACAAGTTATTGGCCTGTAGTTTGTTGGGTTGGAAAAGTTGTCTTTTTTCGGTAGGAGTATAGTGCGTCTTAACACAAGCCATTGCTTGCAGCGGAGAAGTTCTTCGTGCCCCTAAATGCTTTCTTCACTTTTTCGGCAGTGTTGATGGACATTCCGCCTCAGATGTTTTGAGGTTGTCGCAAAGGTCCTTGAAGCGTATGATATTCTCAGTGTCTTCATTCAATTTCCATAATTGGATCTTGTAAACCTCTCCCCAAACAGTCTCTACGTCGTCGGGTTTAGGAGGATTCCTGACAGAAACAGGGAGATCACTGAAGATGCGCGAGAGGTCAGCGTGAAACTGTTGATTCTCCCTGACCCACCCCTCCCTCTTCTGTATTCTCCTCTTTGCGTCAGACAAAACCTGTATTTTACCAACAATGTGTTGCTAGATTGTCAGCAGCTTTGACTTGTTCAGTATGTGATGGTAGATCCTCAGTTCGTTGATGAACTTTTGTACCCTCTCCATAAACGGACTACCAGATGCTATGTAGTTAATCACATACTGAACACAAAACGCATTCTGTATTGCTCAGCCAATCTTCTTGTTCAGTTGTTGCAAGCGCCTTTTAGTCTTTTGATCCATCGTCGGTTCTAGCCTTCGATTTGAATCAGCCGAAGCTCTCGTCGCATTATAAATTTAAACAATTGATGGTCCAGAGATCAGACTCCAACGAGAGATCCTTTCGGAGGGCGGTATTTATTTCAGCCAGATTTTTGGGCTTACGTGGAACCTGAATCACTATCATCTCTCAGGGGGTGCCTGCTTTCCGTGATTGGTCTTAATGGCGCTTCCTCTTCTTCGTCTGCGGTTTTTTCTGCAGCGGATGGAGAGGGGCTCCACTTACATATCCTGTTCGCGAGAGGTAGTCAGCGCGATTTCGCAACGACTTTTGTAAAACTTGCGGAAGCTCTGGGTGTTTCTAGCACCATAGAGAATGCATGTGCACCGTGAGGCTACTGCTAACAGGGATATTATGGTATCGTAGCAGTCCAGCAAATTATCCTTAAGTTCCGCCGATCCGTCGTCGTGTTTGCATCGAAATTATTTTCAGCACCTTAAACTCTAGGGCGATCGGCACTGTTTGCTGTCAACTGGGTCAGGTGGTGTCATCGTTGTTCCTATCGTTGTCCATCCTTGCACTGCAGAGTTGCCAAATGACCGAGCGCTGAAGGCGCCATTTTTGTGGTCGGCAATCGTCAGATATCGCCAACTTATAAATTCAAATATCTCTAGAAAATAGCCAAATTGAAAATATAGTCGCTAACATGTAGCCGTCTTAATAATTTAATTTACATGCACAAAATAACACATTGTATGGATTGTAAGATTTTTTATAGAAACTTAGCATAATAATTAATTTATTCTACTCATACATTAAGAATCATTTATGATTTATTGAAATACGGCGCTAAATTTTAATAATAAAAAATCCGAAGAAAACCTACGACTACTTTCCGTTCGTCAGAGGCTGCGACCCCAGTGGACACAATCGTTAAGGAACCTCATTTGAACGGCTAAACAATGTCCTTTGTCAGTCGAAATAATGTTCTTTAAACATATAATATTCCAGAGACTTTTTAAGGGTGTATTTGGAACATGAAGCGTGTCCAGAATATTATTTTCCCTGACTTAGGACGATTTGTGGAATGTTCAAATAACGTCTTTCGCCTTGTACGTCCAAGGAAGTTCGTGAAAGAATTTCGTGCCCACTGCGACGCTAATCCGGGCTCTTGATTGGCGAGATATCGAAGGTGGGTTCTCAAATATTAACAAAAAGTCTATATTCATGAAGTTTTTCACTAATAGCCACCAAATAGCCAGCTCAAATTAAAAATCGCCATAATAGTCGCCAGTCGCCAGGTCTGAGAAAGTGGTCGCCAACAAGCTCACCAAATCGCCGCATGCAAAGATAAGGCCTAATACTCTAGGTCCTCTAGGCGGTCGCCCGGAATCCCAGAGTCACCGTTGTGAGAGACTCACCCAGGTGCCATTCCGCTTAGGAAGTATTGTAACAGTATTCTTAGAAATTAAATACTGAGTATTTGAAAAGAATTTTGAACATCTACCAAGAAATGTAGGTTTTGAACAATTTTGAAGAAAAACTGACATATGGATTAAATAACATAGAGGAATTCAGCAATATAGTGCATTTATTACATATAATGCACTTTAACAAAGAAATCAAGCAGCAAATGGTGGAAGTCGAAAAGTTGACAAAATCATGTCCCTGGAATATAATTGTACGTTACAATTATTATTTTTACTGTACTCTGGATCAGAATACATTCGATTATACCAGTAAATATGAGTAAATAAGTAAATGGTCATCCAGTTATGTGCACATTACTAAGGTTTTATTTCATTTGATAACAAATCAGTTTTTCATTAATTGTATGATTTAAACCTTTGATTTCCCCACTTATATTGACGAGCATTTGGAGATTATTTAATATATCTCAGGATTTCAGAATTTAATTATATATAATGTGCCGTTATTTGTAAAAAATAACTAATTTAGGAGCTCGAAGAGAAGTGTACATAATTTGAATGTCGTCCGACAACGCGGGTTTATTTATGTAGGACGAATTTATACAATAAAATTCATTCTTCTTACCTGTGAAACACTTTATTCGTAGCTTATCAATAAGCTTAAACTTACTTATTTTATTGTTTATATCGTAATTGAAAACAAAAATAAATTGTAAGTTACCTATATAAATCCTCTGGAGGCAGATTTAATTATTATTATTATTTCGATATAAAAAAATTGTTCTTATATTGAATATGTCATTAAATTTGTTTTAAATTGAAATTATAAATAAAATCCTACTACTTTATCTCGCTAATTATTATTTTTTTACACATAATGTGAATTTTATTAATAGAAAAAAATCTGCATGTTGTCCTGACATACTTTTTTTTCTTAAATTTAAAACGAAATAAATTCAACTTGTTGATTTTCACACAAATACATAATTCATTTTATATTCGGAATTACAAAGAAAAAGTTAACATATTGAAACAATAAATCGGCACGAATACGGACGATACTATATTTTCTTGTTGCAAGAAAGTGTACTTGAATGAACAAACTTTATTTTTGCCAATCAGCTTTAGTACTATAAGTACATATTCATACTGATATTTTATTGATTCCATGTGAATTTTTTCCGTGTAACGATTATTATTTTTAATTTTTAATAGACAGTTTATTCATACATGGCATTATTTATCCAATCACTGTAGTGTAGAATGCCCGTGAATACGTTTGGATATTTGAGGCCACAACTGTATTCGACGCTTAGAAGTCCTACTAATTTTCCTTGTACAATCGCAGGACTTCCACTATCGCCATAGCAAGTCGGAAGTGGATTTTGAGCGGCTACAAAAAGGCGTTCGTTCAAATCAACAACTCTGGTGTTCACAGAAAGGAAACTTCTTTTCAGATAATTTTTTGATGCCTCATTCTGCAAAAAATCCCAAATTAGTTTCAAACAAGAATATTTTTGCAACGAATCGTTTATGGAATAAAGTGGGCTGTTAAATTTTCGATGTATTCTTTTTTTTTGGTTTTCTGGTATTCTTAAGGAAAACAAGACAAAATTTACCCCTAGCCCGTGAATTCAAAAATTAATACTTTTATGTAAAGGAGGGCATGATTTCGATGCGTTTTTCAATACTGCATCAAATGGTTCTCGAGGAAATTGATAAGGGTTTTGAAAACATGCGGGTTTAGCTTAAGGTATAACAATTGATAACAAAAGCAATTCTTTTTTGTGCTCTTGCTGTAAAGTTGACAATATTCGATAGTTTATGCTTATTCAAGGCGAATCATTGTCGAATTGTTTTGAATTCATTAAACTTGAAGTCAATTCTCTTGTAATCTCTAAACTCGAAGTAAATTTACTCGAATTGTCTTAAATTTTCATACAACTAAGGTAAATGCACCGATTTGCGTTCAGGCTCCTATTTGCGTCCTAACCTGATTGAAAAATAGTAAATTTAATTAATTTTTATACTTATTGATTCATGAAGAGTATTTATTTTATTCTATTAACAATACTCTTCATGCGCGTCCACTCAAATATGTATGTTTTATCGAAATTTAAAAATAGAACACGAATTTCATTCTTCATGTTGCGCGCTGTAAGTGGCCATTTGTGTTTACTAGTGCGCAGAGAGCAAATTCTTAGTAGAGGGGACTGTGAAACGGACTGTCAATTTCGTCGTTATTGCGGATCCGGAGAAATAATTACCAGGTAAGTCAAGTGTCGTGTGCAATCCAGCTCAACAAGCTATACAAAGATCTGATTTCATCACACGAATAGTCAGTGAATTATTTATTTCGTACAATAGTCGCTAAGCAGTGCAACAAAATTTTGATGTACATGCGTGCGTCCGTATGTTTAAAGTATTCGAAATAATTGAACTGTGAGTGTATTAATGCTGAAAATTGTCGTAAGTGATGTGAAAAATATTTCTCTTTCGATATGCACTGTTTTTTTCTGCGGTACAACCTATAAAGTGACGTAAGTTTTATCGGAATAATTCAGGTCTATCATAACCTTTGAAGAGCGCACGCAAATAGGGTCATACAAATTCTGTCCCTATTTGCGACGGAACGATTTATTATCACGTGGACGAAAAATGGTGCAAGTATCAGTTTGCGCCCGGACGCAAATAGGGGCAACCCGTGGACGCAAATACATCCAAAAACGAATCAGGCGAATGTAACGACGTACAATGACATCTTTTCGTGATTTTCGAATTTTCCGGTGCAATTTGTAGCAATTTGTCCAAACAAAAATTTGTTTCCATAAAATAATATATATTCTTAGATCAGTAATAGTTTTTCAGCGAATCGGAATGGATTACACTTGTTTATTGGTCTTAAATTCTGCCGTAACCCTTACACGGACGCAAATGGGTGCATTTACCTTACTTGAATTCCTCTTAATGTCATTAAATTCCATCAAATTTTCTTAAATTCACGTTAATTTGCTTAAATGTTCTCAAGTTCATTTTAAATCCACTTTTCAAAAAATTTCTAAGAATTAAACAGAATTCGAGTACAACGATTCGTTTTGAATAAGCACAGTTTAAATGATACTATAAGTACTTGCGATCATTGCGAAAGAATCATTATACTAGGAGACATGAACGGGTGGGTAGGTGTCCAGCGTCAAGATGAAGATACAGAAAGAATGCTAGGTAATTTTGGGGATCCAACAAGAAAAAATGATAAGGGGAAAAGATTAGTTAACTTATGCATAGAAAAGGGCTTATTTCTTACAAGTATTTGGTTTAGGCATAAAATGATCCACATGTACACCTGGTGTAGAGGAAATAGCCACAGTATAATTAATTTCGTCATTGCGGATGAAAGACTAAGAGAGTTAGTAAAAGATAAAAGAGTGTTAGACAAGGATGCAGTATGTCATCATGGCTATTTATTATATTCATGGACAAGTGTCTCAGAATGGCCCTCTTCGACGAAGAAGGTGTGGATCTCGAAACAGTAAGGGTACGTGGGTTAGCGTTCGCAGATGATAAGGATATTATGGCAGAATCAAAGAAAAGACTTGCAAAGAATGTTAAACAAACTGAATACAAGCATGAAGAGCATGGGTCTCAAAATCAACGCAAATAAAACAACAATTATGGCGTTTGAAGGAAAGAATGAGAAAACAAAATGCAAAATTGTCTTAAATAATGAGAGAATAGAACAAGTTGATAAGTACGTATATTTGGATAGCCTATTGACTGATGACGGAAAGATAGATGGGGAGTTAGATAGGCGCATAAATGAGGGTAGAAGGTTATCGGTAGAGCAGGAACCATTATCAAAAGTAAAAATATATAAAAAAAAGCTAAAGTGGAAATACATGATTCTATATTTGTACCGTCTGTGCTATACGGTAGCGAGACATGGACCTGTAAAGAAAACGATAAGAGTAATATTAACGCGATTGGCATGAAATCTCTGCACATAATATGCGGGAAAACACTGATGGCTAAAGTGAGTGATGAGATAATCCTCAAAGAATGTGGTGCAGAAGGGACACTAGTTGACATATGGGAAAGAAATCGGTTAAAATGGTTCGGGCATGTTGAGAGAATGAAAGATGAACGACTAACAAAACAAGTGTATCAAGGTAAAGTAAATGACAGTGTGCCCAGAGGCAGACCGTCGAAATAATGGTGAGAATGTGTGAATAGGACCCTAATTCGAAGAGACATAAGAAGCCATAGAAACACAAGAGCTTGCATGAAGAAATGCATGGACGTGAAGGAAGCTAGAGAAGTATGCCAGGACAGAAAAGTGTGGAGACAAATAGTTTATAAAAAGAGTGTCAGTAGAGTGAATGACGCCTGAAACAAAAAACACCTTGGATACTAATGAGCCCGAGTGGGGAGCTTCACGTGACGACTTTGTGAGGCCATCAAGCAGCACTGGACGCAAAAAATAAGATCTCTTTCAACAG
>CAKNYM010052727.1:514895-541227 GCA_932195095.1 Andricus curvator | reverse complement strand
ATATACGGATTAAGCGTACAACATTAAAGAAAAGTATTTTTAATTCCAACAATTTCAAATCTTCGCGCTCAATCTTGTAAAATTGTAAACAGATTTTCAAAATTAAACAATTTTAAAATGGCAGTGGATGCTCTGCCGGTACCAGCAAAAAAGTTCTATGCCGATTTATTATTTGCATAACATTATTATTATTATTAGCACGTAATTCTGGAGTCGCTAATCAACGATAAAGTTCGTATTATACATAAAATGTTATATACAAATCTGCCCGCCGCACGAGCACATTCTCATCGCGCACTGCGCGCGCGGCTAGCAAGTTTGAGCGCGCCTAGGGCGCACGACTGTTGGTTCTCGCGCCTCGCGCTTGATAATATATTTACCACGCGCTGCGCGCTCGGCCTTTGTACTTCCCCCACATTTGTTTACAAACTTGTTGAAACTAAAGATCAAAGCATTGACAATGAGTAATTTGGTGATTGTGAATTCTCTTTTGTTAAAGCTCCTTCGGCTTTAACGAACACATTCTCATCTCGTATCTCGTACTTCGCACTCGATTTTGTACAAAATGCGAACTTTCCTATATTAGGTTTAACACTATTATATTAAATTTATATTACATTTATTTCTGTGCCTCGGCCTGTGATTGCTCATTCAGATATTGCAATAAGTACAAATTTTATTTATCATGATTACTTCAATATTTGTTCCTTATTTTGCATTAAATTTTATTCTCAACTACCCTGAAAAAAATGTATCATTTCATTAAATTTATATTGTTACAATTCATAATATGCATTGGCATTAAAACAGACGTATTTTCATTGTCTTGTTTTTATAATTGAGCGTCTGGATTCCATATAACATCCTTAGCGCTCGGCCTCGCTCTCCCAGTACCCCGTAAGTAGTCGAAACGCGGATATACCATTACCATTAAGCCATTTCCCTTTCAGGGTAAGCGTGACACTACCCGATTCGGGTAGTGTTTCTAGGTGGATAGTTTTCTTGTAGTTATAAATAACAACAAGCGTGGGCTCACCACACCCACAATGTGCCAATAGCACTCAGTATTCTTGAATGGTCACCCATCCAAGTACTAACCGCGTCCAACGCTGCTTAACTTCAGTGATCTGACGAGAACTGGGTTTTTCAGCGTGGTATGGCCGTTAATTTCCGAAAATGTCCAAACTCGGCTTCTGCTCAACGCAATGATCTCTTTTTTCCCCCCGCAAATAGAAAAACCTCTGCCGATGCCCACTAAGGTTTCAAAAACAGATTTTCTTCTGATATTTGCAAAAACAAAATTATTGCAAACCATTACCGTCAGGAATCGTTCCCTCAGACTTTGACAGAAAAAAATCTCCAGGGAAGTTTCGCGGACGAAAAACTTCCAGTGGTAAAGTTGTTCCTTGATGTTGAAAGAAAACTTTGAAAAAATTTGAGCCAAATCTTTTTCTTTGTTTAAAAGATACGAGCGATTTTTTATTGCTGCGCGGGCACTGGACTTGAGTCGACCGGCGCCCTTTTACCGACCACAGTGGTCTAGAACAGAAATTTACTGTTTATAATCGCCCACAGGTCGTATTTCTTAACCGATTTCGAAGTTCTTTTTTTATAAATGCTCAGCAGTAAATTTTTAAGAGAATTTTTGTTTGCGATTTTTCAATTTTTGTCACAGAGCAACAATATATAAACAAATACAGGGACAGAATTGGCCATTTCAGCTTTCTGAATTTTTATCTCAAGAAAAAATACAGAAAGAGACTCACTATCAGCTGGAATCATTGAAACTCAACATTTCTCTTTACAATTAGCCACAGAATACGAATAAACTATTACTTTCTAAATATCACAAAAATGGCTTTTGTGAGTTTTTGGCGTTGATTATGATTTCTTTTAGGTTTTTTGAATGCAAATTGTTGCTGATACATGAAACACTACTTCATACTCATAATTAGATGCTTAGGAGAATTGTTTAAACAATTATTATTGCTTTTAGGAATTTTCTCTTATAATAGAGATAGAAAGTCGCGATTTTTTCCAAAATTTTCCAATTTTTTTTAAATTTTCAATTAGACTGAGGTAATACTTAATTAATTTTAACAAACATAATTGTTTAAACAATTTATTATTTTTGTTAATAATATTCAGTTCGAATAATATTAGAAAGTTGCGGTTTTTCTGAGATTTTTCACTTTTTGTTCAATTACCAATTCGAGTGGAGTGTATAATTAATCAAAGTTAAGAAAATAATTGTGCAAACAATTCATCACTATCGTTATTAATATTTAACTGGAATAAGGCTAGAAAGATGCAGTTTTTTCTGAAATTTTGAGTTTTTTGTCCAATTTCCAATTGGAGTTTCATGTATTCCATGTATCAGCAACAATTTGCATTTGAAAAACCTAAAAAAATCATAATCAACGACAAACACTCGCAAAAGCCATTTTTTCATCATGGGTTTTTTTAGGACCCTATAAAACAGACTTATGAGGGTGATATTTAGAAAGTAATAGTTTATTCATATTCTGTGGCTAATTATTGTAAAGAGAAATGTTGACTTTCAATGATTCCAGCTGATACTGAGTCTCTTTCTGTATTTTTTCTTGAGATCAAAATTCACAAAGCTGAAATGGCCAATTTCGTCACTTTATTTGTTTATATATTGTGGCTCTGTGACAAAAATTGAAAAATCGCAAACAAAAATTCTCTTAAAAATTTACTGCTGAGCATTTCTAAAAAAATAACTACGAAATTGGTTAAGAAATACGACCTGTGGGCGATTATAAACAGTAAATTCCTGTTCTAGACCACTGTGGTCGGTAAGAGGGTGCCGGTCGACTCGAGCCGAGTTTGCGCGCAGTAATAAAACATCGCTCGTATCTTTTAAACGAAGAAAACGATTTGGCTCAAATTTTGTCAAAGTCTTCCTTAAACATCAATGAACAACTTTGCCACTGGAAGTTTTTCGTCCGCGAAACTTCGCTGGAGACTTTTTTCCGTCAAAGTCTGAGGAAACGATTCCTGACGGTAACGGTTTGCAATAATTTTTATGTTGCAAATATCAGAAGAAAATCTATTTTTTAAATCTTAGTGGGCATCGGCAGAGGTTTTTCTATTTGGGGGAAAAAACGAGATCTTTTCGTCGAGCAGAAGCCGAGTTTTCGCTAGTTTAATTTAAAAAGTCATTGATTTCAGTAGAATAAAAATTTCCGGTTTTTAATTTTTAGTGAAAAAACTATCAATTTGATAAATAAAATTCCTAAATAAAAGTTGTGCTGCTCGTCCAGCCGCACATTAACATATTTTTTTCGCAGTGAATTTCCCAACTTGGTCATTTTCGGGAATTCATCCGCGTTTCGGCAACTTACGAGGTATTGGCAGAGCGAGGCCGAGCGCTAAGGACGTTATGGAATCCAGACGCTCAGTTAAAGAAATGCGCATTCTATACAAAAATTTGTTATTAAACATTTTATTGCAACTTGTGTCATTTTTCCATAAACTTCACTTGTTCATTTATCATGTTATTTTTTACTATTTAAACCAAAAATAGGCATCCTAGCGGAAAGTGGTTCTAAGAAAATTTGTAGACAATTTAGGCGACAAATTTTGTTAAATAAAAAGATACTATAACTTGCGTCGTTTTCCCAAAAAGTTCATTTTTTAATTTCTAATGTATTCTTATAACAAATTTTCAGATCTTTTTTGTTTGAACGACTTTTGTCTATTGATTTTTTTTTTGCCTTCCGTGTCATTTTTCCAACAATTTAACATCTCTATTTTCAGTCTTATTTTTTACGATTAAAACAAAATCTGCGCGTTCCATCAAAAAATGATCAATGACAAATTTATAGATCTTTTTTGGAATAACAACTTTTGCCCGATTGTTTTTTTTTAGCTTGTATCGTTTGTCCAAAAATTTTATTTTTTTTGCATTTTTAATGTTGTTTTTTTTACGAGTGAAATAACAACTACGCGTCCTATCCAACAGTATTCAATGACAATTTTGTAGATCTTTTTTGAGTGCACAACTTTTATCAATCATCATAGTTTGACCGAAAAATTGAATTTTTCTTTTTTTTTCTGTGGTCAAAATTTGAATTTTCGATTTTTCAAAAAAATTTGAAAAAGTTGTTGTGATAATCTTGTAGGGCTGAACGGAGAACATTTGATTCTTGGAAAAAAGTAGTTTCAGAAATTTGGAAAATGCTCTACCTTTTTGAATTTTCATCCAAAATGGCTGGCTAACGAACATGACCTTCAGATTAGGACACTTAAAAAGTATACCAAAGGCCAATCCAATCTGTCAATTCTTTCGAAAGTTATCAAACATGTTAATGTTATTTTTCACGATTAGAACAAAAACTACGCATCCTATCAAAAAATAATAAGTAACAAATTTGTAACTATTTTTTGGATCAACAAATTTTGTCTATTTATTTTTTTCGTATCTTGTGTCGTTTGTCTAAAAATGCAATTTTTCTATTTTGAATGCAGTTTTTTACGTATAAAATAAAAACTACGGGTCCTATCCAAAAGTGATTTGTAACAAATTTGTAGATCTTTATTGAATACACAATTTTTATTAAATCACCTTTCTTCGTATCTTCTATAGTTTGACCGCAAAATGGAATTTTTTATTTTTCATTATTTTTTGTGCGGTCAAAATTCGAATTTCCGATTTTTCAAGAAAATTAACAAAGTTGTTGTGATAATCTTGCAGGGCGTTCACAATGCAACTTTTCTGGAATTTTGTAAATGCTTTAACTGCGGTAATTTTGTTTCATCAAAAAAAGTCAGAAGAATAAATTGTTCGTCTTTTTGAGTACTACTAAAAACCGCACATAGAATTTTTAAATCATAAAAAAGTGGTTTCAAAAATTTTGAAAATGCTCTAACTTTTTGAATTTCATCAAAAATGGCTGGCTAACGAACTTGATCTTCATTTTAGGACACTTGAAGAGTATACCAAAGCCCAATCCAATATGGCCATTCTTTCGAAAGTTATCATGCTAAAAAGCCAAAAATCTACAGACAGGCATATTCGGAGAAACCTGTTTTTCGGGTACAGGAGGTCTCAAAACGTGGACATTTGACAAAAACGGGGGGCGGGGGTCAAATTTTACACAAATCTTATACCTTCTCTGATGAGAATATAAAAAGGGTCAAAAGCCAAAATATGACCAAATAACTCTTAAATCACATCACCTTACTCTAAAATGCCTGACAGTCCTTTCGGTATGCTGGAAATATGCTTTTTTTACCGTCACCGGCAGAGAACTTTTTTGACCGTACCGGCAGTCAATCCACTCCGTTCCCGAAAACCCGAAAAAATTGTAGATTTAATCTGATTCCGAGTTTGAAGGGGTGGGTACCACAACTAGGCGGGTGAAACCTGAGAAGAAGCTCTGAAAAGGGGGGGGGGGTGTGACCGATCACTTTCATGTGACCGATCGCAGAATATTATACTTCCCCTCATTAACTCCATTGACCGATTACTTTCTTGTAACGGCCACACGCCGTGCCCTCCACTCAACCCATGTAAAGGGTGAGAGATGTGACCGAATACTCTCCTGTGACCGGTCGCACGCTATTCCTGCCCCCACCCATTATCCCCAGGAAAGGGTCGATTTTTTCACTGTTAATGTTATTTTTTACGAATAAAACAAAAACTACACATCCTATCAAAAAGTGACCCATGAGAAATTTGTAGATCTTTTTTGAATGCACAATTTTAGTCCAGTCATGATTTGTCTTATCTTGCATAGTTTGACCGTGAAATTGATTTTTTTGATTTTTCATTATTTCTTGTGCGATAAAAATATGAATTTTCTATTTTTCAAGAAAATTCAAAAAGTCGTTATGATAATCTTGTAGGACGTGCGAAAAGAAACACTTTGCCTATCTTGACTTTTTTTCGTATCGTGCGTTGTTTGGCCGAAAATGTTACTTTTCGCTTTTTTGGGGGGATTTTGAAAATGCTGTAACTCGGACAATTTTCTTTTCATCAAAAAAAGTCGTAAGGATAAATTGTTTAGATTTTCGAGTACTATAAGCGCCCGCACATATAATTTTGAAATTTGGAAAAAAGTGGTCTAAAAATTTTTGAAAATGCTCTAACTTTTTGAATTTTCATCCAAAATGGCTGGTTAACGAACTCGATTCCTCTTTTTGCCCCCTGAAACTGTGTGCCAAAGCACAATATAATCCTATTAGTCTTTCAAAAGTTATCCGATATACAGACGACGACGACGACGACGACGACGACGACGACGACGACGACGACGACGACGACGACGACGACGACAGACAGACAGACACCGACGTAAAAACCATTTTTTCTGACTCAGGGGGCCTCAAAACGTCGACATTTGATGGAATCCGCGAAAGTCATTTTTCACATAAAACCAATACTTTCTCATTATGATGAGAATGTAAAAATATATAAACAGGCTATTGATACCAGAAGATTATCATGGATAAAAAGTTGTAAAATAATAAAAACGGAGACCAATAAGATGAAATTTTCCTTCAAAGTATTTTTTGTTGAACTTATTCTTTTTGGTTGGATAACCTACCTTTTTTCTGGTTCAAAATTTAAATATTTTTATGAAAATGCATCATTTTCATTAAAACTACATGCTTTTTTATTGAAAATTCAAATGTTTTGTTGAAAATTCATCTTTTTTGGGTAGAAATTTGCTATTTTTGGTTAATAATTAACTTTTTTGTTGAAAATTCAACAATTTGTTAAAACTTTTCTTCTTTCTTGACTGAAAAAAGGTTCTTGGTTGAATATTCAACTCTTTTGTTGATGACAATTCATCTCTTTGGATAGAAATTTGATTCTTTTTGGTTAAGATTGCAACTTTTTGGTTGCAAATTTAATTATTTTGATAAAAATTCAACTGTTTTGCTGTAAATTCTTTTTGGGTTGAATATTTACCTATTTTGGTAAAAAAATTCAACTGTTTTGTAGAAAATTCAACCATTTGGTTGAAATTTTGTTTGATTCTTGACTGAAATATCTTTCTTGATTGAAAATTCATCTCTTTTGGTAGAAATTTAAACTGTTTGAAGTAAAAACGCAACTGTTTGCTTGAAAATTAATCTGTTTTGGATAAGGATTCAACTATTTGGTTGAAGATTCGACTTTTCTGGTTGAATTCAACTCTTATTGATTCCAAATTAATTTTGTATTGGTACAAATATCGACTATTACATTTTTTGTTGAAACCTCATTTTTTTTATTGAAAATTTAACTTTTCCATTAAAGCCGAAATACTTTGTTGAAAATTCATTTTTTTGGTCGAATATTCATAATTTGAGCTGAAAATTGATCTCTTTGGTTACATATTTAACTATTTTGTTGAAAATTTGTTCATTTTGGTTTGAAACTTAATTTCTTTTGATCAAAATTTCATATTTTTTGGTTAAAAATGCAACTGATTAAAATTAATCGGTTTTGTTTGAGGATTTTACTATTTTGTTGAAAATGGAACTATTTGGTTAAAAATTCGCCCATTTTGTTGAGAGTACAATATTTTCACTGGAAATGTTAGATTTCAAAGCGTTTCAAGATAAATTTAATATAATACAGACAATAATTTTATTTAAAAGAATTTATTACCCTATTTTCGTGAAAAAGCTCCTTCTTTTTTCTGTTTTTATAGCATTTTGTCCTGTGAAGTCTGTTATCCATTTGGTTAAAAAAATGTGTTGCCTTCATCTTATATGAGTGTGTGTGTGGGGGTCCGAAGTTTGAAAAATGTTAAGCCCTGCTCCATTTGGTTTCAAATCATGTCTTTGGGTTTGAATATTCACCTGGAAAACTGAACTATATGAAATTAGTTTAAATAAAAAAAAAGCTGAAAATGATGGTCAGTTTACCCGAATGAACTTTTCTACAGGTTAAATGTGAAATCGGTTGAATGTAGAAAGTATTCGTATGGCTTAAACGTTCAACGGGTCAAGCACGAAGCACTCATCAAGGCTCAAATTCTGGATTTTTAAGAAAATGAACTTTTTGCAGAGTTCGTCAAGGAGAACAACGTTTCCTTATGAATTTTTAAGGTATATCGCATACTTTTCGAGAAAAAAGCCTAAATTTTGATTTTCAGTAAAGTGTCCACCATTTTGTTCATTTTTAAAAATCTTCATATTTTTATTCGGAATTGATCAACTTAAGAAACCCTTCACAAGAATCAAAAAGGAATTATCTTCATTATTTTTATAAATATCGGATTTTCAAGAAAAAAAATGTACATCCTATCCTTAAACACTTTTTAGGTTGCAAAGAACACATATCGTATGTGCCTATAGAAACCCGGAAAAATCCTGATTACGCAATTTCCTGTGATTTCTACTAAATTATCGCTTATGCGAAATCAGCTTCCGCGATAAAAAAGAGAATGAGAGAAGTCAAATTTTTTATCCGTATATATGAGTGGGTGGTGGGTGTGGGTGTGGTGGGCCCACATTGGTAGTAAATATCCACCTAGAAACACTACCCGAATCGGGTAGTGAGGCAATGAACTTTGGAGTTCAAACTACTAATCAATGTATGTATGTATATATGATAATAATGATGCCATCCTGGATGTCCAAGCTTTTGTTAAAATGTACAAAAAAGAAACAAAATAATTTCTCCGAAAAGGAGGATGCCAACGATAATATATTAAAAATGTAACTAAAAAAAGTGTAGGGCGTAAATATTGCTCATTCTATTTACATGACTGAGCAAAACAATTTAATATGCACGTCCACGTCTTTTTAAGCACATTATAATTATTATTATATTGTTATTGCAAGTCCCCTTTTCAGAGAAAATTATTGCATTTTTTTCAGTACATTTTAATCAACGCCTGTTTAAATGGTGTTTTCTTAATTATACATTTTATTTTTTGCTTTTCAGTCTTTCGATGATTTTTCAACCCGTCCATTTCTGCTAAATGATCTTTATTCCACGGTTTCTGTTCAGTTATAATAAAGTTATAATAAAAGAAGGTGTTTCGGGTTTCATTCGTGTGCAAAACTACGAATCTTGCCGACGTTTCGTCAACGATCATGTTTCAGGTTATGTTGTTCTAATATATACTCTCTACGATGCTTGTGATTGGCCAGAGCGCACCACTGTGGAGACTGGTCGAACTTGATGGGACAATCAAGTCTTTTTTTTAAACCTGGGAGGACGGAAAGCCAAATCGGATTGCTATTATGTCCATTGTCCCTATTGATGTTATTAGGGTGTTTTAAGATTTCGTTTGCTTCTCTATGTTTTCTTTGAAAAATATTGTATGTTTTTGCAATGACGGTTGTTTTGTCAAATGAAATGCTATGTCCTGTTTCGATATGATGCTTAGCTAGTGCTGATTGCGTGAAATGTTTTAGCCTGACTTTACTCTCATGTTCCTTCACACGTTGGCTCACCGCTCTCTCGGTTTCTCCAATATAGACTTTGCAACAAGAGCAAGGGATTTTATATACTCCCGGATTACTGAGAGGTGCTTTTTTATCTTTAGGGTTATTTAGAAATTATCCTATTTTCGCAGGTGGTTTAAACATGGTTTGGATGTTGTGTTTGTTGAGAATTCTTCCTATTTGTTCTGTTATACCTTGAATGTAGGGTAAGGTGGTGGTCGTTTTTGTCTCCCTTTCTTTAGTAGGTTTTATTGACTTGTTTTTTGTCTAATTGTTTTGTATTAGGATTTGTTTAACGTTTTGTAATTCCTTTTGTAAGTTATCTTTATCTGTTATGAAGAGAGCTCTGTATACAAGGGAGTTGATGACCGGTTGCTTTTGAGATGGGTGGTGGTGGGAGGAGGCATGTAGGTATCTGTTTGTATGGGTGGGTTTTCTGTAAACTTCATGTTATAATGTGTTATCAGATCTATTGTAAACTAGTATGTCCAAGAAAGTAAGTTTTCCGTTTTGTTGAATTTCCATGGTGAACTGGATATTGGGGTGTATTCGATTGATGAAATCGGAAAACTTGTGTAGATCATCTAGTCCATGTCTCCAGATGACAAAAGTGTCGTCAACGGAACGGCACCAAAATTCCGGTTTTAGCTTGGATTGGTTGAAGATTTTAGTTTCTAGATGTTCCATGAAGATGTTGGCTATTACAGGTGAAATTGGCGATCCCATTGTTGCTCCTGTGGTATGTGCCTAGAATTGGTTATTGAAAGAGAAGTAACTATTATTGAGACAGTGTTTTATAAAAGGTGTGTGATAGGAGGGAAAGTTTGCAAAGGATTTAATAATATCGATTGTATCAGGGATTGGTACTTTCGCAAAGAGAGATACTACGTCGAAACTCACTAGGATGTCTTGCCGTTGAATGTGAATCTCTTGTATCTTTTTGATAAATTTAAAAGAGTTTTGGACGTGTGTGATAGAGTTTTCTGTAAAAGGATTCAGTTCTTTCGTGAGGAAGCGTGCTAGGTTCTAAGTTGGTGAGTTTATGGCGCTGACGATCGGTCTGAGTGGAATGTTGTTTTTGTGGATTTTTGGGAGACCGTAAAGTTTTGGAGAGATGGGATTAGTAGGTATTAATTTAGATATTGTTTTGCTCTCAAGTTTGGAGTCTTTTAGAAGGGGTTTTGTTCTACTGCCTATTGTTTTTGGGCGGTCTTTTTTGAGTTTTTTATATGTATCGTCAATTAGAAGGTCCATGATTTTGTTGTTTTAGTCTTCTTTATTCATTATTACTGTTGTGCTGCCTTTGTCTGCGAGTAATATTGTGATGTCTTTATTCCGATTGAGTTCTTTGATTGCTGTTTTTTCCTGTTTTGTTAAGTTTGAGGAGGGAAGTTATGCTTGGCGTAAGAAGTTGGCCGTCCTACCCCGTATGTGATTCGCTTTTTCGGGTGGAAGGGTAGAGATTGCGGATTCCAAATTACTGATGATTTCTTCTTTCGGGATTTTGGAGGGAGCTACTGCAAAATTATCTCCTTTAGATAAGGCTGAAATCATTTCATTTCTGAGAGGCTGGTTAGCGAAGTTTTTTACTGTGTTAGTTAGTGGTGTGTGCCTTACTGGAAGTAACTTGCCAAATTTATTATTTTTTTTTGTGTGGAAAGATCTTTAATCCGTTGGGATTGATAAATGATATGCGGTCCAATGTAGACCACATGTCAAATCTGATTGTGTTTGATAGGAAAAGGTGAAATTTTGATAGTTTTTTGGAGGTAGTGTGCAAGACAAATTTGGTATGTTGTATTTTTTTCAACAGAAGCAAACTTGTTTTATGTAGAATTTATTTTCATATAGATGTTCCCAAATGGTTTTTCAATTGTAAGAATTTTGGGACGATGCTGTTGTCACCACATCGTTCCAAGAAATCTAAAGATGTTAGTAGCTTAGCTTGAGAAGACCTAAGCTTACCAGAAGTGTTAGTTTTAGTAGAAAAACTCTTCGCGTAGAATTATTTAATAATAGGTTTGATGCTTTCACGATGATTCGTTATAATAAAACGAGGTTTTTCGGGTTTCAATCGTGTGCAAAACTACGAATCTTTCCGACGCTTCGCGAACACTGCAGTTCACTTCTTCAGTGCTAACCTGAAAGTTGTTCTTATATATACTCTCAAAGATGCCTGCGATTGGCCAGAGCGCTCCACCGCACTGTGGAGATTGAAGAGACTCAAGATTGGCCAATCCAGCTCGACCGGTCTCCACGGTGGTGCGCTCTGGCCAATCACAAGCATCGTAGAGAGTATATATAAGAACAACATAACCTGAAACATGATCTTTGACGAAGCGTCGGAAAGATTCTTAGTTTTACACACGATTGAAACACGAAACACCTCCTTTTATTATAACTTTATTATACCTGAAAAGAAACCGGGGAATAAAGATCATTAGCAGAAATGGACGGGATGAAAAGTCATCGAAAGACTGAAAAGCAAAAAATAAAATGTATAATTAAGAAAACACCATTTAAACAAGCCTTGATTAAAATGTACTGAAAAAAAACGAAATAAATTTCTCTGAAAAGGGGGCTTGCAATAACAATATAATAATACGCAGTGTCTCGTCGTCCCGAAATTCGGGATAACTAGTGCAATATTTTTCATAAGCTTGGCTAGTCGTCCCGAATTTTCGGGTGGGGGCGGGAAGGCACCCCTGTGATTGGCCATAGAAATAATGTTGGTGAAACACCTACCCCTTTTCCAACTTGGCTTCCAGCTTGGCTAGTCGTCCCGAATTTTCGGGTGGGGGCGGGAAGACACCCCTGTGATTGGCCATAGAAATAATGTTGGTGAAACACCTACCCCTTTTCCAACGTCTCGTGGGGGCGGGAAGGCACCCCTGTGACTAGCCACAGCCATAATAATAATAATAATAATAATAAATTTTTTTGAGTTCATAAAAAGAAGGATATGTACATGGTCATATAATGATAATAATGATAATGTGCTCAAAAAAGCGTGGACGTGAATATTAAATTTTTTTGCTCATTCATGTAAATATAATGAGCAATATTGACGCCCTACGCTTTTATTTTTAGTTACATTTTTAATATATTATTATTGTAATCCTTCTTTTCAGAGGAATTATTTCGCTTCTTTTTTGTACATGTTAACAAAAGCTGTTGTTCTCCTTGAAGAACTCTGCAAAAAGTTCATTTTCTTACAAATCCAGAATTTGAGCCTTAATGAGTGCTTCGAGCTTGACCCGTTAAACGTTTAAGCCATACAAATATTTTCTACATTCAACCGATTTCACATTTAACCTGTAGAAAAGTTCATTCGGGTGAACTGACCATCATTTTCAACTTTTTTTTTTATTGAAACTAACTTCACATAGTTCAGTTTTCCAGGTGAATATTCAAACCAAAAGACATGATTTGAAACCAAATGAAGCAGGGCTTCACATTTTTCAAACTTCGGACCCCCAAACACACACTCATATAAGAAGAAGCCAACACATTTTTTTCAACTATGTCGATAACAGACTTCACAGGACAAAATACTATAAAAACAGAAAAATAAGGAGCTTTTTCACGAAAATAGGGCAATAAATTCTTTTGAATAAGATTATTGTGTGTATTATATTAAATTTATCTTGAAACGCTTTGAATTTCTAACATTTCCAG
This sequence comes from Andricus curvator, assembly GCA_932195095.1. Taxonomy (NCBI): domain Eukaryota; kingdom Metazoa; phylum Arthropoda; class Insecta; order Hymenoptera; family Cynipidae; genus Andricus; species Andricus curvator. The sequence continues at coordinate 528,132 of CAKNYM010052727.1, read as the reverse complement.
TAAAAATATTGTACTTTCAACAAAACTTTGGCAAAAATCGACATTTTTTCGAAAAGATCAGGATCGATTATTTTAAGGTTTGTCTTAAAATATTCATGGGATATCAGAGAACTGTAAAATTAAAAGCTTCAATGAAAAAATGTAGCAAAACATTTGCCGTAGCCTTTTAGTCAAATTTTTAACTTCAAAAAGGGCCCAATGAATATTTTTAATTTTCGGTTCGAAAATTTTTGGGATGGTAAAGCACTTGCGGATCGTTCTCGGAAATCATTACGCAATTTCCTCTGATTCGTATTAAATTGACGCTTAACCGAAATCATCTTCCGAACTGAAAGAAGCAATTAGCAAAGTAAAATTATGTATCCGTATATGATAGAAATTAACGCCATTACGGATGTCCGAAAATGGGCGCCTATCAACTTTAAAGATAATGAATAATAAAATTCTCAAATAACAGCAATATTAATGTTCACATCGCACTTTTCTGAGGTTTGAGACAATTCTTGGTTGCCAAAAGTTTCGCAAATTCTCTTATTCCACAATTTTTATTTTTCAAAAAAAAAAAAAGAAAACACACATATCAACAATTTTTTTGCCGTGATAAGTTTTATCGCAGAAACATTTTTTGTAAATAAGTAACATCTCGAAATTAAAAAATTTGAAATAAATTTGTCTAATTTCTCGTCAAAGAAATATATAATCGACTATTGAACTTAGCCAAGTTCACTAATTGATTATTAACTGAAATCAAAAATTTACAACGGCGATACCACGCTGAAAACACTAGTTCTCGTCAGATCACTGAAGTTAAGCAGCGTTGGGCGCGGTTAGTACTTGGATGGGTGACCATTTGAGAATACTGCGTGCTGTTGGCACATCGTGGGTGTATTGAGCCTAAACTTGTAGTTATTTATAACTACAAGAAAACTATCCACCTAGAAACACTACCCGAAGCGGGTAGTGTCACGCCTACCCTGAAAGGGAAATGGCTTAATGGTATACTTACTTACTAAAGAATTAGTCAATATTTTCACAAGTTGACTTTATTCAAATAAACTTGTGATTTTGCTACTATTCCATAAGTAAAATCCTAATATTTTACTATTCTATTACTCAAACACTCAATTATTGTTAAACGATCGCCTGTTTCCTACTGGAAAATTTTCATTTTGCAAATTTCCAGTTAGGATTGTATACTTCACTGAAATCAGTTTTCACACTTACTCTCAGAAATGCATAATTATACATTTTTTGATTGTCTCGTCCTGAAATTCAGGATGAGTAGTGAAATATTTTTGATAAGCTTGGCGAGATACAAACCAAAAATTGTTGCTTTAAGGAAGAACTACAAAATCGTCTGTAACCTTTTTCTTATGGAACTCAAGGTTTTTGTTTTAAATATCGAAACGGCCATTGAAAAATTGAAAATTCAAATATTCAGCCAAGCGATGTGATATATGAAGGATATCTACATAGGAAATTAGTGTATTTAAAAAGATCTACAAAGTCGCCTCCACATATTTTTTGGTAGGACTCACCGTTCATCTATTAGACATCAAAAATACTATTAAAAAATAAAAAATTCAAATTTTCAGCCAAACAACGCAAGGTACGAAATAGCCCAGGCATCCGGTACTTTTACACCGAATTGAGTAGGTAATGCGCGTTTTTTGCAAGAACGGTTCATTGAGGGGTCCTGATGAAAATTCCAAGTTTTCTAGAAATGACTTTACGACGCGTCCCGGAAATATTTTTGGAAGAAGTTCCAAAAATCGTGTTTGCGTTGACTGACCCGCCCCATTGCATTTTAGAGCAAAATGTTTAACAACAGACTTGAACTAGAGGAAATTCTGAGAAAGTTAAAAAAAGAAGCTCCGAGAAAACCCAATTCTGAAGTTTGTATCTGTACTTTGGAACCTGATGATTTTACGAACAAATGTTCTGGATTTTAATTAAAATAGACGCTATTTCGAGTAATTCTAAAAAAAATACAATTGAACTATCCCCAATAGGTCATAAGTTATGGCCTCCCAAAGTTGACCACTTTTGACCTATATTTCAGGGCAACTTACTCGTGTTGAGTTTTTTCAAAATACTTCGCTTCTGGGAGAAGCTACGTAAGTGGTGCCAGAGGAAAAGCTGTCGAGCAGGAAATTATGCGTAAATACAAAAAAAATAATCTTCCAGTCTCTATAGATCAAGAGTTATAATAAAAAAAACACCATTTTTGGCTATTTTGAGCTATTTGTAGCCAAAGAAGTTTTTTCAAAACAGCTCGTTACGTATATATCCTACAGAAAAAGGTTTGGAGGATAAATTATAGAGGGTTAAATTTTGCGTGAAATGAGAAAAAAAGGACCACCTAAAAAATGGACAGCCATGACCAAACATGCATGGTATCAGGATCTCAAATTTGACTTTGACCAAACTAGAATCCTTCAAGAAACCACAAATTACAAAAAAAAAAAGATTCTTATTGAAATGACTACATAGCAAGTAATCCAAAAGCAGTAAACCAGCGTACTGACACTAAAAATCTGTCTGCATTTTACCACACGTCACTAACTAAACTTCATAGTTTGTTGTCAATTTGTCCCAATTATTCAATAAATAAATATATATTTATAATATATAATATCACAGACAATCATTCATCAATTTAAGTACAAAAAGGGAGATTTTTAGTTATAACAAAAATAAATAATAATAATAACAATTTTCCTGTATACAACCAATAATTAAAAATAAAAAGTTTTTTCAATGCAATTCGCTCTTCACTCCTAACACACGCACACAACCATATTGCATCTATCCGCTCTCAAATCAGTCATGTTACATTTTACGATCCTCTCTGACAAATCACTTGTACCCGAGCTTGTACCTATTCCAGATTTCCTTCAAATTTCTTCCCTTAAGCCATGGTGACTCCTTTTGAAGAAAATCCGTAAAACATTCCCACCACTTTTTTCCTCTATTTTCTACCTCACAACAAGATACACCCGCCTAAAATTGCATACTTCAGTCAGTTTTGCCTATATCTCTCCAGGCATAGCGCTTTCGAGAAAACGTCAACGCAAGAAAAGTTTTTAAAAAGTGTTCAGTGATCTAATTAGTATTTTTAAAAGTTTAGTTTTTGTGTTGAAAAAATGTTTGTCTTCATTTAAATCTCTATAACAATTAATTATTTAATTAACGGAAATAATTTTGTTTTCTTCACTTACATCTCCGAAAAATTATTTGTTTAATATTAAAAATTTTTAACTATAAAATGATATCCCTCGACGAATCAACAATTTTTTTGTACTAATATTTCAGAAATAAGTCACTGATGAGGGCCCATAATCGAGGCCGAAACGTCTGATTCAATAATAAATTGATATTAATTTTTTGTGACCCTAAAGCCAATTTCACCACCAACATCCAAATATTATTTTAACTGAGGATCGATAAACTCCTTTCTTAAACATTATTCTTGAATATCTTCCTTTCTATAACTTTTAACGCACTTCCTGTCAGAAAGTTCAATTCAAACTACTTCTTAAAAAGTGTTATAAAATAGCTCGGGTTAAAATTTTGTATTCAACAAGTGTGTTATTGACGCCTGTAAGGTCACGTACCCCAGTGAATAAAGAATTCAAGGAATTATTAATTCACTAAGATGCGTGACCTTATAGGCCTCAATAACGCACTTAATTATCTCAAAGGTAAAAAAATTGCAATCATCATATCCAATCCTAATTATCAAGGGCTGACTTCATTCCTTGAAAGATTCTTTACAACTCTATTCGGGTGGTTTTTATTAAAATTGAAATTATTTAAGAAAAAAATTTGTTCAAAAAAATAATATTTGTATGATTCTTAATATTGTTTTCATATAAAATAAGGAAATAGAATCTTCCCAGGAATAAAAATAACCAATGATCATTATGATTGAATTAGAACTTTCGCTTTTACCGATGCAATTGAAGCAAAAACACAATAATCTAAATAACTTTTCCTACATAAATAATTCGAAATAAAAAATTTTTTGTTATAGAATACGCTTATTATTATATTATTCTTTTAAAATTCGCAGCAATAAACAATGGGTCCATTTTTGTCTATTTTATAAGTCATTGTGAAGGGGTAATGAATTTTAAGATTGACAGTACGTAGAATGCATTCCCAAAACACGATCATGTGAATTTAAAAAAGACATTTCCGTAGTAAAATCGTTTCTGTTGTGGTGAAATAGATAAAAAAAAGGCACCATTTTTCTTAGAAATTTAAAACCGCACTTTTATTTTTTTAATTTAATCCGCGAAGCAGCTATGTTGAGAGGCAAATTTTTCTGTTCTCTAAAATTGAAAACAATATATTTTGAATTAGAATAATCTTGCTCTAGAGAATTTGATTAAGAATGATATTAATATAAAATTTTTAATTAAGAATAAAAATACCTTGGAAGGCGAAAACACTAGCACTCGAGACGAGAAGAAAGAAGACGTAATAGAACTCCATGTCGAAGCAAGAACTGTGACGCCTCACCGGATATTATCGTCTACTTATATAAAAAAGGTCTACGGAAGTCGTACTCTGTATCAACATATATGACGGATATACAATTTAGTGTTAATAAGGTCTTTCCATTTTCTTATCAAGCTAAAATGCTGTCGAGGACACGATATTCTTATCAATTGAATTCGGATGACAAGTTCAACAAAAAAAACTGACAAAATTTGGATTCTATTTCAATAGGAAAATAATATTATCTGTATCGGATATCCGTTCGACACTGGTCACTCGTACAGATTATTTCCTTACATAAGGAAACAAAATATTTTTTGCATTATTAAATAAAATATTTATTAAATATGGACTTAAAGTTTTGTTGAATATTTAAATATTTTCTATGCTCATCAGCATCTAAACAAGTCTTTAAAAAATCATGTTTTTTGGAACATTTAATGATAAACTGGCCTGCGTTTTCTAAGTCATTTTTTGTCAAGTTTTCAACATTGTGATCGGACATAGAATTTTTTACATTATGAGTAATAAATTCAAACCTTCTAGACCACACACTTGATTTAAAGAGCTTATCATATACTTATAACCAATTTTATCAAGTATTTTCCCAACATTTTTTCCACAATAATAAATATTTTTAGGGTGGTAGTACAGAACAAGATAACCAGCTTTTTCGAAAATGGATGTATTGTATACAAAGTTCTTTAAAAATCAAATACACATTGTATAAAAGTTTTTATACACCGCAGGCATGATTCGCGCGTATTGCGTGCCTGTTTTCAGGAACTTAAGTAGCCCTTTATGGGTCAGTGGTGGGAACAGTACAATAATGGCCTCATTAGTGTACTGCACAATAATGGGGCCATTATTGTACTGCTTTCCATCCACTATCCATTGTTGTCCACGTATCATTGGAGCATTGAAGCAATACTTATCGTACATGATAAACCCACAGATAAATGGAGAGGTACAGAGGGGGGTCTAGGGTGGGTTGGGGAGGGGGTAAAATTTTGAAATTTAAAAAAATTGTAAAATTTAAAAAAATGTTGAAATTTTTTTAAAATTTGAGAATTTTGAAATTTTTTGAAATTTTTGAAAATTTTCAAAAATTTTGTGAATTTGAAAATTTTTGACAATTATAGAATTTTTCACAATTTTTGAAAAATTTGAAAATTTTTGAAAATTTAAGAAATTTTGAATTTTTTGAACATTTTTGAAAATATTGGAAATTGTTAGAAATTTGTGAAAATTAAACATTTCAAAAAGTATTCAAATCCCCCAAAAAATTTCAAATTTTCAAAAATATCCAAAATTTTCATATATCAACCGGCTCAGTAAAAATCTAGTTAACCGCCGCTTAAAGTGAATTGTACCAATTCGACTCGCCACGTCAGACCTCCCCTGTGATACATGATAATCGGGGGCACGAAACTTGCAAATCATGCCCTTGGTGTATAAAGTATAATGTGTTTTAATTGATATTTAGTTAAAATTTTAACGTAGTAATAATTTTGTCAACCTTTTAGGATTGATATTTCTCGAAGTTATTATCAATTAATGACAAAAAAAAATTAATTTCTTATTTTTTCGGATTTAAAAAAAATATATCTGTCATACTGTGATATCATGTCCTTCAATTTGGATTTTCTCGTATATGTTTTTATTTTTTATTATAACTGAAAATTGAATTTTTTCTCGTTATATCCACAGCCGAGTCGGTTCGAAGTTTAGTTACGTGCCAATTTCAGATTGTCAACTTTCACATCCATTTTCTCGAACCTGGATAACTTTTTAATCAAACTTTCCTGGCCTCGATTCAGCAGCACTTCAGCTTGGAAGTAGATTTAATTTTGTCTTTAAATAGTGATTTCGATTCTACCAAACGCTTTTGCGTCCCCCTGAAAAATTAAAAAATTAGTTCCGTACTGTCACACTTCATTTGTCGCTGAAACTTCAGGAGGTGAGAAAGAACATAATAACGGAGGTAAGTGGACTATTATTGGAATTTAATATTTAAAAGACTATTAGTACGATATAAAAGACAAATTGAATTTGTTTAACTGTCTAAATAAAGAGCACTGATTTTACGTCCATTTTGACGTTCTTTGCGATTTCACAAAGTTACAGCGAAAAATATTTACTCCTATGGAAATCGATACTACTATCCTCTCCTTCGTTATTTGTTTCATTATTTCGCGTCTCTTTTTACCTTATTAATCTCTTTAATTTTACCCATAAGCTTCTCCATTTCTTTATTTATTGTTTCCTCCGCTGCAGACCCTTCTATTCCCTCTATTGATCAATTATATCTTCTTCCCTGATTTTTATTTTATTCCTTTCCTATCTCTTCTTCTGTTCTTCCCTTCGAACGCTAATATTACCGAGTAATAATCTCAATCCATAGGATCCCCTACATCTAACTTTTGTATTTCCTCTCTTACTTCGTTATTTCCTATAACATAATATATCATCTTTTTTCGCCTTCCACCTCCAGACTTATCTCTTTCTACTTCCCCTTCTATATTTCTATGCATCATATAGTATGTCCACTGTACAGTATCATATTTCCTTCCGATTTTTCAGTATTTTATTTCCATTAGTTCCTGCACTCATAATCCCCCCCCCCCCATTCCTCATCTTTTTCTCCTATCCTAGCATTAATGGCATATTGTGTATCGAGGGAGACATCAGAGTAATTTTCAGGAGTGTAAATTACAGAACTTAGTTTGCAAACCCACAATGTGGGTTCGTTTTTAAAAACAGTTTTTTTTAGTGAGAAAAAAGAGTGGATTGAATGGAAATTATGTGAATCGGAGAATTTAAGCATGCAAATGCAAGTGAATTGCGGTATATCAGCTTGTGACATTTTTAATCGGTCATCATACGGCCACCACCAATTCAGGAAAATCTCGTTGCATTATTTTTCTTTTTTTCTTAATCGAAACCATCGGAACGACATTACCAGCTGATTTTTCAATATGTCAGATAACTCAGGCAGTAAATGTATGGTAGCTGATTGAAATTATTCAAATTATTGTGAATCAGCATTCTTAAATTCTCCGCTTTGAAAAATGTCCACTTAATCGATTCCTTTTCCCATACGTCACAAAACTTGTCATTCCAGAGGGTTTTTTCAAAAATCGGCTGCGCGACCATGTCAGCGATCCAGCTGGCGATTTTTTCCTGAATATCACTTGCCCAAAAACCATCAAAAACGAGGTATTAGATTTTTAGCATCAGAACTTTACGAGAAATTTTTTTTTGAAATTGGACTTTTTGGTCAATCTATATTTTTATTTTAAACCTGCATGAAAAAGGCAATTCATAACCGATTTAAAAGTTTAATGGATACATTTATTCGTTTCGGAGAGTATCCCGTGTGGAAATGCAGATGGGGGGGGGGGGGGTGGTCGGGTACCCGACCAGTTGGCCCCACTTTAAGTCGTGGGCTATTCGGGACAACTGATCAGTGTCCCCGACTAGTTCCGTCCCGGTGAATTAGTCGGGGGCTGGCCAGTTGACCCGACTTATCCCAGTCGGGGTCTAGCCGGGTTAAAATACGCTACTGGCGCAGTACTGGCCCAGTACATTTTGCCGTAGTCCCAATACTGGGCACCTGTACTGGGCCAGTACTGGCTGATAATGATCCGCAGTACTGGTGTGCGGTACTGGCGCGGTACTGCACACCAGTACTGGTTCCGTACTGGCAAACCGCTGGCATACGAAAATGCGCCATAATAATTTTTGAAATGATAAAAAAATCATTCAATTGTTTTCAGGACCATCCATTCATAATCATACGACTTATTGTTTAATTTTAACAATCACTATTGCTATACTCTAAAGATATAACAAAAAAGGTATTTAAAAAAATAAATAATAATTGATTGCGAGTATTTTGTCTACAAATGTTAATGGCCCTGCTTAGAATGAATACATATATTACATTTTCAAGCATTATATTGCAAATAAAATTTCTAACGCTACGGGGTTTGAAGCTACATCTTATCCCTCGGAGCACACACTGGGTCAATTTGACCAACAAAAAATTTTTGATCAAGAAATTTGAAAAGAAATTTGAAAAGTGGGCAGTCTCTTACGCTCTGATAATATAGTTCGAGGTCCTAGCTGTAGGTTCAAACACTTGCTATAGTATGGAGAGCGGTCAGTCGTCGTTGAGAAGCGTTTGAAATCGGTGTTGGGTCAGCCTGACCCAAGTGTGTACCGAACGTTAATGTGACTCAGGAACAACAGCTTAACCGGAAACAACTTGAGAAGAGAACAAGATGTGGGCTGTGTGGTTACCAAGAGGACAAGAAAACAAAAATTATGTGTTCATCTTGTTTGCAGGCAATGTGCGATGACCATCGTGCTTACATTTGCAATGATTGTTTCGGAGACGAATAATATGAAAATGCTTATAATTATCCTTATAATGTATATAAATTTCTTTATTTGCGTGGTGAAAGAAAAACTTTTTTATCGTTTCATATATAAAAAAAATGCACCAACTTCAAATTTCAAAAAAAATATCTTTTTTGAAAGGTACAGTATAGAACTATTTTTTTCATTATTCTGGCATACTTTGAGAGTTTCCATATACATTTTTAGTTTAAAATATTAACAATTAAATAAGTTACAATTTTTTCGTAAAATTCAATTTAAAAATAAATCGTGAATTTTTCTAACCTTGTTAAAGACATCAACAATAGTTTAATTTTGCATAAATTATTTCTATCGGCTCTTAAGTATACCTTATAATTTTTTTAAGACAATTGATTTAGTCATTGCGGAATGGTACACGATCAAAGAAAGTATTGGGTCAGATTGACCCAGAGTGTTCTCCGTGATCGAAAAAATAGGTGTGTTCTCGGAGGGTTAACCTGAATCTGTCGCCTAGCAGTCGGTAGTCTTAACCATTACTCTATACTTACAGAATTGAAAGTCAATGAAAAAACCATCCTCATAAGCCACAGCTCAAAAAAGTGATAACAACCATTTTTTAACTCTTTTTTCTCATTAATTTTTTTATTATTATACGGCATCATACCACGCTGAAAAAAAACAGTTCTCGTCAGATCACTGAAGTTAAGCAGCGTTGGGCGCGGTTAGTACTTAGATGGGTGACCATTCGAGAAAACTGAGTGCTGTTGGCACATCGTGGGTGTGGTGAGTCCACACTTGTAGTTATTTACTACAAGAAACTATCCACCTAGAAAGACTACCCGAATCGGGTAGTGTCACGCCTACCCTGAAAGGGAAATGGCTTAATGGTATACTACTACTATATAGATGTAAAATAAATGAACTCTTAACAGAAATATAAATGAAATATTTTTTTAATAAATAATTTGAATCGATTACAATTTTTCGTCCTTTACTATTTTGTTTTTTTCGCGTTTTTGACTATTTTACAACTTCTGATAATGACATAAAATGTCATTTTTAATGAACATTTAAAGTTTGTATCGACGGAACTTACAAATTTTATCGCGTATTGCGACAATTTTTTTTAATAACAAATGTTTGAAACTTTTCTGTAATGTTTTGCTTTTTAGGTATTTTAGACTATTTTACAACGATTAAGAATTACATTAAATGTTTAAAAAAAATTTAGAACACATGAGCAGCCTTAAAGTCTCGTTAAATTGATATTAAAAAATGTTCTCTTATATAGTCTACAAGATTTAAATATTTAATTGTGTTTAACTTTTCTTTTCAAACATGTAAGGAGCATTTTATCTCACACATTTTTTCTTATAAAAACGAAAAATTACAGGTTCGAGTTTTTGTGAAAATGTTTGCTAAATGTGTTTTTATTATTTAAAAACAAGTAAAGCATTGCGCTTTTGTAGATATTAACTCATTATATATAATACTCTGTCAGAAACTTTAAAACAAGCATAGCCCGATCAGAGCTAGACTAGAACCCGCCCTACACAGAGGATTAAGATTTTTTTGAAATAGCTCGACTAGGCCCCGATAAGTATAAAAATTAATTTCTTCAAATATGCCGATGGGAGGTACATTAAGCAAATCGGAAGAATAGACAAAGCAGAGCTTTGAAAAGAATATTGATAGGGCTAAAAACAGATAATTAGAAAGGGAGGGAAGAAGTAGGAAATAGTATGAATGTATATCAGCGGAGATATAGAATAGAAATTAATCAATTTAAGAGTTTGGATGGATATGAGTCATGAATAAAGGACATTTCAATACTACGAGAGGTGAGAAGGCGAAGAGGAATTATTATTATCATACCATTAAGTCATTTCCCTTTCGGGGTAGGCGTGACTAGACGGTGGGGAAAGGAGGAGTAATGTGAGGTAGGAGGTATAGATTTTTTAGATTAATCTAGAATCCTTGTATTGTTTATTTAAATGACACGTTCGTTCCGCAGCACTGCTCCGACACAGGTTGCTGATCACTTGGGCCCATTAGTATCCAAGGTCTTTGTTTCAGGTATCATTCACTCCATTGTCACTCTGTTTACAAACTATTTGTCGCCACACTTTTCTGTCTTGGCATACTACTCTAGCTTCCTTCACGTCTATGCATTTTTTCATGCAAGCTCTCGTGTTTCTATTCCTTTTTATGTCTCTTCGGAGAAATGTCTCATTCACAGATTGTAACCATTTTTTCGGCGGTCTACCTCTGGGCATTCTGCCATTTACTTTACGTTTATACACTTCTTTGGTCATTCGTTCATCTCTCATTCTTTCAACATGTCCGAACAATCTTAGCTGATTTCTTTCCCATATGTCAACTAGTGTCTCTCATGTACCACATTCTTTGAGGATTATCTCGCTTCAGACTTTTTCCATCAGTGTTTTCCCGCATATTGTGCGCAGAGGTTTCATGCCAATCGCGTTAATTTTACTCTTGTCCTTTTCTTGACAGGTCCATGTCTCGCTACCGTGTAGTACAGTCGGTGCGAATATAGAATTATGTATGGCCATTTTAGCTTCTTTTGATGTTTTTATTTGTGAGAGTGGACCCTGCTCTACCGATAACCTTCTTACCCCAGTAAAAAAAGTTGAATAGATATAACGCGAAAACGAATTCAGGTTAGGTTTGGTGTATTCGATTTGCTGCCACAATCGAATCGGACCTTTAAATTCAATTCTGCAATACATTAGGCTCTATTCGGCCGAGTTTATTTTATGAAATGAAGGGAAATTATAAGTTTTTCAGGGTAGCAATGAGTATAATTATGAAAATTAAAGTTGCCCAAATACATTCGTGCGGTTTGGGCGAGCGATATTAATTATTTAACTGAACGGAGTGATAATAACCAAACTTTGACTCCAATTCGGCAATACGCATGATATGACATTCTCAATTCTGCAAGGTGCAGGGCGATGAACGCGGTGGATTACTGGTAACTTCATTGCCGACAGTTGGTGTTGAAGTTTTTTACTTATTTAGTTTCCCAAATTTTCAACTTGATATCGCGTTTCGTGTGAACGTAAGTTGATTTTGAAAAAAATGTGAAAAAAAATTTTAGGTTACGCTCACATGGCCTTAATTGTTGTCAATTACAGAAAAAAATACTTTTCAACTTTATTTTGTCAATTTTTAAACATTTTTAAATAGTAAAAAAATTCAACACCAACTGTCGGCAATGAAGTTACCAGTAACCCACCGCGTCCATCGACCTTCACCTTGCAGAATTGAGTCTGTCAAATCATGTGTATTGCCGAAATGGAGTCAAAGTTTGGTTAATATCACTCCGTTCGGTTAAATAATTAATATCGGTCGCCCAAACCGCACGAATGTATTTGGGAAACTTTATTTTTCATAATTATACTCATTGCTACCCTGAAAAACTCATAATTTCCCTTCATTTCATAAAATACACTCGGCCGAATAGAGCCTAATGCATTGCAGAATTGAATTTAAAGGTCCAATTCGATTGTGGCAGCAAATCGAATACACCAAACCTAACCTGAATTCGTTTTCGCGTTATATCTATTCAACTTTTTTTACTGGGACCCTGATTTATGCGCCTATCTAAATCCACATCTATTTTTCCGTCGCTAGTGAATAGGCTAGCCAGATATACGTACTTACCAACTTGTTCTAATCTCTCATCATTTAGGACAATTTTTCACATTCTTTTCTCACTTTTTCCTTCAAACACCATGATTTTTGTTTCATTTACGTTACTTTTGGGAATAAGAGAAAAAATACGACTGGAGAAAAAGAAGATTACAGAACAAAAGAATAAATACAAATGGAAATAAGATACTGAAAAGTTGAAAAAAAAAATTGATTGTACATATATTATGAATAGAAATATAGAAGAGGATGAAGAAGGGAATATATGCTAATAGCCGGAAGGGGAAAACGGTAATAGATATAAAAGTTAACCAAGTAATAAATGTAAGAAACATCAAGGGAAAGGGGCCAATTGATGGAATGTAAAAAAAAAAATTATTTTACATTGGATACTTTTCAATGCTTCATTCTCAAATTATCTAATTTTAATGGCCTTGAATTATAATTGATTTTAGATTTTTAAATTTAACTAAGCGCATCTAAAAATTAATGCAAATGGGGGGCTGGTCGGGTATCCAACCAGTTGGCCTCACTTTAAGTCGGGGGCTAGTCGGGACAACTGATTAGTGTCCCCGACCAGTTCGGTCACGGTGAATTAGTCGGGGGCTGGCCAGTTGACCCGACTTCTCCCAGTCGGTGTCTAGTCAGGTACTAGTATCGACTATATTCT
>CAKNYM010052727.1:492459-503635 GCA_932195095.1 Andricus curvator | reverse complement strand
CCTCCTGACTGAATATTATTCATGTTTGAAAGTGTTGTTACACATGATAATTACACGGGTTTTATGATATATTTGAACAATATTAAAAGTGTTTTAAAAGGTTTTCTTTTAAAGAATAGGGAAAGATTACTCTGGTAACCTCAGATGTTAGACTTACCATGACGAGAGCTAAGTCATTATAAGAGTTTAAATGAAATTCAGGAGGATTTGTTAAATTTACATTCACACATATAAACACAATTCTTACTTTTCTGTTGCAAAATTGAGTTATCCACAGTTTTTTACTCCAGATTTTATATAAGCTAATAGTTTGTCAAAATTGTAGCTCCACACCATTTCTTTCTGTGTCGAAGAATCGAAGCCTGAAACGTGAATTTCAATGTGGACAGGTAAATATCGAAAGAATTGTGAGTAAAATTTATTTTGAAGTTTAATCACATGTCCATAAATGAAATAAAACTAATTAATAAAACTAATTAAAATTTTTAATTTCTACTTTATTATTCTTAACAGTAAATTAACGTGCCTCTTATAGAAAATACCTTACTTTTCCAAGACTTTTCCTGACCAACGAAATTCTCTGACTATTAACTGATTTACAAGTTTTCCCTGACCTATTATTATTATTCAAATGGGCCCACCATCTGTCCCACAGGTACTCATGACCTGGTACTTCGCTACTAAACACGGTCGCGAAACGCGGCAAGTGATTAGTAGATTCGTTGATTTCAATCGTTGTTTCAGAACTCTATATTCTGCCCTATAGGGATCCAACATCCATCCTGGAGTGCCCGTTTATAGGGATCCAACGTTTGTACTGGAGAACCCGTTTATAAGGATCCAAACATTCATCCTGTAGAGCCCTATAGGGATCCAACATTCATTCTGGAAAGCCTATTTATAGGGATCCATCATTTTTACAAACGCTAGTTCCAATGCCAACGACTGAGACCAAAGATTCAAAATATTATCTTTATTTTCCTTAAACGGCCGGAGACAAACACAACTTCACATACGCACACGGACATACGCATATACAAAAAAAAAGGTCAAAAATTGAAAGTCGAAAATTAAAAATCTGTTTATCACAGTCATCTGTCGTGTACGCGGGATGGCCACAGAAGGCGATTTCAGCCGCTATCATTGTTTACTCTCAGAAAACTCCGGACGATGCGGCACGTGTTCAACAATACTGCCTTCTGAATTAGATGTAGCGAATTTTGAGCTCCCAGTTCTTCCACGATTTGTACGCAGCTCGCATGAACGTTCCCAGTGGAGGAGATCACGACCGGGCGGATGGTGACCTTGTTCACCCTCCACATGGTCAGGATCTCCTGCTTCAGCTCCGAATATTTCTGGATCTTCTCAGTATATCGGAGCCTAATGTTGTTGTTAAGGGGAACGCTTATGTCTATTATTCTCATGAGTTGAGCACGTTTATCTAACCAGAGGACATCTCGACGAATGTGTATGACTCGATGGTCAACCAGAATAGTCCTGTCCCAGTAAAGGAGATGGTGTTTGTTCTCTAGTACTTTAACTGGGCTATATTTGTTGTAAGGCTCAAGTCTCTCTAGTAAACCAGTGTTCAGGGAAATTTGTTGATGAATGATCCCAGCAACATCATTATGTCTGCGCGTGTATTCTTGCGAGGCAAGCATCGTACAGCCATCAATGATATGCTCGATGTTCTCATTGGGATTTCCACGAAGGCGGCATCTGTCAATAACTGCCGCCATATTGAGGATGTGATTGAGGATGCGATTATTATGAAAAATTAATGTCTCAGGCACGGGGCTGTCCCGGTATATATTATCAGTCACGGACGCATTATTATAATGCAATCAAGTGATCTAATAAGAACGTGTGCCTTGACATATTGGGCCAAGCCTGGTTTTTACCCCATCATTCACGGACTGGGTTGCAGTCAAGTGTATGATGGTGGGACCTGCAGCTTGAGGTGGGATCCAAACCACCAGAACCTCGGTAAAGGTATATAGAAAAATTTCAATAGGTACCGGCTCAGGGATCGAACCCCGAACCTCTAAGGTGAAGTCCGAGCGTCTAACCAACTGAGCCACCGAGGCCACCATCTCTAATATTATTATTATATATATATATATATATATATATATATTATATAATATTATTACTATTATGTGACAAGTTGTAGGCTCCGGAAGCTACGATCATGTTTCCTTAAATCAACCAATCCCGTCGCAACTGGAACGTGTACGTCATCCGCTTCTGCTCTTGCTGTCCTAGAAGGTAAGCAAGAGCGCGAAATTTACGGGAGATAACATCGTACAATACTGTTCCTTGGAGTCAGGTCTCTAGCCGCGGATGACCTTACGCGGCAGACGGGGCAGTTGGAGATGAAGTTTTCATCTCTGGATACTTTTTTAGTGCTACCAATCTTTGTAGAATGTTATGATGAACTGTTTTGAGGGACCAGATGAAGTGTTCCCAGAAGAACAGCCTTTTCCATCCGGTTCGCGATGGAATGAGCCTGACGCTAGCAAGCCGGAGTCTTGTTGAGTTGGCTAAGAAATGAAGCTTTCATACCTCCAAGACAGCCGATTATGAGAACTACAAGATGGACTTTGTAGCCTTGGTACAGCCTGCTCAGCTCGAAAAGAAGTGCTTGATATTTCGCCCGTTTTTCTTCCTCCTTTGCCGTGATATTACCATCGGCTGGTGCCGAGAATTCAATCACGTAAATGATCCTGGTATTCAAATCTTCGAGGACAATATCAGGCTTCGTTGCACTAATACTTTCAGTGGTGGAGAATGAGAAATTCCAGTAGATCTTACATTGATCATTCTCCACGACGGACTCGAGTTCGCCCTGGGCGTATCGCAAGACGGGCAATAGATCAACACCATAGAAGTAACTAAGATGGTAATATAACACTTTTGGAGCCGCATTGAGTCTCTCTATGTACCCGTAGCGTGCATATGCGTCCAAGTGTTTCTGGCTCTTGCTTGCATGCCCGGCAGTTGGTATCGCCTGCAGGTACATTCATTATGCGCTCGCGGTAAACTAAGGTGTCTATAACGCCGTCTTGACAGGCAAAAAGAAATCCCTCAGTCTCCGATCTCAATCGAGCAGACTTGAGAAACATATTGGACAGACCCATCGAGAGCTCTTCTCTACGTATGATGCCGTAGAATTTACCATGGAGGGGCTTGTCAGCATGTTCTCTGAGTAGAAGCGTATGTTCTGCTTCCTGTACACGACTTTTGAGCACCAAAGGTGTTAATGAAGCTAGGCCATGTGTAGTGTCGCTGGAATCAAATGGGAGGCCAAGCTCCTCTGCGGCTCTATCTGCGGCACGGTATAGAAATGCCGCAGCATTGACTCTAATCTTAGCAAGCCTCTACCCCCTTTATCTCGAGGGAGTTATATTCGAGGTACGGAAGATCTAGGATGATGACTTCGATAGATTGTGATCATCTTGCGTGTGCTTCGGTCAAGTTGCGTCAACTCATCGACGTTCCATTTTACTGCACCAAACGTGTAGAGCAGTATAGGAACGGCCAGCATATTGGTCGCCTGGATCTTATTCTTTCCAGATAATTCAAAAGCCCACATTTTTCTGAAAAGTTGGCGATACCTTTTTCCAAGGGTCGTTTTTAACACACGCACATTTTGGGCTTCCGCTTGCGGTATTCCAAGATATGTATATGTTTCTCCAATACCAACATGTTAAATGGTATTTCCGCCTATGAGTTGAACACCCTGATCGTCACGCGATGATGTAGTTTCTAGTCTTCCTTGGTGTAGGTGGACGCAGGCACACTTGTCCAGTCCGAAGGTCATGCCAATCGCTTTAGAGTACCTATTCACGGCCTCCACAAGGATGTTAAGGTCCTCTTCGAGGAAGCAAAGAGCGGGCCACATAGGTATCCAGAGATTTTGCCTCGGAGCACAATAGATAGAGGCAAGAGGAAGATGCAGAAAAGTATCGGACTAAGAGAGTCTCCTTGGAAGACCCCCTCTTATATGTAATATATTAGCTTTTAGTCAGTTGTCTTTTGTCAGATATTATGAAAAATCTTGTCCTCCGCAAAATCATAAGCTCTTTTATGCATCTCACTATTTTTGGATGCACCTCCAGGAACTAAAGGAGCTTAATAAGTAGCTCATGGTTCGTGTTATCAAATGCCTTACGGTAGTCAATCCTGGGTAATACACCTGTCTATTGACAGGTTCTCCCTGCAACCTGCCAGCCCTCTCTTGCATCCACGCTGTTCAACTATTGCACTCCACGCCGGCTCGATGGATGTTAATATCCTCTCTTTGAGGATGCCAGTGAATAGCTTGTAGCTAGTCTTTAAAAAAGCTATGGGCCTGTAGTTCTTTGGACTTGACAAATCTCCGGTCTTAGGGATCAATACCGTGTGTCCTTCCACTAACCACTGCGGGACGGGTTGTTCTCCGTTTAAGAAAGCAGTAAATATACAAGCTAGATGTTGGTGCGTAGAAGTAAACTTCTTCCACCAAAAGTTGTTGATGTTATCTGGCCCTGGCGCTGAAAAGTTCTTAGTTCTAGCGATAACTTTCTTCACTTCTTCAGCAGTAATTACTGGATACTCTTCCCCTGGACCTTGTCACCTTGGCCTTTGGCAAAAGTTACGAAAGAGTGATATATCTGAAGCGTCTACATTTAGCTGATAAGTATCTCCATATACTTGCTCCCAGAAGACTTGAATCTCTTCTCGACTAGGCGGATTTTTAACGGCACGTGACGTTTTATTTAACAGACGGGAAGGATGAGTAGAAAAGGTGGAATTTTCCTGAATCCACTTTACTCGCCGTTCAAGGCGCTGTTTCGCTGTTGAAAGAGATCTTATTTGTTGCGCCCAGTGCTGCTTGATGGTTAAGAGTTTACTTTTGTTCAGCGTGTGATTTGCTTTCCTTATGTTTCGAGCAAGTGCCCTAACGTTTGGAGTGAATTTTTTATTTGAAGTTATGTAGCTAATAACGCACTGAATATTTGATGCATGCCGTCTCGCCGTTTCAATTTTAAACTGAAGCTGTGCAATACGCTCGCGAGTCTTACTCAGGCGAACTGAAGTATCGTTACTTCTATTGTCGCTAAGCACGGAGACCGCCTTCTCGTAAACTGCACAGTTCAGATTCCAGAGATTAACATCTTCGGGGAGAAAATCGGGGAGAGCAGTATTAGTTACAGCTAATTTGTCCATCCTGAGAAAGACTTTTTGGTTAATAGATCTGCTACTTGCTGGGACGGGTGGAATGTTCGCTGGAGGATGTTGCTCTTCTTCTTGTTGATAAAGTGCTTCATATCCGTTTTTTTTTCTAAAAAGGATACCTGATCTCTTAAATACTGAGGCGTTTTATGAGCATATACCGGGTGCATATTGACCGAGCGGTCATGTAACCTCTGCATGAAGCCTCTTCGCGCCGGTGAGCTTCTTTGCCAACAGATAAGGATGTCCCTCCTGAGTTGGTCCGATTATTTAAATCGATGTTCTCGCGTTTGTCCGGGGCCATTGCCTGGTCGTCGCCTCGGTTCGGTCCTATTGCCACTCCCAACTGATCCATGGCCTCCATTCAAGAGAGGCCTATTGTGGGTGGCACTGCGCGATACTGGTGTCGTAACCGCATAATTCGTTGCATTGGGGAGTTAGCCCAAAGCAACGTGGCTGACTGCAAGAGCCGGAGCTCTCGGGCGATGGGAGTCTACGTTTACAATAATGCCCGGCTATTTGTACCAAAATAACGGTACAAATAGTCCATTTTCTAGGTCCCGCT
Organism: Andricus curvator; assembly: GCA_932195095.1. Taxonomy (NCBI): domain Eukaryota; kingdom Metazoa; phylum Arthropoda; class Insecta; order Hymenoptera; family Cynipidae; genus Andricus; species Andricus curvator. The sequence continues at coordinate 497,853 of CAKNYM010052727.1, read as the reverse complement.
ATTCCAACCGAAATATCCATCTATTCGTACCGAAAACTCGGTATATGTAGCTATGGCCTATTATTATATAATCTTTTAGTATTTGAACCCGTTGAAGAAAAAGATAATTCTTAGTGTAAGAATCATGCTGTATTGTATCTGCAGGTCGATTATTAGCTGTAATTACAAAAGGCAATTTCCATGTGGAAGTTCACAAAATATATACATAATTTAAAAAAATGTTGCCAGTTGCAATTTTAGTAAAAAATACTAGACTTACATGAACAAGTAAAAACTAAAGGAACAAGAAGTGAAATATAAGTTGCAGTCATCTTGATAATAAAAATTATAACATGACAACACAGAATCAAAAGGACAATGAATTCGGAATAAAATTTGTAAATGGTCTTGTCTAAAGTACGCATTTTCCTAATAAGCTGCCATTTATCTTATTTCGGAAAAATTGTTTTCTTCGGTCTGTCGGTCCCATAAGTGAAAAAATAAATAAAAACGATTCTAGTTCCTAAACATCGTTCTTGAATCAACTTTTCGACGTTTCGGCACATAATGCGGGCATTCTTCAGGAAAAATTCCTTCTCTAAAAGATGACATAATGTAAGTTAATCAATTGAAATTTATTTGTCTGATTTTGAATGTGTGCTGGAATCAGGGATTCTTTGCGACATCTTATTAAAAAGGTTCGCTGTTCCTTCAGGTGGACTAATCTTCTTTGGACGTTTATCCAATTTCCAAGTTCCCATCTGATGTTTTGATTATACTCTTTTGAAATATAAGTCAAGTACCCCATCCTTCCAGTACGTTACTGACCTTTAATGATATGAATCCAAGCAAAATTTGGAGCAAACCCCAAAACACAAATTTTTCGGAGAACTAGAATCGTTTTCATTTATTTTTTTACTTGAAATTTGTACCTCATTGACAGAGGGTCTAGTACTCGGCTCGATGCTGCCACCTAAGATTAGTTTTGCATCATGAACCTCATTAACTATCGTGTTCCCATAATGAAGTCGTTTCACGTTTACACATAAACATAAAACTCATTTTTATTAAGTATTAGAACCAATGAGACACTACAGCATGCCTGACAGCGCCGCGGCAACTTTCCAGGTGGAAAATTCAGTAGTCCGCCGGAGTTCACTACCGGCGCAGTACTGGCTCAGTACTGCTCACCAGTACAGATAATCGGCAGTTCGCCCAGTACTGGCGTACGGTTGGCTCCACGATCGGGGCAGTACTATGCCAACATTATCAATATTTAAAAAATGTTTTAAAAACTTTTAAAAATATGGTTCATCTATTTTAAAATCTCACAAAACTATAAATACAAATAGCGCGAAACCAATTTTTTTCTGTTTTTTTTTTCAAGGAAAAAAATTCTAATTTCCATCTTTATGATAAATTGTAAATGTTCAAAAAAATTACATTTGACGTAATTCTTAATCGTTGTAAAATAGCCTAAAAGACCTAAAAAGATAAACGTTACACGTTACAAAATTGTAGTATGCGAAAAAATTTCTAAGTTCCATCGATACAAGTTTTAAATGCTCATTAAAAATGACATTTCATGACATTATCAAGAGTTGCAAAATAGTCTAGAACGCGAAAAAACAAAATATTACAGGAAGAAAAATTGTAATCTATTAAAATGATTTATTTAAAAATCATTCTATTTATATTCCCGTTAAGATTTCATTTATCTTACATCTATATGATGTCGTATAATAATAAAAAAATTTATGAGAAAAAGGAGTTAAAAATTATTGTTTTAACTTTTTCAGCTATACTGCTAGGCGATAGATTCAGGTATAGATGTAGGTTCGAAACCCCGTAACGTTAGAAAGTTTATTTGTAAAATAATATTTAAAAATGTAATATATGTATTCATTCTAAGCAGGACCATTGATATTTATAGACAAAATACTCGCAATAAATTATTATTTATTCTTTAAATACCTTTTTTGTCATATATTTAAAGTATAGCAATAGTAGGTGTTAAAATTTAACAAAAGGTTTGAAATGTACACTTTTGTAATTATAAATAATATTCGGACGATATGCAGTCGTATGATGATGAATGGATGGTCTTAAAACAATTGAATGATTTTTTATCATTTTTAAAATTAACTCCGGAATTTTCGTACGCCAGTGTTTTGCCAGTACAGAACCAGTACTGATGTGCAATACCGCACCAGTACCGCACGCCACTACTGCGGAGCATTAACAGCCAGTGCTGGCCCAGTACAGATGCACAATACTGGGACTCCGGCAATCTGTACTGGGCCAGTACTGCGCCGGTGGTGTATTTCCACCTGGGAATTGGCTCGGGGCACCCGCATTGATATAACCTTCTACAGCTCAACCAATACTTTCCATCCCATTTTCGTTTTTGGAGATTTTTCAAGAGAAAAAATCAATTTTTTTTTAGGTTACTTAAAAAAAATCAAAATTGCCGCATTTGGAGAAAAACTCAAAAATGTTTTTTAAAATGAAAAATCAAGGTGAAATAATTTTTTATTGGAAAATGATTATTTTCATTGTAAACCTCATTGAAAGACCTTTCCAAAACCTTCATAAAAAAAGTGAAATTCGATAACTGTATCAGGAATTATGTACAATTGAAAGTTATCGGCCACACAGTGGGGCGAAATGAAAAAACGATGTTCAGAATAACCTGTAGTTCACAATTCCTCTTCATCGATTTTCAATTTTTTTCGTTAGAAAAATTGAGCATTACATTCTGAAGAAATCTGTCGAGGCCGATTTTCAAACTTTTGTTTGTTTACATTTTTATGGAGCGGCAAATAGCGAAAAAAATTGAATTTAATGGACAGGAATATAAGAAGGAAAAAAATTATTAACTTGCAAAGTGAATTGTTATAAACAAATTGTATTAACAAATTATCGACATTAGGGGTTATTCGTTTTCAAAGTATATTTCTGCTCTGAAATCGCTTGCTTTCATCGTTAGGATGATACGTAGCCATTAACATTTAAGATTAAATGTTATTTTGTTTATTTTATAAACAAATTATATAAACAAATGCGCATTTTGGGCGTTTTTAGGCGAAAAGGATCCGTTCTTTCTTCCTAACTTGTTGCAATTATATTGCCAATTATGTTTTCTGAAAAAATTGTTGTCACTCATCAATATTTGTATATTTGATAAACAAATTATATAAACAAATGCACATTTCGGGCGTTTTTAAGCGAAAAGAAATCGTTTTTTCTTCCGGCTTTGCTGAAATTATATTGCCAATTATGTTTTCTGAAAAAATGTTTGCCACCCATCAATATTTGTCAATTTTATAAACAAAATATATAAACAGATGCACATTTTTGGCGTTTTTGAACGAAAAAATTGTTTTTTCTTCTGACCTCACTGCAATTATATTGACAATGATGTTTGCTGAAAAAATGTCTGCCACTCATCAATATTTGTTTATTTTATAAACAAATTATGTAAACATGCACATCCTCGGCGTTTTTAAACGAAAAGTAATTTTTTTCTCTCTCTTGACATCGCTGACATCATATTGCCAATGATGTTTTCAGAAAAAAATTTCCACTCATTAACATTTGTTTACTTTATAAATGAATTATATAAAAAATGAACATTGTAAGCGTTTTCAAGCGTAATTAAGCGTTTTTAAGGGTAAGATTGTACTCTGATTCGTGAGAGGCAAGGGGACTCACCATAAAAAAGCACCTCGATTCTCGATTCTTCTACTTACTGTAATATGCAGAATGTGTATTTGTTCATTTAAATTGTTTATAAATTTTTTAAATTCTATTTTCCGACAACAGTTCGTGTAAAAAACATTGCCAACATAATTTCAACAAGACCATAAGAAAGAAAATTGTTTTTCTGCTTGTAACGCCTACAATTTGTATTTTTTATATAATTTGTTTATAAAATAAACGATTAGCGATGCTTCGCAACATTTTTCTATAGAACATCAATGGCCATATAACTTAAACAAGATCAGAAGAAAAAACGATTACTTTCTGCTTAAAAACGCCCCAAATGTACATTTGTTTATATAATAAACAAATATTGATTGGTTGCAAAATTTTTTTCAGAAAACACCATTGACAATATAATTTCAGCAAGGTCAGAAGAAAAAACGATTTCTTTTCGCTTAAAAACGCCCAAAATGTGCATTTGTTTATATAATTTGTTTATAAAATGAACAAATAACATTTTATCTCAAATATCAATGGCCACGTATCATCCTAACGATGAAAGCAAGCGATTTCAGAGCGGAAATATACTCTGGAGACGAATAACTCTTAATTTCGATACTTTGTTAATACAATTTGTTTATAACAATTCACATTGCAAGTTAATAATTTTTTTATCTTTCCTATACCCCTGTGCATTGAATTCAAGGGACGAGAAGTATAAGAAAAATTTGGTTGAGAAAATAAAAAATGAAATTCAAAAAATCAACATTTTTTTTCGATATTTGCAGCTGTATAAAAATTGAAACAAACGAAAATTAAAAAATCGGCCTCCACAGATTTCTTGAGAATTTAATGCTCAATTTTTGTAATACAAAAATTGGAAATCGATGAAAAATTGTGACCGACAGGTTATTTTGAACATTGTTTTTTCATTTCGCCCCACTGTGGGCCAGGGTGAATCGTCGAAAATTCGGGCACAACAAAATTTTAGGCGGGGACACTTAGTAAATTTTTCCCTATACAGATACAAAAATTTCTTTATGTTTTTTTTTAAATGATTACAATTTTGTTTCCATACAAATATTTTTATAAACTACATAATTTGATATGCCTAATTCGGTCCGTGGCATAATTGTAAAAAGTGAGCTTTGTAAATTTCCAAAAATATTTATATATAAGATAACATATAATTCAAATATATCAAACATTATATCAAAAATATGTGTGAAAAAAATTGACAATTTTCTGAAATAAATAATTGAGATTAGTTGTACTTTTTAAGCTTTTATAAATTTTGTATTTGTAGAAAATTAGAGCCATCAACATGATAATCGTATAGACGATTCGTCTGGATCTGTAAAATGAGTTTGGAGCGTATTTTCATTGATCCCATCGTCCCGGGGGAAACTTGTCTCTCAAGAGGAATCGATGCAATTTTTCAACGTTGTTCAAACGAAGAAAAAGCACCGGAAACCAATACCAGTGATTGGAGTTGCTTTGTTTATATTGAGACTGCTAGTAGTGGGGAGGATATAAAAGTCTAGGTACCAGGTGGAACTGCTGAGTTGTAAAATATTCGTCGGGAGAATAGCCATGCGATTTCTTTATCCGGAACTCACTTTTTCCGTAATAATATGCACATATTATTCGGGAATATATGCTATATTTGATACTCAAGAGTTTGGTGAGCTCAAATGTTAAAAAGAAGTG